>OY744476.1:159093324-159358324 GCA_963556175.1 Tipula confusa
TATTATAGCCAAAGTGACATCCGCGATGATAAACTTCCAAACAAAAGTTCGTCTTAGGCCAAAATTAAACTTTAAATCGCAAGTTTCAAAAGCATTTATCCGAGTTCCGTTAGCCGCGAATAAACTGAATTTTGAATCGAACCTGCTTCATCAATGTTAGTCGTCTCTTTCTTATGAGCAATTAGCTAGTTTTTTTTGTATTTATCGTTTTCAGCGTGCCTTTTGCAAGACGATACACATTTTAACGCCTTGTCTACGAATTGCTGATGGTAAAAACACATTTCTTTATCAAAATTTTTACTATTTGATTGCGACCTATTTCTTAAATTTGGCGAGTCTGAACGATTAGAAAAGACGAGAATTGGTTGTCAAAACAACCGAAATTTCAGAGAATAATTCCGTTGTCAACTGTAAAATTTTTGCATTTAAATCCGTTTCCGTAAACGATGACGAATGATGTGTTGTAGAAGAAACGGAAACAGGATTGAAATTTTGCGGCTGAATATTTTCTGAATTTTTAGTCGAATGGATCTGCAGATTAGACATTATTTCTAAAACTAAATTAGCACGTTTTGCCAGATCTGCTAATGCTAAATCATTTTTGAATCGTGTCAAAATTAATTGAGCTTGATGGGGTAATCTTTTCAAGCAAAGTTTTTTAATAGAACCTTCATTAAAATTAGTACCCGCATTCAACTGTAATCGAGCCAAACGTTGGGAAGGTTTTTGGTCTCCCAAAGTTAAGCCATGCAATAGTTTATTTAATTTACATTTCTCTGAATCTCCCATCCGTCTAATTATTTTCGTTATTAAGTCTGCAAAGGTGTCATTTAACCTTGCGTCCAAAAGCACCAAAAGCATGTGAATACTTGGTGGCTTCGTCTTTTACGTTTGACACTCCCAATTGCTCTTCCAAAATTAAAAACTAAACGGTAGGATTCTGCTGGTAAAGTGATTGTGGAGCTTTGAAAGACACTGGGGCTATATGGTTACGATGTATTTCTACAGGATTTGTAGAAGTTGAACTTATGTTATTTGGATTAACGAAATACTACCACTACCACCTGAAGCGATTGAGCAGCCAAAATACCTTGATCAATTAACATTTTTAATTGCGATTGTGTAATTGTGACTTGGTACGGAACAATAGTTTCATCGGAAGAAGTAAAGGTAGGCGAATCGTCATGGTTAATTTAAACAATCGACCGTAATAAATAAATAAACGTACAAAATGAAATTCTAAAACTTGTATTTTCCCCTTAAATAATATTATATGGTACTTACAATTTTACTTTGTTAACCGGGATGTATTTTAATTGCTGGTGTTGATTCAGGCTGGCACTGCTGACTTCTAAATTGGTTGTTTATGACGGTTTTGTTTATCTTTAGCCAGCATATCTGCCGGTGGTGATCCAATCAATTCGAGAAATAGCTGTAATGATTCTTAAAAAAAAAATCGATGACCTGACCACGTCACCAATTTGCGGAGTTTTGTGCGCGTTCTTTATGGTAGACCGCAAATACAATTTACTTCAAAGTCGACGACTTTCAATTCATCACATTCGTTAATATCAATATTCAGGTTTTTGTAGAACACTCTGTCATGTTACTTGAAATTTTGACAGTATCAATTAACTCGATTGATGATATAACTCTATTTCGCGAGCACAACGGCTCCAATTACAAGTTAAAACTCAATTAAAATAGTAGAATTTAAATTCTTTATTTACATTATCCAAACTTCACACTACAAGATAATATTTTTATCTTTACGTTAGTTTTCTTTTAAGAGATTTGTAACGAGCGACTTTGTGGTGCTCGTTCCCCTGGGACCGAAAATAATTATGTGTTGTCCACACCGGTTTTTTTTTATATATTTAATTTATTTTGTACGTTTGTGCTGTATCCCTGCTCATTTCCCCTACATTAATTTTTTTTAAATGAAGTAACGGGAAATGAGTAGGTATAAAAATCCGTGTTTTGTGTTATTCGAAGAATTTTTGATTGAAAAAAAAAATGTGTTAGTTAAGTAGAGTTGTTGGAGTAAAATTGAAGTGCAATGTTCATAATTTTGTGTTTTAGCTTTTCTTAAATAAAATTCAATAAAAAAAAAAATTCTATTTTATATAAATAAATAAAGTAATGTGAAACATGTTATATAAAGACAAATATTAGTTTTTTAATTTAAATAGCAAATGAAATAAAAAAGTTCATTAAGTTTCGTTTAAATTTACAATAAAAAAAAAAACTAAAAAAAAAGTCTAGCGACTAGTGAATTGAAGGGTTTCAGTCGTGTGTGTTTGCTCGGTTTTACCATGCCGATCATGCTCTAACTACAGTTGCTAGTGAATGGGATAGTTTTGATGGTAGATCAGAAGTCGTACGCGGCTCGTCAGTCGATTGAGACAAGAACGTGATTGTGTACTTGCGATTACAAATCAAATAAAGGACGAATTACTGTGTGATGATTGGACACCACGTGCAGTTCGTGCTAAATTTCCTGAAAAAGTATTTTAGGAAAGCTTAGCGGGACAATTATGGTTTGCGGCAGAATGTCTGCCCGCCGGTTCATCGATAATTAAGCGTGAAGACGAAAGTGCTGCGATAAGACCGTTAGGAAAAGCTGTTACAAAAGTTTGCATAATGTACGTAATTTATTACGTGAACAGTGCCTTCGTAATAACATTCACCGAAACTCTATACGAAAGTTTAAAAATATTTGTTTTTTTGCCGAATTTGAATTATCGTACGTATCGGCCAGCCATGGCACAGGTAAAATCGACACCAGAACGTGAAATGCAAGGTAAACGTTGTTATGATTTGAACACATTAATACGAGTACAAGCTTGCTGATCTTAGGAATTCACCAGCCCTCATCACACCTACAATTTTTTTATATTATCACACATCCTAATATATAAAATTAATTTTTTAATTTTAGTAGAAACAAAAGCCATACAAATCTAAAATTGTTATACTCGTCGACACCCTTTAATCAATGAATACCATTTTTTTTAACACATTTTCGTAATTTAATTTAAGTTTTTATGTATTCATTTTATAAATGTCTCGAAAATAACTGTGATGTGATGGTTACAAGTCTGGTTGCGTGCCGACTTGTTCAAGCCTTACAAACCCCACGCCCCACCCTGAGCTCTAGCTGGCTATCATACCGCAGCAAGGCCTCTGCTAGAAAATTTCTGTTAACGCCATCGGGGTGCGGATCCCAATGGTGTCGTTTTTTTATGACACTTATGGGACTCGCACCTTGATCCGTAACAGATTTTCTCGTAACTACCAAACTTTCTTACGAACATTTTTTTTTATAGTTTTTTGTTTGGTTTCCCGACATACTTTTTATACCACCTAATTTTTATTTTTGAAGAAAATACATGTTGTTAATTTCGAAAAATAAATTAAAAAGTTAATTCCGAAAAATAAATTAAAAAATTTGGACTGATGAAGTGAAACGCCACATCCAAACCTATGACATTTCAGGGCTCTTTGCTAGTCAGTTCTCAAATATCTAAAATCTCTGTGCCGATGATTTTCTTTCCGTTTATGAACCTTCTTCATCATCTGCTACATCAAATATCTCAACTTTAGTTTCTCATTTTAAAAATGATTTTAATTTTTTAAATTTTACCGAAGCAGAAGTTTATGATGATTTATTGCAACTTGATATTAATAAGGGAGCTGGTCATGATGGCTTTCCATTTATCCTAATCAGGCAAGTAACATGACTAATTCACTCTTCTTCCGTCCATCCTAATCCCGTTTTTTATTATAATTAGTAATGTTTATTTTTTTTGGCGTTTTTTTTTTGTTGTTTATAATTAATTATACGTACATTCAATTTTTGATTCCAGTTTATCAACTGTTTTGATTTTAAAAATTTAATGTATTTGTTTTTTTTTTCTGATTTAGTTTTTTGCTTTTATTTTCATTTATTTTTTTAGTTAACCCATGCGCGCATTTGCATCCATATTTTATTTACGTTGAATCAAATGTTTGGTACGCATGGGTTAGCTATTACATTTTTGGTTAACTTTTCTTAAATTTTTAGAATCCGGTTTTTTCCAAATTTAGTTTTCACTTTTTGTTTTTGTTTTCATTTATTTTTTTTTTTAATTAACCCATGAGCGCATTTGTATCCATATATTATTTATATGTTTTGAATCAAATGTTTGGCACTTATGAGTTAGTTATTTTGCTTGTTGCGTTATTATTATTTTTTGGTTTGGTATTCATTTAATTTGATTAGTTTTTTTTTCTCGAGTTATTTTTATTATTATTTTTAGCATGGGACTCTTAATCTCAGGGTCGTGGGTTCGAGCCCCATGTTGGGCGCCACTGTAACGGATCAAGGTCCCAATTTGTGTCATTAAAATATGACCCCAGTAGGATCCGCAGCCCGATGGCGTTAAAAGAATTCTTCGATTAGAGGCCTTGCTGCGGTGTAGTAGCTGCCTAGAGCTCAGAAGCAGATGGGGGTGGGGTTTGCAAGGCATAGTGGAAGCTTGAATAACCGCAACGAAGGAAAGACGGGAAGGCGGGGTCACTTGAACAAGTCGGCACGCAACCAGACTTGTAACCATCACATCAAGATAGAAATAACTAACACAAAAGAAAAATATAAGAATTATCATAATTAATTAAATTAAATAAATAAACCAACGAAATGAATTTGAAAAGAAATAACAGATTAATACTTAAATAACTTAATAAAAAAAAAATCTTAATTAAATAAACTTAATTAATAAAGCAAAACAAAATAAAATGTAAAAATCTTTAATAAAAATGAATAAAAATTGTAATACAAAAAAACTTAGCTAAAATTAGTTGATCCATTCAAAATGACGTGAAATATATCTTCATGCCTCTTTCTCTGCATGTTTATTTATTTATTTATTTATTTTTGATAATACATATAGTATGGACAGTAATAACGGTGATTCAGTTAATTACAATGTGTCCAAACGTTCCACCCGTTTCATGTAAGTCTTCAGTACCGGTTGAATCTCACTGGCTCAACTCACTGTTTCTTTCTTTTCGTACTTTATAACTATTTTTCATTTGTATATTTTATTTATTTTTGTACGCAATTAACAGAAAAAAATGTATCACGTCAATTGTGTACTTTCTATTCGTATTCTAGAATTATGTGTGTATATGGTTACCGTATGCTGTCAACGGTATTGCTATACTTTGAAATATTTTTTTATTCCCCGAAACCGCAAAATAAGAAAAATATTCACTGCGCTCACAATTTTTGTTTGGTTTTTTTATTAACAATTTTACAATTTATTTCTTTGGATTATTTTTTTTTATTTCTTAAGATCACAATTTATTATCGTTTATTAAGAAAATTGAAAATTATTTAAATTAAAATAAAAAACTTATTATTTACTTAGCAAAACACTAATGGCTGCTTGTTAACAAGTTTTGTCGACTCATCCAAATTTCTGCTCAAATTCTCTTCGAATCACACAAAACACAGCTTTTTATACCTACTCATTACCCGTTACCTTATTTTGAAAAAAATTAATGTAGGGGAAATAAGTAGGTATACAACACAAACGTACAAAATAAATTAAATATATAAAAAAACAAAACTGGTGTGGACAACATATAATTATTTTAGGTCCCAGGGGAACGAGCAACAACGAGTCGCTCGTTACAGCTGTGCTAAGAGCATACCTCCTTCTTTGACCATCATTTTTAATAAAAGCATCCGTTCTTGAATTTTCCGTGATCCCTAGAAAATTTCTTTCATTATTCCGACTTTTAAATCTGGTAAAAGATCAGTAATTATCACGGGATAGCAATTCTTTCTGCAATTCTCAAGCTTTTCGAAGCGTTGGTACAGAAGTTTTTACATTTACACGTGAAAACCTTTATTTCTCCTGCTTAGCAAAGTTTTATCAGGGTAGGCCTACTGTTACTAATTTAGTTTCATTTTGTAGACATTTAAATACTCTAATGGATAATAAGCAACAAGTTGAAACATACTAAACTTAATTGTGAGTTTATCCCTGTTAGGTGGTTGAATTCTTACTTTTCCGATCGTTACCAATTTGTGAAGATTAATGATTCTTATTCTCGTCTATTTTGTGTTACCTCTGGTGTTCCACAAGGCAGCCACATTGTTTCAGTATTATTTGTCTTATTCATTAAAAACCTCATTGAGAAGTTTGAATTTACTCAAGGTCTTTTTTACGCTGATGATTTAAAATTTTTTAGCCCTATTGCTAATGTATCGGATTGTTTAAAATTGCAAAGTGATTTTAATAAATTCTGTAATTGGTAGATTAATCATAAACTCTTATTGAATGTTGGTAAATGTAAGGTACTTTAATTTTTGAAGTTCGTTCTTCTTTATGGCAGCAATATTTTCTTTATAGCACAGCTGTTGATAGACTTGGTTTCACATCTGACTTAAGTACAATATTCTTGTTTACAATTGAATTGTCATCAATACCTGAAAATAGAAATGAATTAATTACCTTTGGATTATATAACTTAAAAACATTACGTATATTACTACTTACCTTTTTTATGAACTATTGTGATGAAATTTATAGGTGACGGGTTGACATTTTGTTTACATGTCATTTTTGTTAATGAATAATTGTACTAGTTTTTAATGAGAGCGTTTGATTCTTCATCAAATTTATGTTAGCCTCCTAGTAGATTAAATATGTACTACAGATTATATTGTAAAAGTTTATCTGAAAAAATAAAGTAAGCTCGGTCATTCTTTTTGAGTACGTAGAACAGACAACACGCAAAAACTTACTTTATAATAGCGAGCTAACCAACAACTAAGTTAATCATTTTTTTTTTGATTGATTCATTGGTAGCATTTTCTTCATGGTCCTTCGAGCCGGATCTACAGCCATTAACTTTTGTTTGTGAAAAAGGCGGTAAGATTGTTTTGATTGATAAATTAAAAATAACTAAAGTGAAACTTTCAAGAACTTGTGATTTATTGAATTAAGTTATTTTAAAAAGAAAATTCAAAGTGCATTTATACAAATAAACAATTATTAATAAACAAAGTGGGAAGTTACAAGTGCAATAAAGGGTGATACCACGTTTTATTTTTATTAATCTCAAAAAAAAAAAAAAAACGTGGCAAATGGCGGAAGAGTTAGCAGTTTTAGTGCGTCGACGTGGGACAGCAAAGGCTGCATTAACACGTTTGGAACAAACAGTGCGAGCCTTGGACATAAGCGAAACAATTACATGTGTAGATTTAACGATCCGTCTAGAACATCTGGAGAAAATATTTACCAATTTTTCTGATCTGGATGACGAAATCGCAGCACATGGGTCACAATCCGAAATAGGGGAATTTGAACGACGATACTTTGATGTAAAAGCCAAAATCCAAAATGCTAAAAAGAAACTGCGTGACATAGCCGCTCTAGAGCAGCTCAATTTCTCCATCAACAAATTAACTGAGCATCAAAAGGAATTAGTGGATGAACTTCACAACACGAGTTTCAGCCAAAGAATGAGAGACGAGGTCAGGTTACCGAAAATCAATATACCAATGTTTTCGGGAGATTTCTCGCAGTTTCCAACATTTAAAGATCTCTATGAGGTATCTATACATAAAGCATCTTTAATTTAAATATTTGAAAGGTTTGCTGACTGGAGAAGCTGCTTCGTTAATTACAAACATTCCAATTACAAGCGCTAACTATAATACGGCTTGGGAGAAGATATGCACAAGATACGATGATTTCCACTACATTATTGTCCAAATTTTTTGCTCAACCTCATTCCAAGGGTGATCCTCTAAAACTACGAAGGTTGGCTGATGTCACCGATGAGATCTTGCGTGCTTTGAAGGCGTTAGGTGAAAACGCGGAGAAATTAGATATTTGGCTTATTTATATGCTGCTAGACAAATGTGATGATAAAACAAGACAAACGTGGGCTCTAGATACTAGTGATGGGACATTTCCAACAATTGATCGGTTCCTGAAATGTTTGACAAATTGCAGTTATGCAGTGGAAAGGTCAAGGTCAAGTCGTGTAGAGACAGCGTCATCGAGCAGTAAAACAAAACCGTTTAGTTTACAAATCACCAGAAGTGAAACATCTAGTCCTATTAAATGTCCGTATTGCTCCTCAGATCATTACCTATTTAGCTGTAATCAATTCATCAACATGTGTACAAAAGAGCGTCGAAATTTTGTGGCAGACAAGAAATTATGTTTCATATGTATGAAGTCATTGTCCAAATTTTTTGCTCAACCTCATTCCAAGGGTGATCCTCTAAAACTACGAAGGTTGGCTGATGTCACCGATGAGATCTTGCGTGCTTTGAAGGCGTTAGGTGAAAACGCGGAGAAATTAGATATTTGGCTTATTTATATGCTGCTAGACAAATGTGATGATAAAACAAGACAAACGTGGGCTCTAGATACTAGTGATGGGACATTTCCAACAATTGATCGGTTCCTGAAATGTTTGACAAATTGCAGTTATGCAGTGGAAAGGTCAAGGTCAAGTCGTGTAGAGACAGCGTCATCGAGCAGTAAAACAAAACCGTTTAGTTTACAAATCACCAGAAGTGAAACATCTAGTCCTATTAAATGTCCGTATTGCTCCTCAGATCATTACCTATTTGGCTGTAATCAATTCATCAACATGTGTACAAAAGAGCGTCGAAATTTTGTGGCAGACAAGAAATTATGTTTCATATGTATGAAGTCATTGCATATGGCTAAACAATGTCGTTCGAGACACCGATGTGGGCATTGCAAGAGAAAGCACAACACTCTCTTACATTCCAACACTACTCATGATGCCGAAGATTACATCAGTCAAGGAGATACCAAAGCTAGTGAAGAAATAAAAAATTTGAACACGCAATTTCGTAGGAACTTGATTGCTGTTCCTGATAATAGATTAAACGTCAAGGTGATCCTTCCAACAGCTATGGTTTATTTACGTGACTCGATTGGAATATTGTACAAATACAAGGCTTTATTAGATACTGGATCAGAAGCCTCATTCATTGATGAAAGGATAGTGACAAAACTAAATCTTAGTCGTGTGGCTTCTCGCGTGGTTGTAAGTGGACTGGCAACTGCTAATATTGTGACTAAAGGTATTACGACCTTTACAATATGTTCAAGAAACGGAAATAAGGTGATTTCAACAGATGCCTTTATTTTAGCAATTGTACCAATTCAACTCCACGCCATAACTGCGAATTCTGATGAGTTCAAGGAAATCTCGAAGTTACCTTTAGCCGACCCGACGTTTGACGAACGTGGCAAAATCGACATTTTGCTAGGAGCAGACGTATTTTTTAAAATATTACAGGATGGCCGAAAACAGTTTTCTAACTTTGTAGCTCAAAACACCACATTGGGATATATCCTCGCTGGTAGTGGTAAAGGAGGTAGTGAACTTCAAAATTTAAACATAAATATTTCAGAAGATGTTGGCAAAACACTAAGAAACTTTTGGGAACTAGAGGAGCTGAATAGAGAGGCAATCTATTCGAACGAAGAAATGGCGATTGAGCACCACTTTCAAAACACAGTTTCAAGAAACAGTGAGGGACGATTTATTGTCAGATTACCACTAAAATCAACAGAAGCAACGATGAACGAATCGGTTGACGCTTACTTCAATTGAGAGGCGATTCATAAAAAATAACGAGTTGAAATTGGACTATTTCAAATTCCTCCAGGAGTATGAGCTGTTGGGCCACATGCGGAAGGTAAGCCCAAATAAAGAAAATTCAATTGGGTTTTATTTGCCTCATCACGCGGTGGTCAAAACAAGCAGTACTACGTCTAAGGTTCGCGTGGTGTTTGATGGCTCATGCAAAAATTTAAGTGGGGTAACATTGAATAGCATGCTAATGGTAGGGCCAACCATTCAGCCAACTCTTTGGTCAATATTACTTCGGTTTCGGTCACACAAGTATGCAATGACTGCGGATATTGAAAAAATGTACCGACAGATCTTAGTCGCACAGGAAGACCAAAAATATCAGCGTATAGTATGGCGAGAAAATCCAAATGACCAAATTCAACATTATGAATTAGCTACAGTTACGTATGGTACTGCTGCAGCACCATTTCTAGCCACGAGATGTTTGAATGAACTTGGTTTTCAACTTCATGATAAGGAACCAAAAATTGCTCATATTATTACCAACGATTTTTATGTAGATGATCTCTTTACCGGAGCCGAAACTGTCGATCAACTATTGAATATTAAAACGAAGATCGATACAGCATTGTTATCTGCAGGGTTTGTTTTAAGGAAATGGGTATCAAACGGAGCTATTTTGGAACAGAGTTCAAAGGAAGTAAAAATCAGTTCATCTGAGTCAGAAGCAATACCAATTTTGGGAATACAGTGGAATCCAGTTTCCGATAGTTTTAGTTTTAAGGTGAGCAGAAAAAGAAGTTACAAAACGTAACATGTTGTCGGAAATATCTCGGATATTTGACCCTTTGGGATGGTTAGCACCATCAATAATTATTACCAAAATTTTAATTCAAAAATTATGGCTACAAAAACTATCATGGGATGACCTGGTCACTTTAGAATTATCAAACACATGGATTAAATTGCGTAATGAACTAATTACATTTGAAAAATTAAACATCCTACGTTGGATCCCTCATGAAGGAGTTGTAGAATTGCACGGTTTCGCAGACGCTAGTGAACAAGCTTATGCAGCAGTTATTTATTGCAAATCCACCTCCACACAAGGCAGCCAGATCAAATTGGTGACATGCAAGTCTAAGGTGGCGCCCATCAAACAGGTGTCGCTTCCAAGGCTAGAACTGTGTGCAGCACAACTACTAGCTAAATTATTAATTAAGGTGTCGATCACTATGGGTGATAATATTAACTATTTGTTTGCGTGGACTGATTCCACAATCGTTTCATCTTGGTTAAGCAGTCATCCTAGTAATTGGAAGACTTTTGTTGGGAACAGAACGTCAGAAATATTATCATTAGTGCCACGGGAAAGATGGAACCACGTAAGATCAGCAGATAATCCCGCAGATTTGGCAACCAGAGGCATCTCACCATCAAAACTACTCGGAAATAATCTCTGGTGGAACGGGCCTAAGTGGTTAAACCTACCTGAATCAGATTGGCCATCACAAGCAAACGGAAAACCTACGATTGAAGAAGCTAGAGGAAAGACTAATAAAACATTCCAGATGATTGTAAGGACAGCGTCATTCGAAAAGAATGATCATATTTATAAAACTTTAATCACAAAAACTTCAAGCTATACTAAATTAATTAGAGTAGCAGCCTATATACATAGATTTTTAAACAACACAGCAAAATGTGGAAGAAAAATAAGACAAACATTCTTGACCTCAGCAGAGCTAAAGAAATCTATGCAGTTTTGTATAAAATGGGACCAACAGTTTGAATTCTTTGACGACAATGAGAGGAAAAAAAACAACTGCCCTGCCTCTACCCGCAGCTAATTAAAAAACTTGAGTCCATTTGTTGATACTGATGGGTTATTAAGGGTAGGAGGCCGATTAACGAACTCTGATTGTGCTTACAACAGTAAGCATCCCTACATTTTATCAAAAAATTCTCCACTAGGTAAAATGTTAATCCTATATACACACAAAAAATTCCTACATCCTGGTCCATCCTTAACCTCCTTTCTATTAAGACAAAATTTTTGGATTATAGATAGTCGCAACGCCATAAAAAAGCTGCTTAATCAATGTCCGGTATGCGTTCGATACAAAACCACCCAGCATCATCAGAAGATGGGGGATCTACCAAGTGAACGAGTAAGTGTATCGAGACCTTTTTCAAATGTTGGAATTGATTATGCTGGTCCGATCATGATGGCAACAAAAAGAGGAAGAGGGGCAAGGTTAATAAAAAGCTACATAGCAATATTTGTATGTTTTGCTACAAAGGCGTTACATTTAGAATTAGTTGGAGATTGCACATCAGAAGCATTCATTGCAGCTCTGAGACGATTCATCGCAAGAAGAGGTATTCCTCGTAATATCTTCAGTGATAACGGGACAAATTTTGTTGGTGCTGAAACAAAATTAAAGAAGCTAGTAACCAAAGCTGTAACAAATTTAAATGAAATTGGAAAAATTGTGACGAACTCTGAACTTCTAAGAGATGTAGCAAATTTCATAGCAGAAAATGGCATTACTTGGCATTTTAATCCTCCAGTTACTCCACATTTTGGTGGGCTGTGGGAAGCAGCCGTCAAGTCGGTTAAGAGGCATCTAATTAGAGAAGCTGGGAAGACACACTTGACAATGGAAGAATTACTCACACTTCTATGTCAAATTGAAGCTATTTTGAATTCGCGTCCTCTATGTCCAATGTCTACTGACGATGTTTCATATGTGGCACTTACGCCAGCTCATTTCTTGGTGGGAGAACCAATACTTATCATTCCAGATGGGCAACAAGGCATTGAGAATGAGAATCCAATACTTTATTGGGAAAAAATTCAACAACGTGTAAAAATGTTTTGGAAAAGATATCATATTGAATATCTCAACAATCTCCAACAACGTTACAAGGCGCAACGACCTACCGAAAACTATAAAATTGGTGAACTGGTGTTACTGAAAGATGAAAACCTTCCTCCATGCCATTGGGCAATGGGAAGGGTTGTGGCCGTATATCCAGGAGACGATGGGCTTGTGCGAATAATTCAGATCAAAACACAGAAGAGCATATTCAAGCGGCACATAAAGAAGGTGGTAAAACTTCCAGTATATTAAATAAAATTTAATGGTGGGAGTATGTTTACAATTGAATTGTCATCAATACCTGAAAATAGAAATGAATTAATTACCTTTGGATTATATAACTTAAAAACATTACGTATATTACTACTTACCTTTTTTATGAACTATTGTGATGAAATTTATAGGTGACGGGTTGACATTTTGTTTACATGTCATTTTTGTTAATGAATAATTGTACTAGTTTTTAATGAGAGCGTTTGATTCTTCATCAAATTTATGTTAGCCTCCTAGTAGATTAAATATGTACTACAGATTATATTGTAAAAGTTTATCTGAAAAAATAAAGTAAGCTCGGTCATTCTTTTTGAGTACGTAGAACAGACAACACGCAAAAACTTACTTTATAATAGCGAGCTAACCAACAACTAAGTTAATCATTTTTTTTTTGATTGATTCATTGGTAGCATTTTCTTCAATTCTTTTGTGATCTTTCATTTGCAAAACACATAGACACATGCTTATGTTATTAGGTTTTATTAAGCGAAACTGTAAAGACTTTTGTGACTCGCTCACTCTAAAATCTTTGCATGTTTCTTTTGTTCGATCTATTTTAGAGTACACTTCTCAGGTTTGGTCTCCATTCTATCAATGTCATTCGGACAGAATTAAAAATATTCAGAAGCAGTTTGTTTTATATGCGCTTCGGGGCTCACCTACTTTTCGGGTAAATGAATATATTCTCCAACCCTATAAAGATCGTTGAAGTTTATTAAAATTACAACGATTAAATATCCGACGAGACGTAGCATCTGTTATCTTTATTCGCGATGTTAAATAGTCAATCGAACTATTTTGCGTTTTTGGATTCTTTATTTTTATTTTGGTTTTTTAATTTGTGCCATAATTTTTTCAGTTTTCTATAATTACAATAAAGTATTTATTGGATTTTGAAAATTTTTAAATTTAACTTGAGATGCTCGGTTTTCATCAACATTCTTTGTTTTCTGGATTAAGGAAAGCTTTGCATACTATTATGAATTGTTTTGGAATTTCATAATTTCGTAATTTTCGGTTTATATCGTAATCATAAGCGTGAGAAGTTCAATCGCTGCATCGGTAGCTCGAAAAATTACATTTCCTTGATATGCAAAATCCTATAAGTAACCACAACACAAATTGTTAAGCATTACTTAAATAGATTATAATGTCATCTCCATTGATTTACAAATCTACATACACACACATTAAGTAAAACCAATTCAGAATCATAAAAAATGGCTATCGTAAATTTTTATAATCTTACGAGGCAACATTTTATTTACTAATAATATTTCATATTCATATCCTTTTTATTATTGCTAATGTAATTTTAATGACATGCATTCAAGTTTTATTATTAAAAAATGAAGGTATACCGAAATAAAATAATAATAGCCAACATTAAGGGCCATTACTGGCCTTCAAGCGTCAGTATAACCATAGCAACTACGAATTTTTAGTTGTGGGTTGTTAGTCCATACATTTTTTCATATGCCAATTTATTCTACTAGAACTTTATTTTTTCAACAAAACTTTATGTTCATATGTTTTAGGGCAAATTTGACTACTTGTGATCTTATTATTAGTTGTTTATGGTAAAAACTTCGTTACTGGACAGCAACATTTATTTGTCAAAACAAAACTTTGTGGTGCAAAATTAACTTCATTATGCTAAAACATGTCAGATATTCACAGAGTACAGACATTCGCTTTTTAATAAAACTTTCATATAGTTAAAAGTTTTATAGTTAAAAGTTACTCTAATGAGTTGAATTTAACATTACCCGTTGCACATTTCAGCTAAACTAAGCTAAGCTAGCCTAAAGCTCTGCTGAAATATTGTCATCGCTTAACTTAGTTGAAATATGCAGCGATCCTTTTAACGTTGCACCAATACTCTTGTGGATTCATTAATTTTCAAGTAGTATGAGGAGTAGGACATAAAAGGAATTTATGTAGTTATAGTTAAGTGACTGATTTTCAATATTACAGCAGTATCGATTTAATACTATCCATCCAAATGTTTATTTTATCACTTTTTTTTTGCCATGTGGGTATTGTAGCTACTAGGACCGCGATCTTAAAAATATTTTGTGCTTAAACCCTTATTAATCCACCGTCCAGTCAATATTCAGGCTCTTGATAAAACCGAACATATCTCTGGACGGTATATAAATCACTTGGCCTAAGCTCATTATTTTTCCACCTAAATGTTGTAGTCGTTGACGGAAAAATGCTATTGGCATAGGACATTTTCTTCTGATTCTACTTCGATAGAAAAGATAAGCACCCATCGCATTTTGGCCCATATTTTTCAGTTAATATCTTAGAGGAACATGGCCTATGAGGAAGCCAGTTAGTAGCCTGAAATCAGGTTTTCCAAGTACGAGGAGTTCTTTAACTCTGTTTGACGAAAGGGAAATAAACCTTCTTGCGTGCCTTAGTCCTGAAATTCTGCGCCAAAAAGTTCAATGTGTCCCCAATTTTTTGTCGCTGTTCTAAGGTGTGCCTTAGTTAAACCGCAGAAGAACTCTGACTCAATGAATGGAGAAACATAACCCCTTGCAAAGCCATCTGCACCTTTGTTTCCCTGTACTCCAGTATGTCTGCACAACTGTTACCTTATTTGCAGTCGTCAGTTTTTTAACTGTGTTTAGATAACCCCAGGACAGTTTTGATTAAATGGTGTGGGACCTAAGAGCCTGTAAGGCCGCCTGACTGTCCGATATAATGAATACCTAAGTGAATTTTAGACCCTTTTCTATGCCTATCCTGGCACAATTCTTTGGCGTGCATTTCTGCTTGGAAAACATTAGCAATCGAACAATGACATGGAAAGAACATTTACAATCCAGAATGATCTTTTACTCCTGCTCCGTTTTCTGTTTTTTATCCAACTGTGTATCACATCTTGAACCCTCTTTCAAAGGTCTTTCAAGGCGGGAACCCCCGAAGAATTCTCAAGTGACCAACTATATTGCTTGGTTGAAAATTGTCTTCTGCCTGCATCCTCAAGGCTACAATTGCAGCTTCCTTTTTGCATGCAGGTGCAATAGAGCCAGTCCTAAGAGTATCTTCATTTAGAAGTCAGGCATGCTCTCATTGCCCCCGCAAAACCGAAGCGAGCCAAACGTTTAACCTTACATAGAAATGTTTGCATTTCCTTGTCCTCAATTTTCTGCATAAGTACAGATATAGTCAAATTTTCCTGTAACTGTTACAGTCAAGTCATTTGCATAACCCTGGAGTCAAGTAATTGAAAAGTCCTAGTAATTGAAACCATACTTATACTTGCGGACATCCCTTTACAGTATTGATGGTTACTGATTCACTACCTAATTGAGGTGTAATAATTCTATATATTAGCATCAAACCAATCCACTTGGCTGTGGGAACCTGGACGATATGTGTTGGGCTGGATTTAAATGAGATAACAGTTTATCCAACATTACTGAGCATAAATGTGCTGCTTAAAAGACTCCATGTCCCGTTTTAAGGGGGACATACCACCTCACCAGAACCTTCGTATGCGTCTTCAAGCGGTTGTGCCACTTTTGAGTAAAAGTGGGTTTCTAAAAGCAAGCTTATAGTTTCACTCCGATTCTCAGTAAGCCTTGCAATTGCATTTTGATGAAAGCCTAAGTGCGTTTGGTCTTGTTAAATAAACATCTCGCATTTTGTCCTAAGTTTTTCAGTATCCCGTTCCACCAACGGTTTTAATAACCTCCTTTTGCTTCACAGGATAACTGTTCTTAACGGTTGTGTGTATGTGTAGTTATGCAGTTGATTTGAATTGAACTCCAGCCATTTTGTGGCTTCTGTTTTCACCAATACTTCAGGTATTTCTGACCAGAGTTCGGTTTGCTTTGAAACTCTAAATTATTGCGACTACATGATCCGTGCCTCTAGATCATATTTGATTTGAAAATATGATCAGAAAGAGAAGCCTCTACAGAAATATGCCATTATTATAAGAGAGAACCTATAACTGCGGGCTGGCTCCGCAGTTATAGAACCTCCATCATTAATGCTGCCAAGTCCCTAGAGATAGCTAGCCAGAATAGCTGCCTTTGGACTCAGAGCCATCATCATAAATTAATTTACCCTTTGGTTTTGGTAATTCTTTAACGTGATTACCCAAAGTGTTCATGGTTCCTGATTGATTCCAGGCCAGATCTACGTTTTGACCGACAGACGTGCGGCTTAGAACAACAGATGCTGCCATAACATGATGCAGGTTTATCTGTATTATTTTGGTTTTTGAGTGTAAGTGGCGCTGATTTCCTTTCCTGATCCTTTGCTAGTACCAAGTTGAACTAAGCCAGGTGAGTGATTTTTGCCCTCCGTTACCTGACCCTTACCAAATCCACCTATTACCTTTTCTGAGAGCTTCTTTGCGGTTTTTTCTTCAACCCTTGCTTCCATGCATATCTCTTACAGGGACCCGGAAGCGTTTTCAGCACTTCTGCTCCAGGTGCACCCTCCTATATCACTGACCTTCCCGTTAGTACCATAAACTTTACACCTGGCCTCACTGTAGTCTGCCCGCTTCTTTTCGGATTCAACTAAACTTCCCAAAAACTTAAACTGACCTTAAAGCCAATTTATTTAAGTTTGTCCACTCTTAAGTGGTCGACCGAGATGGTGCAAAAGGCTCCAGTGCTTTTGTTTCCTTTCGGATTTTTCACCACCTATTTGTCTGCATGTTTGCAATTTGGGCGTGAGACCAATTATTCGCCTCAACCACCTTAAATTGTGCTCCTTCCTAAGGCTTAATTTCTCTAACTATCTAATTAAGCCCTAGAGCGGTGGCTTTATTTGCACATGTTACCATTAGCCACCCTATTTGGTATTGAATCTCAAGAAACTTGGGCTTCATGAGATAGTTAGAGCTCTTTTGGCTTAAGCACAATCTCCAAAATCTGTTCCTGGACAGCTTTTAGCTGGTCAACTTTCAGAACTCTCTCTGGAAATTCCAAAAGCAAGATTCCAATAACTCTGCAGGTGGCATGAAAAAAATTCCAAGCAGAATCTGAAACTCCGAGTCTGCCATCGGAACGTAGTACCCTTTTTGTGTCTCTTCCTGCTTTTCTCTTATGTAGTAGCTTCCTCAGGGTAAGGCTTAATGGAATCCCAGTGACATTTACCTACAAACCATTACTCATGTGGTTTTTACCTCTTTTTCTCACAGAAGTTTCTTCCCCAATTACGGGGAATAATTTTCCATCCTCTCAAGACTTCGACTGGTCAAGAAGACTTAAGTCATTGAAACTCATTGGTTGTACCCCGTCAGATAATTTACCAGCCGAGCGAGCCGGAATGAAAATTGAGCAGTGGTCCTCAAACTTTACACCGAATTTTCCGCTGTAATGAAAAAGTTTCTTATTTTACCATAAACTGCAATGCTTTATATAGGTTTCAAGCTGGAAGATGTTTGATTAAATTCGTTATTTATTGATTGCTCATTTCCACTATAATCTTTTGCAGTATGCCATATTTAAATTGTATACGTTGCGTGGTAATTTGAAGTCCAATTGGAAGTTTTGACTTGATTCTTAAACCCGCTACAGTATTATTGATTTCGTCAGATTCAGCCATTTCATTCGTATTTGCTCGAATCAACTTTTGAATTTTGCCTATTTTAATAAAAAATACATTTCATCCAGCAAATTTATTTCTGATACTACATTGGTTTATAAAATGTATGCAAACAAAACCGTGGTCATATTCTAATGATGTCCTGCTCGTGTAAAAATGCTTCCAAAACAAGCGGGAGCTTGCCGTCCACAGAGAAAGTTCTTAACAAATTATAAATAGTCCCCTGACTTCATGGTTTGATACACAAAACAGCTACTATTATTTTTCATATAAAAACTACTGTACATGTTTATGTACATATATTATGTTACATATGAACATATTATATGAAATATAGATTTAGGTGAAGGTAAATTTAAGTTTAAGGTACATATATTTTATCTAAATATTTTCCTACTATTAATTTGCTATTATTTTATAATTTTCTTGGATAATGAATTTTAAATACATGAAATATGATAAAGGATCTGAATAAAATGTCGTATCATAAATTAAATTTTTTTTTATATGTATGATGATGTGTCTTAAATTATTTAAACATATCTTAAAAGCAATAATCATAAATAATCTCATACAGATGGAATAAATTTACATGATAATGACTAGTATCTTTAGTTAGGTGGCTTTAATATTATGTACGTTTATATGTTGACATATATGGCAATTTTTTTAGTTATATTATGAATATAATACGCATTAAGTGTTGATAAATCTCGCTTGAAAGTTATTTTCTTTGGGGCAAGTAAGTTGTCTACCGTTTTAACTTGATAAAGGTATTATACATATTAAAGCTGCTATATGCTTTCAATCCGAATTAGTTTTGGAGCTTCATGAACATTAAAAAAAGTAGTTGGTGGTCTTTCTCCTATGACTCACTAGGATTCCACCACCAATTCACTCTTTGACAATTGGAATCTGTTCAACAGTTTTTCACTTCAGTTTATGAGGCCAACGGAATTCTTCATTAGTGCGTTCTATAATTCACGCAATAGCTCAGTTTTCCACCTACATTATCTTTATATACGAAGAATTTCACGAATGTGTGTACTAACTAGACTTTTTAAGGAGTGCGGAAAACGTTGGCGTCCCACTCTAATTGTTTAATAATTATACGCTTGGAGCATAATGAAATTCTTCAGAGTAGTATTTTTTCTCACACCAGGAATATTTCTATAGTTTATTTCAATTTCCAATCGCGTAAAATGAAGAAATCGGTATTTATTACGACATTACCATTTTTTTGAAATCATGGTTCCTAAAAACTTGTCCTTCAACTTGAAATCGCGATTATAAACTCTGAGCAGCAAGAGTTTCTTCCTAGAAGGTCAGCTTAAACGTTTTTACAAATTTCTGTTCATTTTGTACTGAAACTTGACGTATTTTATAGTTTGCTAAGCCAGCGATACCACTTATTATTTTATTCAATTTAATTAGAGGGAAACTGTAAATATTTTATTGCAAATTCTGGATACATTATCCAATCTGTCCACCAAACAGTTGTGATTTTTGTTTTTGATTATTTGTGAAACCAAAAAAAAACAAAATGTCAAGATTGCAAAGAGCGATTTCAACCACATTTCAGAATATTCCAATGGTATGTTGCACAACAATTTTACACAAATAGATTGAGAGACACTGAAACAAGAAACATTTTCAATAAAACGCTCCAACTTAATCTCCAGTCTGAAGCCAACCGTATAGAAGAAAGCCCCCGGATATGTAGCATCCACACATCGAATTCTTTGTTTATGATCACAAATATTTAAAAATATATACTCGTATATATTAAACAAGTATATATTTTTAAAATCCAGGAAGTGTCTGTCTTACAATGAGCGGCTCCTCGGTCTGCGTCTGCACCGAATTGGTTGGCAGTATTTAAAATCTGGCCATAGACTAAAAAGGCTATTAGAGGATACCGTTAAAATAAACCAGCAATATCCTGAATAAAACATCAGGAAATAATAACCCAGGTGGCAGACCTGCACTGCAGGAAAATCTACTCACTACGGAGGTTGACCTCATGGATTCTGGGGAGGGTCAATCATTGCAAAACAAATATGACGCCATTGGCTCAGACAATTTGATGAGCGAAAGTACTAGTGACAACCCATTCAGAATGGGCAAGCTAATGATGAGATCTCCTATAAGGCCACGAAGTATCTCTGTGGAAAATTTAGCAAAAAGTAATAATCCTCGCCAGATGAGTTACAGTAGTTCTCAACAAATATCTGGGAGTGATTCAAATGATAAAATAATCCAAACATTACAAGCTGAATTAAAGGAAGTACGAAATGAGATCCAAAAATTAAAACTGATGATAGAACAGAGTCAGCCACAAAAAAAAATTATTATACTATACTTGATTCGAGCGAAGAAGTAGACATAGTAGCACAAGAAACAGCATGGCTACTACCAAAATCCAAAAACAAGGAAGCGTTCAACAGAAAAAGATAATCAAGAAGGTACTGCATCAGACAAAATGGATAACCATCTAAATCTAAAAACAAAATCCCAGCCTGAAAAAATAACACACCGGGAAAGCATACAACTTTTCTAAAAACTAAAGAACCTAAAAAAGCCAGCAAAATCCACCCCCCCCCCCCCCTCATGCTACTTTGCAATGTGACAAAATATTTAGTCAGTAACAAGTCATTACATGACAACAGCATCAATTTTCAAGCTAGAATGATGAACAACAATCAACTGAAAATAAATGTAGATACCGAGACAATTTATAGAAATCTAACAGAATATTTAAACGGTTCGCAGCAACAGTGGCATTCATATGAAAATAAGCATATGCGAACGATAAGGGTTATGGTTAGAAATTTACACCAATCATGAAACCCAGAAGATATTAAAACTGAACTTTGCGAAAAGGGTTTTAAAATTCTTGATGTCGTCAATAAAATTAAAAAGTCTAAGAAAGGGGATGAAGAAATAAGAATTCATCTTTCATTATTCATGCTAATCTTCGATAATAAAGAAGATATAAGGAAAATTTACGAAATAAAACATATGTGCCATATGGAAGTAAAGATCGAGGCAGTTAGAAATAATCGTATAATTCCGCAATGTAAACGTTGTTAACGATATGGCCACACTCAAAAATTCTGCCAACACGAACCTATATGTGTTAAATGTGCTGAGAGACATTTAATTATTGCTTGTGAGAAACCCAGGACCACCGCGGCAAAGTGTTCAATCTGTGCACAGGCCCACCCTGCAAGCTACCGAGGAAGTCTGGTAGCAAAAGAACTCCAAAAAAGAAGAAATAAACAAAATAAACCAATGAGTTTACAAAAGAGTCAACCAACAGAATCCTTTAATCATCACGTCAGAAGTGGTATATCTTATGCACAGGTGGCTACGATGGAAATAATACTCTGATGGAAATAATGCAGAATGTTTCGAATGCCATAAGCAACCTTTCTGAAAGGTTACAAAGATTGGAGCAGGGCAATTCTGCTTTATTATTCTAATTATTTCTCCCAAAATGATGTACCAAGAAAAATTGAGAATTGCTACATGAAATGCTAACGGTATTAAAAATAAAAACATGAAGTCTTTTTAAAAATGCAAAATATCGATGTATGTTTGATATCTGAGATCCACTTAACAAGACAATCTTACTTAAAAATTCAAGGTTACCAAATTTACGAAACGATTCATCCGAATAACCAAGCAAGAGGTGGAACCGTTGTTATAATAAAAAACTATATTAAAAAATTACATCTAACAAGCAACGCCTTCAGATAGGAGTGGTATATTTTCCACCTAGATACAACCTGAAGAAATCAAACTACTTGAATATCCTACAACAGTTCAAGGTATGATTTATATTAGGAGGTGATTTTAATGCAAAACATGTTGACTTTGGATCTAGGCTTACAACAACCAAAGGTAATGAACTAAAAAATGCAATAAATGAAATGGGATGTAACATACATTCCACTGGCAAGCCGACATATTGGCCTACGGACGCAGTTAAAACTCCTGAACTACTTACCATATGGTGATACTTACCATAAGCGACAAGATAATTAGGAAGGGAACAAGACCAACTCTTGACAATAAAACCACTGACTGGGTTAGCTTCAGATCTGAATTAAAAAGCAACATTAACCTACAAACACGATTAAAAACGGTAACAGGGCTAAAGGAAGAGGTTGAAAACTTCACAAATATATCATTCAATTAGCCGCGTGGAATAACACTAAAGAAACAGCATCCAAAACTACTGGTAAAAGCTACGTAAGATAAATTAAGAATCTGGTCTTAGAAAAAAGGAAAGTTAGAAAAAAAAAAACAACGAACGAGGAGTCCGTCTGACAAGACGATCCTAAATAACAAATCACAGCAACTTAAGCGAGAAATTCAGAAGTTAAATGAAAAATCATTTTCTTCGTTTCTTGGAAAGTTGACGGCTGATAAAAATACAGACTACTTATTATGGAAGGCAACCAAAAGAATGAAAGCCCCAATCATGCAGATCCCTCCTATTAAGCGAAGTGATAACTTGTGGGCCAGAGATAATAAATCAAAAACTGAAGTGTTTGCTGAGCGCCTGGCTGGTATTTTTCTACCGAATGAGACAAAATCGGATATTATAATCGAAAATGGAAGCAACGACCATGGAGCAGAATCCCTCTAATAACCCAGAAAGAAGTTAATAGGGAAATAAAATTCTATCTGAAAACTGGAAAGGCTCCTGGATATGATCTTTTAACAGGAGAAGTTCTAAAGCAACTACCAAAGAAAGCTATTTTTCAACAAACCCATTTGTTTAATGCTGTTATTAGATTACGAACTGTACCTTCTGCCTGGAAAGCTGCAGAAGTTATTATGCTACCGAAACCAGGTAAACCGCTAAATAAAGCACAATCATATCGTCCGATATCTCTACTATCTATCATCTCAAACCTAATGGAGAGACTTCTTCTGAGAAGAACGACACCATTAATAGAAAGTAGAAACCTAATACTAGACCACCAATTTGGATTCAGATGTAAACATTCAACAATTGACCAGGTTCACGGAATTACAGACATTATAGAAAAGGCGTTAAAAGATAAACAAATTTGTTTTACCTTAATTCTGGACGTGGCAGCAGCTTTCGATAAGGTATGGCATAAGGGATTAATACATAAACTAAAAGTTATGCTTCCGGGACCATATGTTGATCTTCTGGAGTCGTACTTATCGGAAAGACTTTTCAGAGTAAGACAAGAAGATGAGTATTCTAAACTGAGAGGTAAGGGCAGGAGTCCCACAAGGCAGTGTTCTGGGTCCACTCCTGTATCTACTGTATACAAGTGATATACCACAGTCCGATCATGTAAGCATATCAACGTTTGCAGATGACACCGCTATACTAGCAACAGCGAAAACTGTCAAAGAAGCGGCGAATAAACTTCAATAGGCAAGTGAAGAAATTCACCAGTGAACCAAGCGATGGAAAATCAAACTAAATGGATTAAAATCTGCGCATGTCAACTTTACGAACAAACTATTAATTAATCCGCCGCCAATCAGCATAAACGATGTCATGGTGCCATACGAGAACTCTACCAAATACTTGGGTATAACACTGGACGTTAAGCTCAAATGGAAAGAGCATGTGAAGAAGAAAAGAAAGGAGCTTGATCTTAAATATAGACAATTGTACTGGCTAATTGGACGAAGGTCAAAATTAAGCACAGACAACAAAATATTGATTTACAATCAAATCCTGAAACCGATCTGGCTAGATGGTATTCTGCTTTAGGGATGTTCTAAAAATGCTAACATCAAACCTATGCAACGTAATAAGGATTTGCATCGAGATTTGGGGATACCGGATGTAAAACCTGAAATAAAGATTTGCAACGGAGCATAAATCGAGGCTATTGCAACATGCTAATGTGGAAGCCTCTCGGCTACTGGATAATGAATACTTGGTTAGAAGACTAAAGAGAATCAAACCATCCGAGCTCGTCAAGATTGTTTCTTACTATCACCGCTCTTAAACTAAAAAACACCTTTTCTATATTAAAAAAAGGTGCGTGTTGTATCCTGCTGGCTTTGTAATTTTGATGTGTGTTTCATCTACACACATTACAATACCAGGAATTTTACATTTTGAGTAAAAATAGAGCCTAGCTTCTGTTTTCTTGGCTTCGCTCATTTTAAGCCTAACCCATTTTGGACGTAAAGTGTTTTCTAATATTTTAAATACTTCAGACAAAATTGTTGAAACCGTTGATTGTGCCATTCCAACTAAACAACCTTGACCAATACCATTATGGTACCCGCCTTTAGCCAAAAATCGTCAAGAAGCCGCCAATTTAGATTTCGGAGTTATAGAAGATGATTTTACTACTTTTGGTAAATTGCTTTTTAGCTGTTTTAGAACCTATCTGAAAGCAGCTTTATTCAGCCTAAAGTTTTTTATAAATCTAAAAAAAAATTACATTTTAATAGGAATCAATATCACAAATTCAGAAATACCATTACTTACTGGGCGTTAGATAACTGAAATATATATTCGTACATGTTTCTTACCGCTTTCCTATTTTCCTTTCTATTCAACGACGACTCATAATCGTTGAAATGTAAGAAAAGGATTACTGCATCCATAACATAGATTACTAAACCATTTTAAATTTGTCGGTTAAATAAGTTTCTTATGATAATTTAATTACAATGCAATTAAAACAACTAATTTTAATGCAAACTTTTTGACAGATAATGGAAGTGCAGCTTCGATAACGCAGTTTTGCGAATCACAAATACGATTTTCCGTTGGTTTCTATGATGCCAATAATTTTAAATGCGGATCGAATGCGAATCTAGTGTACTCACGCCTCACTAAATCCGGCGAGTTCTATGATCGACATGATTAAATTAAGTAGGCTATATCAAGCACAATGATTGCAGGAAAAAAGATCACATAGATCGTAAAGGTAAATAGCTAGAGTTTCTGCAAAAATTTAAAAGGATAGCTCACTTTAATAACGTCAATTTTTTATTTTTTTTTTTATTTTTATAAATGTTCAGAGCACTTAGGATATATATATGTATGTATATCCTTTATATGAAAGTTTTAGCAACAAACACACAGCACTACTGCAAAAGGTAAAAGGAAGGATTAGGAGGGAAAAAGGTAAGAAAGGAATAAAAGGAATAAAGGTTTTCAGTCTTCTAGTTGTTTACTTTTGATATTAAGTTTGAATCTCTGTAAATTGTATTCCAAGGGAAACGTCTCGTCGTTCAGTTTATTCCACATTCGCGTACTCCTAACAAAAAATGAATTTTTAAATTTATTGGTCTTCGCGAATTTAATTTCCAGATTGTATCGGTGTACCAGGCGTCTTAAGTTACGTGCAGGCTTTGACAAACCAGGCATAAATTCATAAAGTTCCGATGAACAATGACCATGAAAGTACTTGTAAAACACGCATAAGGCTCCCACATTACGCCTATGGGAAAGAGAATCAAGATCAGATAATAATTTTACGTCTTCAATCATTCGAGATGCTCGGTTTTGGACCCGATCGAGTGCAGTTAAATGAGTTTTCGGTGCTCCAGCCCAAATATGAGAATTATACTCCAACCTGAGTCTTATGTAGGTCTTATATATTGTAAGTATTTCGGATGGATTAAAGTAAAACTTACATCGTCGTAGAAATCCAAGACATTTGGCTGCACCAATCGCTGCTTTGTTTATTTGTTCAGCCCAAGATATTCTCTTTGAAATAGTTAAACCGAGAATCTCAAATGTGTCAGACGTAGCCAAGCTGGATTCACCAGTCAGAAAAGACGGTGAATAACCATCAGTTCGGCCAGAAAAAACACAGGTTTGAAATTTGTTGGGATTAAATTCAACTCTGTTGGCTTCACCCCATTTAAGAATGACATTGAGATCTCGCGTAAGGCGGTCATTCATAGCCATTCTTTCTGCGAGAACATCGTTTCGCGATGAAGAAGAAGGTAAACTGTAAGAGGTGGAAAGTGAGCTGTCATCAGCATAGGAGTATATTGGATTGAGAGTTGCTGATAGAAGATCATTGATGAAAATTAGAAAAAGGGTTGGAGAAAGGACGGATCCTTGAGGAACACCAGCGTTTATAAGATGTTGATCGGAAGTCACACCATCCACCACCACTTGGATTTTGCGACAAAAAAGAAAATTCTCAATCCATAAAATTAACGAACCGTGAAGGCCAACTGCCCTCAATTTACACAGCAAACCCTTGTGCCACACACGATCAAATGCTTTTGAGATATCGAGAGCAATGACTTGAGATTCACCAGATTGATGAATGCTTCTGTTCCATTGTTCAGTAACAACATTAATTAAATCACCTGCTGAACGCCCTCCGCGAAATCCATACTGACGATCAGAAATTAGATGATTAGCTTCCAAATATTTCATCAGCTGGAAGTTGATTATGGTCTCAAGTACTTTAGAAAGCACCGAGACGATAGCGATTGGGCGATAATTTGAAGGATCTGATTTACTGCCCTTTTTTGGCACAGGATTAGCTGCAAATTTTGCGGGCAAAGAGATTGGATTTTTCTTGAGCTGTAGAAAAGATACAATCCCCATCTTTCAGAGGTGGTATTGATGATTTCCTACTGTTCAAAAAGTTTTCCTCTACTTTGCGGGCAAAGGACCAAAAGGTCCGATTGCTATTGCCCTGGTTTAAGACCTGCTGCAACTCTTCTCGAACTTTTTTTTGGTAATTTCTTTTAGCTTGGGACACTGTTTGAGTTGCCAGATTTCTAGCCGCCTTAAATATAGCTAAATTTTCATTTGACGGGTTCTTAACATATTTGCGGTGAGAGGCTTCTTTATTGGCGGTTGTTGTTCTACAGTCATGATTATACCAAGGATTGCCAGATTTTTTTTTATTTGACTTAGAGAGACTGGAAGGAATTAACTGTTCCATTCCCGTGAGAATGACAGTCGAAACCACAATGGCTGCCTTGTCAATATTACCGAAGGCAAAACAAGAGTACCATTCGAACTCTTGAAAGAACTTGTTCAATCCTTCCCAGTCCGCATTTTTACAGTGCCATAATCGACGTTTAGGCGCAACATTCATTTGGCATGACCAAATGATACCAGATTTTTTTATTTGACTTAGAGAGACTGGAAGGAATTAACTGTTCCATTCCCGTGAGAATGACAGTCGAAACCACAATGGCTGCCTTGTCAATATTACCGAAGGCAAAACAAGAGTACCATTCGAACTCTTGAACTTGTTCAATCCTTCCCAGTCCGCATTTTTACAGTGCCATAATCGACGTTTAGGCGCAACATTCATTTGGCATGACCATGACATTGGAAATTCTGCTGTAATAAGCCGATGGTCCGAGTTTCCCAAAGGAGAACTGACGGAGATACTGTATTTCTCCGCATGAGAAGTTAAAAACAGATCCAGTAAGTGACCCGTATCGTTGACCCGATCTGGTATCCTCGTAGGCTGATCTTCAAGTTGTGTGAGTTGGTTTAGAGCTGCAAACATTTCAGCCGCCTCACCAGCCGGTGTTACGGACTTAGAATAAGGAAGCCACTTGTCATTGTGGACATTGAAATCACCTGCCACAGCGATTTCAGCATTTGGTGATTTCTGAAGGATGCGCTCAATGGAGTCTGACAGAGTATCAAACCCAAAATGAGCAACGCTGTTTGCGATATTTGGGCTTAGATAGAGACCACATAGGAAGAGGGGGTGTTTTGTAACGAGCAACCCCGGGGTACTCGTTACAAGGGTTGCGCTACACTGACGAAAAAAAAAAAACAACAAAATTTCCCGTTGAGAGAGGAGGAAAAATTAAAAAAAAAAATAATCTTGTTTATGGTCAAGTTTTTTTTTATTTTCTCTTCCTCTTCAACGGGTTTATCCCGTTTAAAAATTGGTAATATATAAAGCGTGCGATCCATGCGGTGGGGGATAGTCGAGTTTTAAAAATTAAAAAGAATTAAAAATGATAAGAATTTAAAAGACTAGAAAAAGCAAAATTAAGAAACTGATTATAGAAATTATGTTTTTCATTTTGGAAAGACAATTATTTTAAATTATATATGTTTGAAATTAAAAAAAAAATTGTTTATTAATGAAAAAAGTAAAGAATTTAGTTATAATATAAAGTAAAATAATAAATTATGGTTAACAATGTACTTGAAGAAAAAAGTGAAATGTATATTTAATAAAAATTAAGTTTTTCAAAAATAAAAAAATAAATAAAATGTTATAAATAAATGTTAAAGTTGCTAAATATTATAACTTGTTTATATACATATATGAAAATTAATTGTATTAAGCATAGACTAAAAATACAAGGTTAAGTGAATTAAAAGCCAAAATTATATAAATAAAGAAAAATATATGAAAAAAAAAAATATAAAATAAAAATAAGATAAAATTACGTAATAAATAAAAACTACAACAAAAAACGTTCCTACAACAGTTCCAACTACAAGAAAAAAAAAAAGAAAATAAAAATCAACTGTATATTGGATAGTATCGGACCACTTCAGTCAACCATGTGCTGCATGGACCAACTATGGTGAATCGACTTTTTTTGTCTTTGTAATGATTATTATTATATTTAATTAAGTTAGTTAAGGATATTTAGTTTAAGATAATTTTGCTTTCTTAAATTTTTGTGAGTAAAATTAATTTTAAGTATATTTCATTTTCATTTTCAATTTTTCATTTTCGTAATTTTAATATTTTGTGTCTTTACTGCGACTTTATCTTCGGTTTTGGATTTTTTTTTTGAATGAATTTTTGGTACATTATTTTTTATTTTTGTTTTTTTTTTTGATTTTTTTCTCATTGATACAATCATGAATCATTAATATCTGAAACTTAGGTGGGTTGTGTGACACTATTCAGGATGAGTACTACCGATCTGTTTCCTTTTATCATATTCCTAGTAATTTCTTATATCCCTAAGTGGTCAAACTAGCTTCTCGTCAACTTCGGAAAATCCCACCCCAATCCCTGAGTCTTAGCCAGCAGTATTCGGACCACTCCGAAGCTCTGACGAGTTGAATTTTCCGTAACGGAAGTCTCACTTTCGTTACAGATGGCGCCCAAAATAGGCTTATTTACCTTACCTTTCCTATCCAAGTTCCGTGTCCATATCCTCTACTGTAACTTTCGTTACAGTGGCTCCAAAATCACATGGCAAATATATTCCTCGTTTCCCAATCCTAATACCGTTTAATTTTTTTTGTACATAATTATATTTTTTTTTATTATTATTATTTTATCATTTTGAACATGGTACGCGCGACCGGTATCCAAATTAGTTGTTGAAACGGTTGTTAGACTCGTACTTGTTTGATATTGTTTTTTTCAGTTTATTAAATTTCATCTCAGTTTTTTTTAAATTTCATTTTTGTTACATATACACAAACAGTTTATGAAAGCACCGCATTATTTCTGGGTTCTGGTTGTATTTGAAGCTGTCGAGTTAATGTTAGTTTATGTGATTTCATAAATTGTTGTATAGGTTGTTCGTCATGCCTTCGCAACAGATTCTACTTATGTATTGATGGTGTTGTTCGGTACTATGGCATGCGTTCAATTAGTATTTATTTATTTTTATCAGTTTTCTTTCGCGGTTTTATCCAACATATTTTATGTTGTGGAATCAACTGTTCGTACTTGAGGTCGTTATTATTATTTTTATCATCCCGGTTATAATTTATGTACTTTCCTATACAGATCGGAACGAACTCATCCTTGCAGTGTCAAAATACAGCCTACCTATATTTAATTCTGCTATTTGACGGATATATTTTGTTTTGTTAAATTATTTTTTTTTTAATTATCAATGATAATCGATTGATAAGAACCATAATTATATTTAATTTTTTTTTCTCATTAGAAAAATTTCAATTATACACATATTTTATTTTGATTATATAGTATACCTTAGATACTCAAATATGGATTTACCAATTTTAAAACTGGATTATTTAGACATCGACGAAGTGAAATTCGAGTGCGAGATTCGCCAAATCCAGGGGCCTCTCAGAAGTCAAATGATTACATTAGAGTCTCGTTTAAAAGAAGAATATGCAAATCCTCAAGATATTAGACAACAACCTCATCCATCGGCAGTAAAGTTCCCAAATACTGAAGTAGCTATGTGTATTAGTAAATTGCGTGATCTGCATTCAAATCTCGGTAATATTTTCAAAATAGGTAGTCCCAATAAAGAAGAAATAGAAGCTATTACATCCAAACTAGTTCATGTTTATCGTCGCCTAAAAGCTATTTCTAGTTTATTAGAATACTCCCTAGAAGTTCATCTTGTTATCATCCAACAATTAATTCAATTGGCTTTAAAATTTCAAAACAATGAGGGCACACGCGACGAGCTAGTAACTAGTCTTCAGGATTTAGTAATTGATCCCATAGAGACTTTAGATTTAACGGGAGCACTTTTGACGGAAACACATGTAGGTGATGAAACTACTAAGAACGCATCCACCCCAAAACAAATCAAACCCAAAGTTAGCCATACAACTGAGCAAGACAACAAAACTAATGTTAAAAGATCTGATTTGACTGGTATAGGCGAGCCACTTGGTGCTCAGCAGAGTTCAAATTACCCATTGTTAGAGCAGCTTGGTGCACCTGAGCTGTTTTCGGGTCCAGGTGCAAGTGCTGGTCAACAAAATCTTAATAATGCAATACAGCCGTCTAACTTCTTTATGCATCCACCCATGTTTCCTTTTGGTTACTGTCCTCCACCTAATTTAATACCCGTTCACCCAAATTTACCATTATATCCAGCGGCGATTCCACCTGTGATTAGACATCCGTCTGTAGGTGGTGTGACGAGTACACTTGCTCAAACAAATTCTGTGCAACTGCCATCGAACACAAGCAAACATATTAATGAAATCCCTAGATCAAGCCATTTATCGTCAACCACTCCTATTCACAAGTGGAACATTACATTCAATGGCTCACATTCTGGGTTACCTGTTGAAAAGTTTATTTTTAGAGTTGAGCACTTAGCTAAAATACATAAAACTCCATTAGATCAACTAGCAACAGATATTCATTCATTGATGCAAGATAACGCACGAGAACACTATTGGCTAACCATGGAGAGGAATCCTGAGTGTAATTGGTCGCAACTCCGGGAATCATTTTTGCATCGGTTTAGAATGCGAAGAACCGATTCAGAAATAAAACAATCGTTACATTCCAGAGTTCAGCGGTTGAAGGAACCTTTCATTGACTTCTATTACGATATGCTCAGTATAGCGTTGCCATTGAAAATTTCTTTGCCTGACTTGGATCTTTTGGAAATATTGAGAAAAAACATGCGACCAGGCCTTAAAGCGCACTTAGCAGGTAAAATTTTTACTAGTACATCCGAATTGGTTTCAATGTGCATTGCTACTGAAGACTGTTGGAAGAGTATACATTACGCACCAGAGCTTAATATGACCTACCGTAGTACACACCAGTTTGTAAACGAAATATCCGAACCAAATCTACTACAGGAATCTAATAACATTTTTGGTACTCAATACCAACCACCTAAAATGAATACAGTTGAAGCGATTCATAACCCAAGATTTCAAAGCACAACTCTTCTTAGTAATGAAACCTCTATCACATGTTGGAATTGTGGAACCAAGGGCCACACTTTCTTTGACTGTGAAATTCCCAAAACTAAGGATTTATGCTACGGTTGTGGAATGCCGGATGTGCTCAAACCACATTGCTTGGAATGCAGAAAAAGGTCGGGAAACCGATATGCGGAAATGCGAACTCCTGGACTTCTACATTTCCGACAACCTCAGTTGCAAACACGCAGACAGACAATCCAGGAGACCTTACCAATAACCAATCCCAACCAAATGTAATAAATTATATCGAAAACTTCCGCTCTGCCCATTTACGTACGAATTCTTACATGCAACGATCTATTAGATACTTTCATAAAAACCGTAATATTTTAAAACTCACTAGACAAATAGCCGAATCTAACCTTAGATCCGATTAAAACGTTTCGGTTGACCACCGACCATATGCAACAGTCCTTATTGGTGGTATCCAAATATGCGGCCTACTCGATAGTGGTGCTTCAGTGAGTGCTTTGGGAAAAGGAGCTAAAGATTTTGCCGCTAAACTTGGTCTTAGTATTATTCCCTTTCATGCTAGTCTTTTAACTGCTTGTGGAGAACCTCAAACAGTCACCGGATACATCACCACTGATGTCACTTACAATAGTAAAACTACCAAAATGAATATTTTAATTGTTCCGACGTTACAGCAAAATTTATATCTAGGATATGATTTTTGGCGAGTTTTTGGTATTAAACCTTCGATTTCTGAGCTAATATCTGACGACTTAACCACTAAATTGACCATTAAATTAAGCACTGAAAATAAATTAAAACAACATCCATTGACCATCGAACAGCAGACTCAACTTCAGGCCATAATCGCCACCTTTCCCAGTTACGAAAAGTTAGGTTTGGGGAAAACGAATTTGGTTACTCATGTTATTGACGTTGGGGAATCAATGCCGATTAAACAGCGATACTACGCTGTTTCGCCTGCGGTACAACAAGAAATATATTCTGAGTTGGACCGCATGGTGAAACTAGACGTGATCGAAGAGAGTAACAGCGCGTGGAGTTCTCCAATGGCGGTCGTAAAGAAATCAAATGGAAAGGTGCGATTGTGCCTGGATGCCCGGAAATTAAATGCAGCAACAAAAAAGGATGCCTACCCGCTTCCATTGATCGATGGACTGCTGAGTAGACTAGATCGGACGAGGTATATCTCGAGTTTGGATCTTAAGGATGCCTTTTGGCAAATCCCTTTAGATCCAGGCTCGAGAGATAAAACGGCGTTTACCGTCCCGGGGCGACCATTATATCAATTTAAGGTTATGCCTTTTGGACTCTGCAATGCGCCGCAAGCATTATGCCGGTTGATGCATAAAGTAATCCCGCACCATCTACATGACCGAGTGTTTGTATATTTAGATGATCTGCTTATCACCACTGCGACATTTGAAGAACATCTTTCTTTATTAGCGGATGTCTCTGAACGATTGGCGAAAGCCAACCTTACCATAAATGTCCAAAAGAGCAGCTTTCTACTTCAAGAAGTCGAATACCTCGGTTATGTGGTTGGTAGTGGTGGATTGAAACCAAATCATGATAAAGTAAAGGCCATTGCAGAGTTTCCTCAGCCAAAGAACATCCGTCAAATTCGAAGGTTTTTAGGCGTCTCGGGATGGTATCGACGGTTTATCAAGGACTATTCGGTGCTCTCAGCCCCACTTTCCGATCTTTTGAAGAAAGGAAAAAAGTTTCAGTGGAATACACAAGCACAAAATGCATTTGACGCACTAAAATCTGCGTTAATCTCTTCACCAGTTCTTGCTACTCCGAACTTCAAAAAACGATTTTTCATACAATGCGATGCAAGCTCTACAGGAATTGGTGCGGTACTGTTCCAAAAGGATGAAGAAGGGGCCGACCGACCAATTGCTTATATGTCACAGAAACTAAATGCAGCGCAGAGGAACTACAGCGTGACTGAGCTCGAGTGCTTGGCGGCGGTCATGGCAATCAAGAAGTTTAGATTATATGTCGAGGGTCTTCCATTTACAGTCATCACCGACCACTCCAGTCTGACATGGTTGATGTCACTTAAAGACATTTCAGGTAGATTGGCACGATGGAGTCTAAAGTTACAGGCCTTCGATTTCGATATTGAGTATCGAAAAGGAAGCCAAAATACGGTCCCTGATGCTCTGTCTCGAATGTACGTGGATACTTTAGATCTTCAAATGTCACCCCTACATATCGATCTAAATTCGCCTGCCTTTAACACTGTTGAGTACACACAACTAGTTCGCGAAATTGAAATTAACCCACGGAAATGGAATGTTTGTTTATTGGATGGCAAGGCTTACATGAATACGGTATCGAATGCGTTCCCTGAAAAATTTGACTTAACGTCCTCGAAATTAATCATACCAATGGAACTTCGACTAAATTTAATTGAAATGGCACACTGCCCACCCTCATCGGCACACTTGGGCATTACGAAAACATCGGAGATTTTGAAAAGATTTTACTTTTGGCCTACACTATTAACGGACGTCAGCAGCTATATATTGAAATGTGAAATTTGCAAAGAAAATAAACCGATAAACTATAAGAATGCACCACCACTGGGTAGTTTACCAATCACTTTCCGACCATGGCAGAGATTATACTTGGATTTTCTGGGTCCCTATCCACGTACGAGGAGTGGCAACACTTCCATACTAAATGCGGTAGATCATTTTTCAAAATTTGTGTTAACCAAGGCTCTTCGTCAAGCTACTGCTTATGATGTGGTTAAATTTCTTGAAAACCAAGTATTTCTCATGTTCGGGACACCGGAGGTGATAGTAACCGACAACGGCAAGCAATTCGTATCCATATTAATGAAGAATTTATGTATGAAATATGGGATCCGGCATATTTTCACTGCGAAATATTCGCCGCAAGCTAATGCATCCGAGCGCGTAAATCGCAACATCCTCAATGCATTACGCTCTTACATAACGGATGATCATCGGGTCTGGGATGAGAACCTAAGTGCCGTCACTTGCGCTCTTAATAATGCTACGCATGAAGCAACTAAATTTTCACCGCACTATATTGTGTTCGGGCAACACGCAGTTCTTCATGGTTCATCATATGAACTTCTCAATAACTTGTATAAAATAGGTGGAAATCTTTTAAATTACGACGATAGACCTGAAATACTTATGGAAGTCCACAAGAAAATACAACGTAATCTCTTTGAAGCGAGCCAACGAAATACGTTACGATATAATTTGCGTACTAGACCACCTAACTATAGAATAGGTCAAACTGTTTATGTTAGAAATTTTACCCAAAGTAAAGCGGCGGATCAGTACGCCGCCAAACTAGCACCAAAATTCGTGAAGGGGAAAATAATTAAACTAGTAGGTAAAGTAGCGTGCGAACTTGCTGATGGCAATGGGCGATTAATGGGAATTTACCATTTTAAAGATTTGAAACTTTAAACTACATTTTTTTTAAATGACTAATAATAATTGATTAAATTGTTGCCTGGCTTTTGAGACCCATCTCCTGGGGTGAGTCGTCCCCACGTTTGTAACGAGCAACCCCGGGGTACTCGTTACAAGGGTTGCGCTACACTGACGAAAAAAAAAAAACAACAAAATTTCCCGTTGAGAGAGGAGGAAAAATTAAAAAAAAAAATAATCTTGTTTATGGTCAAGTTTTTTTTTATTTTCTCTTCCTCTTCAACGGGTTTATCCCGTTTAAAAATTGGTAATATATAAAGCGTGCGATCCATGCGGTGGGGGATAGTCGAGTTTTAAAAATTAAAAAGAATTAAAAATGATAAGAATTTAAAAGACTAGAAAAAGCAAAATTAAGAAACTGATTATAGAAATTATGTTTTTCATTTTGGAAAGACAATTATTTTAAATTATATATGTTTGAAATTAAAAAAAAAATTGTTTATTAATGAAAAAAGTAAAGAATTTAGTTATAATATAAAGTAAAATAATAAATTATGGTTAACAATGTACTTGAAGAAAAAAGTGAAATGTATATTTAATAAAAATTAAGTTTTTCAAAAATAAAAAAATAAATAAAATGTTATAAATAAATGTTAAAGTTGCTAAATATTATAACTTGTTTATATACATATATGAAAATTAATTGTATTAAGCATAGACTAAAAATACAAGGTTAAGTGAATTAAAAGCCAAAATTATATAAATAAAGAAAAATATATGAAAAAAAAAAATATAAAATAAAAATAAGATAAAATTACGTAATAAATAAAAACTACAACAAAAAACGTTCCTACAACAGTTCCAACTACAAGAAAAAAAAAAAGAAAATAAAAATCAACTGTATATTGGATAGTATCGGACCACTTCAGTCAACCATGTGCTGCATGGACCAACTATGGTGAATCGACTTTTTTTGTCTTTGTAATGATTATTATTATATTTAATTAAGTTAGTTAAGGATATTTAGTTTAAGATAATTTTGCTTTCTTAAATTTTTGTGAGTAAAATTAATTTTAAGTATATTTCATTTTCATTTTCAATTTTTCATTTTCGTAATTTTAATATTTTGTGTCTTTACTGCGACTTTATCTTCGGTTTTGGATTTTTTTTTTGAATGAATTTTTGGTACATTATTTTTTATTTTTGTTTTTTTTTTGATTTTTTTCTCATTGATACAATCATGAATCATTAATATCTGAAACTTAGGTGGGTTGTGTGACACTATTCAGGATGAGTACTACCGATCTGTTTCCTTTTATCATATTCCTAGTAATTTCTTATATCCCTAAGTGGTCAAACTAGCTTCTCGTCAACTTCGGAAAATCCCACCCCAATCCCTGAGTCTTAGCCAGCAGTATTCGGACCACTCCGAAGCTCTGACGAGTTGAATTTTCCGTAACGGAAGTCTCACTTTCGTTACAGTTTCGAGACATGAATTTCAACCCAAATGAAGTTGAACTCATTATTCGAGCTTTGGCCTAAAAAACTGGGAATGGAAAAAGGTATATCGTTGCGGATATACATGGCCAGCTCCCTATGGTGAATAAGCCGATGGATTAAGGAGTAACCCTTAATACCGATGGCCGAAGAATCACCGGAGTCCAAAATTTTGGTCTCGGTGAGAAGTAGAACCGCTGGTTTTGTGGAAGCTGTGTGGTGTTCAACGGCTGCAAAGTTTGTCCGTAATCCACGAATATTGCAAAACTGAAAAGAGAACACTCTCCCCATGACACAGGAATACAGAGACTCAAACTTAAAGAACGCAAGAACAGCGTTAGACCAGCAAACAATGGTGTGTCCACAGTAGTACCTCCGAATCGCAGTGTATTAACCTTCCGACCGAACACACTAAAATGTAAACACAACACTGTTTGCTTGACAACAGCTGTTCAGCAATTCATTTATCTACTTGTATTAAACATGTCGACTAAACGGAATTTGAAAACAAAATTAAAAATTTAATTGATTAACGGGAAATAAATAAACGGGATGGATATAAAGTATTTATGATAGTGTGTGGTTGTGCGCGTCAATTTATCGTAAAAGTGCCGAACATTAAAACTCAACACAACACATTAAGAACTCTCTTTTAACTAAAAATCTTTCAAGAAAGTCTTTAAGAACACATTTCTTTTAATAAGATAATTAATTTTTTTTCACAACACAGGTTAACACAGGTTTAAAAAAAAAATGAAAAAAATAAAAAAACACAACAACAAAACCAAAAAAAAAAAAAATATCAAATTAAAACAATGAGAAATTGCAATGCGATGTGCATTGCTCGTCGAACGGAGAAGAACTGAATTAATAAGTCATGTAGCATTTTTCTACTAAAATCAAACATCACTAATAAAACGAACCTTTTTGAGGACAACCATTCCGTAACTGAGTACTTTCAGAATTATTTCTTATAATAATTTCATCATAAAATCAATCAGGCTTTAAAAACGTAAAAACAATCAATCCAGTCAACTCAATGCAACATACTAATCAAAAATCTAAACAAAAGGACCATCAATAAAATAGTTTATCAATTTTACCAATCCTCTTCTTTTTAAAATAACTTTTTTTTAAACAATTGTTTACCGCCTGATAAGACAAATAACATCTTATTGCTTAAGATTTAGTACACAAATAACTTGAATTATAGAGTTCTTTGTTATACGTTACATTACATTAAACCAATGAGGATACAAAAACAATAAACTCAAGACAGAAAGTTAAAAATTCGTATTCATCGCATAAAATCAATGTCGATATACAAACATACATACATACAACCGGTAAAATCGAGTGTTAGAAATGAAAAATTGAATTTCAATTTGATTTAAATTAGATAACAAAACAACAAAAAAAAATGAACTTAAATGTTCCGAAAACGAATTATAAATCTTTTGATTTCATTTCGTTCCGAAAATATATTATATGGAACGTAACGTAACGTGTGATGGGAAATAAATATACAATTTTTCTCACTTTGCTCGTATAATATATTATGGAAGTGGATATACTGACAAAACCAAAACAAAAAATACAGGAAAATCAAAACAACCAAATGAAATCGAAAAGGAAATAAAAAATAAATGAATGGCATAGTGTTAGGGAAAAAAAAATTATTTTTCATGCTATCCAAGACAATGGTATATCCGGATACATTACCTGTTTGTTCTCGATATTTCATTTAAAATTACATTATCGTCTGTGTATAAAGTTTTTACCAGTAAGTAGTAGGATATTCATTAAAGCTGATTTTATTCCTGGTAAACTTCAATTCGAGCACAAGAGGTTTTCATTTCTCGGATACATATACACAATAATACACGTACACATCTAACATTTCCGAGCCATTGTTAATACAATGTAAACGAGAGACACTAGGCATATTTGAAAAAAAAATAGACACGTATCCCTTAAATGATGTGATACCGGCAAAGAGAAGGTAAATATGTTCAAGAACAAAAGATTGCGTGTAACACGATTTTCTATATTTTTTTTTAATATTATTATCATATCGATTTTTTTTTTGGAATTTTCTTTTTTGTACTCGTATTTAAATGAAGTGGATGAAGCTTTTATGTTTCTGAATATATATTTTTTACTTTTATGTTGTAGGATTATTCTTGTGGCTGCGTTGTTATTGTTTTCAATTTTTGTATTTAAGATATAGGTTTTGGAATATTTCTAACAAATTTATTTAGTGAACCATTATAATATATTTTTAACATAAGTATCATTCTTTTGCGGTACACACAAGGTTAAATGTATCATTGCGATTCAATTGGATTTCTGAAGAGCTTTTGAGAGTAAATTTATCTTGAAATTATATATATATATATATATATATATATATATATATATATATATATATATATATATATATATATGTATATATATATATATATATATATATATATATATATATATATATATATATATATATATATATATATATATATATTTATATATTTATTTTTTTTTAAGATAAAACTTTCAAATATCTCGGAAAATAAGCACTCTGCGAACAAAATGTCCTAAATCAAAATTTAATAATTCCGTAGGGAGAATTTATTAGTGCTAAAATTAGTACCCCTCCTTTTGTATGTGAGGATAACTTTCAAATTAAAAAAGAAGCTTGTTTTTTTATTGCAGATTCAGATTCATCGGCTAAAAAAAAGTTCGTAGGTTAGTTATTTTTAGAGGAAATCGGCTAACCGAAAGTAGCTGCTTTCAAAGGGAGTTTTTCCAGATTTGTAAATATTTAAAAAAGTACATCACTCATGGGAAAACTATAAATTGCAAAAATGTTAAAAAAATTAACAAAACATATTTTTAGCCAGAGAATCCAAATCTGCAATTAAAAATTGTTATAGACGCCAAATCAAATTATCATAAAATCGAAGGAATTTGAATTTAGAATAAGCAAATTTTAACGAGCGATGCTATTATAAAACGAAAAACTATTTGTAATAAATTTTTTTATTGTTTGTATAAGTTCTGAAACTCCTTATGTTTGTTTACATAATGAAAGCGAAGTCTTAGGTAATAGCCGAGGGGATATCGGACAACCTTGTTTAAATCCTTTGCTTTTCTTGACAGTCTGAGTAACACATTGTACCATTTGATAGCAGTCCTTTCCCAAAAACATACCCTTATTATTCGATTGACTAGATAATGGAGAATATACTGCTGTAGGCAAACGGAAACTGTAGTTAAATTAACGGTATCGAAAACCTCGATTACCAGCACGCCATTTTTTATCAAGAACACGTCGAACGGTAAACACATGATAATCAGTGGATCGATTGGATAAAAAGGCTGCCTGGTAAGAGCAAGGTAAGCATAAATACTGATTTATGCGATCTAGTAATAGTTTCGCATATATCTTATAGCCAACGTTGCTTAGGGTGATTCGTCAATAATTTTCGACAGTATGGGTCTTTTTGGGAATGGGGATTTGAATTGTATCAGGTTACTGGAAGAAGGGATGATTGGTAATCCAAACCTGCTCAATAAGTGTCTGAAAAGTTTGGCTTAAGACAGCAGGAGCATATTTAAATAATTCAATGGGAACTCTATCCTTTCCAGGAGTAGTCCCTGATCGTATGAACCCAATGGTAGTTTGAATTTTATCTAAAGTAGGAGGTGGTCCTAAGGAGAAATGGTATGTTTCTTCTGTATGGGCAGGTTATTCACCGTCAGACTTTCGTAACTCAAGCAACCATGAGGAAATAGGGATATAAATTGCAGAGGGTTTCTAAGTGTTCAGTTTATGTTGTTTTAAAAAGGAATAGGTCTTGTGTAGTTGATCTGTGGGCTTGAAATTCTTGACATTAGAAAAAAATTCCTTGAAACTTGAAGGACAAATGCTCGGCATAAGCACTATTTAGACACCGTCTAGCATTTTGTAAATTTTGGACTGCGACTGGATCTGCTGGTCGAATGTTTTAAAAACACTCGTAAAGTTAGCTAAGGCCTTTCTCTGTTTAGGGTTTAAAGGCGTCGTTACAGTAAGAACCAGCTGCAGTGAAATTTTTAGACTTTTGAGAATTGTTCGCCACAGAGAAGTATATTGATTCTTTGAGAGTTGATTCTGTAAAACCTCTATCAATCTGGACTGGTATTGATCCTTAATACTTTCGTCTTGCAATAAAGCAAGATTAAAGGTTCTGAGGTTATAGATAGAAGGAGAGATAGAGGGTCTAGAGGGAGTAGTTGAAGCACAATGAGAATTGGTGAAAGTTTTATGGCTGGAACAATTAACCCAGATTAGGCGATGATCACTTAGGTTGGGACGGAATACGTCAACCTTGAGCGAGTTGACATAAAGATACTGAATTCCTTCCCTTGTCAATATATGGTCTATTTTAAAAAAGGATCGTCCGTCGGTCCAAGTAGATGTGGTTCCACGGCCTTTAGTGAACGAATAATTTGGACAAATTGACAAGTAGACCTAAGGAAAAACTGTTCGCATTGGTATCACTATGAAATAGTTTAGAGCCAATGTACTTCTGATCCTCAAAGTCGTGCTTGCCAATGCGGGCATTAAAATCACCTAATATAATTATGCCATGAGTTTTGGGACAACGGTCAACAATGGGAGACAAATGTTGCAAACTTTAGAAGATGTTGTCGGTTAAAATATGAAGTTTGGGCAGAAACGTACACGGCAATAAAAAGGACTTCCCAAATATTACGAATATTGCCATGTAGAGAGATTATACTCTCGAAATAATATTTAATTCGCTTGGGAAATTCGCTTGGGTAGTCAGGCCTTGAGTAAGATACCAGGTATAGTTCGAATTGGAACTGACACCGGAAGACATATTGGTTTCCTGAAAACTGCAAAGGGTAATACTCCTGAATACTGCATATCACTTATTGGCTTAACCACTGATGCCCCTATTAGTTATAAGCAAAACTAAATAATTATAAATACTAATTTTATGACAATATATCTCTCTATTGATCCAACCATCGATCGATACACATCACAAATCGATACAACCACATGTATATTAAATAGACTATTTATACCAAAAGTAGAGTTTTATAAAAGTAAGCTTTGCACGTGATTACGTGAAGATGACCAGGATTCTACCGTCAAATATGATCACAATCAAAAAGCAATTACTTAAGTCACACTAAAATTAATACATGCCTTAAGTAAACATGACTAGATACAACGTATTTGAAATTATTTCGTCGCACAAAATAAGGGCTGCATATTACTGGTTTACTGTAAGACAGCAAAAAGTAAAATCATATTTGTTTGCAATTTCAAAATAAAAAACAAGGTGTTTTTTCAACCCAGATACTCAAACTTCCGAACCAGAATCAAAAACACAAATAATAAGTTATTCGAGTTTTTTTTTTGATTACAATAAAAAACGTATTTTATATTTGCATTGGTATCGATTGATAGATGTTATATTTTCACTTGTGATAGAGAAAAAGGATCGAATACCACTCTTGGTTGATTGAAATTCAATCATTTTTATTTTCATTATTTTACAGGATGCTTCAAAAAAATCCAAACACACAACTTTATACATTCCACTTATCTATACATTGTAGTTGGCCTCCGATTCGAAAATTCTGCTTACATTAAACAATCATTATGACGTTACAACGGTTTAATAACCATCCGTTACAAAAAAAAACACTTCGATTGATGACATTTTTTTATATTATCTTTCTTTTCTTGGGAGTATCAAAATAAACACTTTACCATTTATTTTTGCAATATTTTCATTCAATCGAAAATATGATATTTATTTATATAGTCAAAAATATACAAAATTGTAAAATTAATCAATAAAATTTTGTTAAAATTTGAAGGATGATTTGATGCCAACTTGAGGCCCACATGTTGACATGGCTGGCAATGATTTTAAAAATATTATTTTCAAGAGTAAACAACTTTTGAAAATTACGACATACGAATGATGGGAACAACAATCTGAACAGAATTTTATAAAAACGCAAAATTATATTCCTTAATTTCCAAAAACTACTAAGTTCTTAAAATGGTCTTTCTTAAATACACAGTTTTTTATTTCACTAAGTTAAAGGTAAAAAAATAATGTGTAATCACGTTTCTTGAAATTAGATACAAATGACCATCAACCGTTGTACGATAATTTAGACTCCTCACACAGGAAATAATAAACAGATAGTTATATTGGTTAGTTCGGAAGATGTTGAAGGTAATTTCTGCGCGATTATGGCTTTTGATTTGTTTTTAAGCTCTAGTGACTGAAAACATGAAGTCGTTTATTACTCTCTTTTTCTCAATGATGTTAATTATTTTTTAATTCTTGAATAAGGTTGCCTCCAATATTTGATCTTGAACTGTTAAATATTCTTCCAGGTGTAATTGCTATTAAACGGTGAATTCGATCGAATTTAAACGTTTCATTGTTTTAATAATATTTTATTTATAATAATTTTGTGGTTCTTGTGTTGAGTAAGTGAATATAAATAGAATTTTCATGCGAGTTCTTTGTGTAATTGGTATAAAACGGTGAATTCAATCGAATGTAAAATTTTAATTATTTTTTATTAAAATTGAATTTATAATAATTTTGGTATTTTTGAGTTGAATAAAATGGATTTTAATAGAATACTCATTTGAGTGCTTGGTGCAATTGCTATTAAACGGTGAATTCGATTGAATTTAAACATTTAATTATTTTTATAAAATTTTATTTCAGTATTTTGTGTCGAGTAAAGTGCATTAAAATAGAATTTGTAGGCGAGTACTTTGTGTAATTGGTAAAAAACGGTGAATTTGATCGAATGTAAAATTATAACTATTTTGATAAGAGTATATTTATAAAAATTTTGGTGTTTTTATGTCGAATTAAGTGAAAATAAATAGAATTGCTATGCGACTTCTTTGTGTAATTGCTATAAAACGGTGAATTCGATCGGATTTGTACGTTTTATTGTTTTAATAACTTTTTATTAATAATAATTTCGGTGTTTTTGTATCGAGTAAGTAAATATAAATAGCATTTTCTAGCGAGTACTTTACGAATATGACATAAAACAGTGAATTCGATCGAATTTGAAAGTCTAATTATCTTAATAAAATTGTATTTTTAATAACATTCATGATTTTAACAAGCAAAGGGAATATAAATAGGATTTTCATGTCAATACTTTGCGTAATTGCAGTAAAACGGTGAATTCGGTGAATTAAGTCGTTTAAATTTTTTCATAAAATTTTATTTATAATAGTTTTGGTGTTTCTGGGTCGAGTAAAGTGAATATAGTTAGAATATTCATTCGATCACTTTGTGTAATTGCTATAAAACGGTGAATTCGATTGAATTTAAATATTTAATTATTTAAATAAAATTTTATTTAAAACAATTTTGTTGATTTAGTGTCGAGTGTAGTGAACATAAATAGAATTTTCATGCAAATAATTTTTTTAATTGCTATAAAACGGTGAATTCAATCGAATGTAAACGTTTAATTTTATTAATCAAATTTCATTTAAAATAATTTTGATGTTTTTGTATCAATTATCAAAATATAATTTTCATGCGATTATTTTATGTAATTGCTAAAAAACGGTGAATTTGATCGAATTTAAACATTTAATTATTTTAATAAAATTGAATTTATAATAATTTTGAAATTTTTATGTCGAGTAAGATAATATATACCGGATTTTCATGTTTTGTATAATTGCTATTAAACGGTGAATTCTATCGAATTTAAACGGGTAATTATTAAAAAAAAATTTGATTAATAATAATTTCGATGATTTCGGGACAAGTAAAGTGAATATAAATAGGATTTGAATGCTAGTTCTTTGTATACATGACGTAAAACGGTGAATTCGATCGAATTTAAAAGTTCAATTATTTGAATAAAATTTTATTAATAATATTTTTTTTGATTTTTAGTCGAGCAAAGTGAACTTTAATATGATTTTCATGCAAATACTTTGTGTAATTGCTATAAAACGGTGAATTCAATCGTATTTAAATATTTAATTGTTTTAATAAAATTGTAATTATAATAGTTTTGGTGTTTTTGTGTCGAATAAAGTAAATATAAATAAAATTTTAATGAAAGTAATTTGTGTATTTGCCATAAAACGGTGAATCCGATCGAATGTAAAGATTTAACTGTCTTAATAAAATTTTATTTATAATAATTTCGGTTTTTTTGTGTTAAATAAGTATATATAAATAGGATTTTCAGGCGAGTACTTTGTGAATATGACATGACACAGTGAATTCAATCCAATTTGAAAGTTTAATTATCTTAATAAAATTTTGTTTTTAATAATTTCGTTGATTCTAATGAGCAAAGGAAATGTAAATATGGTTTGCATGCAAAAACTTTGTGTAATTACTTTGTTAATTTAAACGGTGAATTCGGTGAATTTAGTCGTTTAATTATTTTCATAAATTTTTTTAATAATAATTTTGGTGTTTTTGTGTCGGTTAAAGTGAATATAATTAGAATATTCATTCGAGTACCTTGTGTAATTGCTATAAAACGGTGAATTCGATTGAATTTAAATATTTAATTATTTTAATAAAATTTTATTTAAAACAATTTTGTTGATTTAGTGTCGAGTGTAGTGAATTTAAATAGAATTTTCATGCTGAAAATTGAATTTAAATCAGAATTTTTTTAATTGCTATAAAACGGTGAATTCAATCGTATGTAAACGTTTAATTTTATTAATCAAATTTCATTTAAAATAATTTTGATGTTTTTGTATCAATTATCAAAATATAATTTTCATGCGATTATTTTATGTAATTGCTATAAAACGGTGAATTCGATAAAATTTGAACATTTAATTATCTAAGTAAAATTGTATTTATAATAATTTTGGTGTTTTTGTGTCGAGTAAGAGAATATAAACAGGATTTTCATGTTTTGTATAATTGCTATGAAACGGTGAATTCGATCGAATTTAAACGGGTAATTATTTTAATAAAATTTGATTAATAATAATTTCAATGATTTCGGGTCGAGTAAAGTGAATTAAAATAGGATTTGAATGCTAGTTCTTTGTATACATGACGTAAAACGGTGAATTCGATCGAATTTAAAAGTTCAATTATTTTAATAAAATTTTATTAATAATAATATTTTTGATTTTTTTTCGAGCATAGTGCACTTTAAAAGGATGTTTATGCAAATACTTTGTGTAATTGTTATAAAATGGTGAATTCGATCGTATTTAAATATTTAAATTATTTTAATAAAATTGTAATTATAATAGTTTTGGTGTTTTTGTGTCGAATAAAGTAAATATAAATGAAATTTTAATGACAATACTTTGTGTATTTGCTATAAAACGGTGAATTCGATCAAATGTAAAGATTTAGCTGTCTTAATAAAATTTTATTTATAATAATTTCGGTGTTTTTGTGTTGAGTATGTGAATATAAACAGGATTTTTTTGCGAGTACTTTGTGAATATGACATAAAACAGTGAATTAAATCGAATTTGAAAGATTAATTATCTTAATAAAATTGTATTTTTCATAACTTTCATGATTTTAAGGAGCAAAGAGAATATAAATAGGGTTTTCATGTCAATACTTTGCGTAATTGCTGTAAAACGGTGACCCAATTCACCAATTAAACGACCAATTCAGTCGTTTAAATATTTTCATAAAATTTTATTTATAATAATTTCGGTGTTTTTGTGTTGAGTAAGTAAATATAAATAGGATTTTCAGGCGAGTACTTTGTGAATATGACATGACACAGTGAATTCGATCGAATTTGAAAGTTTAACTATCTTAATAAAATTGTATTTTTAATAATTTCATTAATTCTAACGAGCAAAGGGAATATAAATAGGATTTTCATTCAAATACTTTGTGTAATTGTTATAAAACGGTGAATTCCGATAAATTTGGAAATGCACGAAGAGAATTCAATTGTGCGGGAAACATCAAAGACAAGCATTTTCAATAAACAAGGATATACCGTATCGCCTGGGAGATTAACCGAATAAAGCACGTAAGTTGAATTTATTCAATAGTATAGAAACGGAGTTCCTCATAATCGCTCTAAAATCTAATCTGTGAGTTCTTAGTGAGTTTAGTGCTATCATAATTTTCTGAGCTTCGTACAATAGTGAAGTATGCGTTGATTCTAAAATTACATAGTAATACCTTCCGTAATTGAACTGTGCAATTTAAAGTGAATACTCCTAAGTACCAATCATTCCCCGTGCTATTTTTCGAGAATTGCGAACGGGCAATTTAATCCAATTATTACTTTTGGAATACACATATAATATAATCAAATTGGGAAGATCGAAATTCATATCAGTGCAGCAGTGAACAGTTTTGTGAATCATGCCGCAATTAGATGCCTTACTGAAACGTCGTTCAAATATCAAGGGATCATTGAGCAACACATTTATGTATTCCACCGCCCACCATGAAACTGAAGGATCTCAATTAGATATTGAACAATGCAAAATGCGATTACGATGAGTAGACATGTTGCTAATTGAATTTACCGAAGTTGAGCAAGCGATCACTACATTAAAACCTTGAAGGTGCTCTTGAGAAGCGAAGCAGCTAACCTTCTGACACATGTTCCAATTTCAGATGCTAATTATATTGGCAAGCACTGAATTAGTTGAGAACTCGGTATGACAAGCCGATATACCGTCCAGTCATTCATCAAGAGCTTTTTCGAGATAACTACCATACAAAGTTCAACCCCGCAGCTAATACCAAGATTAATGGATATCACCGACGAAACCATTCGTAGGTTTAAAGTGGTTGGACCTGAAGTAGAAACTCGAGATCCATGGCTAGTGTTTTGCATGATTTAAAAGTTAGATGAAGAGGGCAGGGATAAGTGGGCTACTACAGATATACAATTTCCAACATTTCAGGAATTAATTGAGTTCTTGATGAAACCAGCAGGTGCATTGGAGGCAGTGAAGGGATATTCGCGAAGATTTGTTACTCAAGTGAAGGCTGCTTCGAAAACATTTATCAATGCTAAAGCATCTTGTGCAGTGTGCCATCAGATATTTGAGTGCCTCAAATTCAAGGAATGGACAGTTTATGAGAGACAAACTTTTATGAACTGTAAGTAAGTCGCACAGAGAAAACCACTGCCGGAGCAAGGGAAGATTCCATATATGTAAAAGAAATCATCATTCATTGCTGCACTTAGATTTAAATGTTAATTTTTTGTCCACTGAAAGGCATACACCAGCAACCAACAAGAGCCCTCCAAGGATTTACAATCAAATCGCAAGGCAGTACCAGACTGTTCAACACAAAACACAACGTGCATGCATTCTAGTCATCAATCAGCAGTATTGCCTACCGTAACAGTAAAGGTATATGATAAATACGATCAACATCAATTATGTCGAGTATTACTCGATTCTGGTTCCCAAAGCTCATTTATTACTGAATCATTCATCCAAAAATTAAGGCTAGAACGTCGATATGCCAGAATTTCAATCCAAGGCATTGCAAATCAAAAACTTGTAACCATACGAGGCATAGTCGACATAATTGTGGCACCCCATTTTAAATCCCATTTCACTTCCAAAATGGCTGCACAAATGTTACCCTTTATCACCACAGTGAAACCAATTCAAAAATCTGATTTTAACAGATACCAATAAATTTCAACATGGTCATTAGCTGACATAAGTCACAAATCAGAATCAAAAATCTGCTTACTGGTTGGGATAGAAAAATTTTGCGAAACCTTGCTACCAGGGGAATTAAGAGATTCTACGAACATATTATACTCCCACAACACGCATTTCAGATGGATACTGACTGGCAATTTATCATCTTCCAATGAATCTAGCCTATGCAATTTAAACCAGAAATGAAACCGTTGAAGGAATCGTTAAGCATTGCCATCAAACGACTGCATGCTGTAGATAAGAAACTTGAAGGAAATTTCAACCTACACAATCAAAACACAGAATTCATGGAAGAATACAGTATGCTCGGCCAAATTATTGAAATAGAACCATCAAATATTCCTTCTGATGTTGTGTATTTACCACAACATGCAGGGTTGAAATAGACATCCACCACCACAAAATTACACATGTGTTTGACGCGTGCGCCAAAACCACGTCAGGATATTCATTAACTGAAAATTTGTTAACCGGGCCTACCTTGCAAAATTTGATAGGCGATATTATACTACGCTTTCGAGTACATAAAATAAAATTTACAGTAGATGCAGAGAAAATGTATCGGCAGATCTGGATACACCCTAGCGATCGTCGATACCAAAGAATAGTTTGGTGCAGATCTCCTAAAGACATCAAGCACTTCGAGCTACAAACAATAACTTACGGTATGTCCTCGGCACCATATCTAGTGACCAGGCTAATTAAACACATCGCTGAAGACAACACCAATCTCTATCCAAGGGCAGCACACGCATTGCTGAAAGATATGTACGTTAACGATTTATTAACGGGAGTAAAAAACGCACCTAAAGCAGTCAAATTAGCTTATCATACTTCCAAGTTAATGTTTCAATCTAGGTTTAACCTCCGAAAATGGTCTTCTAATTCTCTTGAACTGCTTTCCAATTTGAACACTGTTGAATCCTATCCTTCCCTGTTAAAATCATTGTTCGAAGAAATAACCGAAGTGAAGGTGTTGGAATTACAATGGCAGCCAACTTTCGATGTATTTACGTATCATGGCACTATCAAAGATGCAGTACCAACCACTAAGAGAGCGATATTATCCAAAGCTAGTCGGATCTTTGATCCACTAGGCCTGCTCGCACCATTTGGCGTAAAAATAAAGAGTTTTTCCAAGGACTATGATTGTTTAAATTAGGATGGGATGACGAGCAACCAACTCAAATTCGACACCAATAGCTACAAATTTGAGGTGAAATAAAATAACCTTATAACCGATGCGGAATATCAATTGTATGGGTTCTGCGATTCTAGTGAGGTTGCATTTGCGCCGTCCGTTTACTTACGTATACATATCTCTTTGGCCATATTATCACCAAATTGATAACAGCAAAGACAAAGGTTGGTCCCATAAAAAATTTCTCACTACCACGCCTGGAGTTAAACGGAACCGTGCTGTTAGCCAGATTGGTGAAACACAATTCAATTCACAATCAACATTGCAGCTAGTCAAATAGTGCTGAATTGGTTGTCAGAACCCCCACGTAGATGGAAGACATACATAGCAAATCGTACCAGCCAAATATTAGATACCTTGGCGGTATAGTGGTTATCGGATAGCCAATTGAAAAATGCGCTGGGGTTAAAGGGTCACATTCCTCATCTGAAAGCGTCGGGAATTAAGCATTCCCTCAATTTGGACTAGCAATGTATTTAACTCTTTGTGTGTTAGCGTATTTCTTCCGGTCACGCTTTCTAAATAGGGTTTCGCAGCTTTAACGCCTGCTTCCCAAGTTCCTCCAAAGTGGGGTGCTTGTGGTGGGATGAAATGCCAGGCACTTTGGTAACTTTTTAAAATAGAATTAGTGATTAGTTCAATATGATTTTTAATAAATAAATTGAATTCCTTTAATTTATGACTTGCGCCACGGAAATTTATTCCGTTATCAGAAAAAACTTTTGTACTAACACCCCTTTTCGCAAAACATCGGTTCAGCGCGGCCATAGTGCTGTCAGTGGTTAAATCTCCTAGGAGCTCCAAATGTATCGCCTTGGTACTTAAACAAATTATTTCATAAATATAGGATTTGGTGACTCGTTGCCCTCGTCCGCGTTGCAAATATGTTTTTATGGGACCGGCCAAGTCAATACCAATTTTTAGGAATGGTCAAATTAGTTTTACTCGTTCCGTCGGAAAGTTGCCCATTATTTGGCGTTTGGTCCGCCAATTCTTCTGACAATGCTTTACAATAAGGACGCAGGACCACAATGTAAATTGCTTCTATGGTTGGTGAACTCGTCGACTAAGGTTGACAGGGCGGAACCGATGGTGGTCATCACTTGCACTTTCTCCCACCATTCTAGATTGCTCGTGGCTTCTTGCTTTCGATGAATTGGCCAATGCTCGGGTTCGGATCTTAAAAATGCAGGTTCATTCTACCACAGTAGGGGATTTTAAATTCGTTGGGTTCCAACTTTCGCGTTGCACAATCGGCTGGATTTTACTTGGCATTTGCCATTTGTCTCGTTGCACAACTTCGATTATCCCACTGGAAGTACCGTATAATCGATTACCCCACTGGAATGCTGTTCAAAGAATGACCCAATTATTTTGGCAAAGACGGCACTCAGAATACCTTACGTCAATGCAGGCCCGCTGCAAATGGAATGTGCCAAGGGAAAATCTGCAGGTCAACGATGTAGTTCTAGTAAAGGAACAAAGTCCAATAGTCAATTAGTGGAAAATGGGTAAAAGTAAAGAGGTTTTTCCGGGAAGCGATGGTCGGGTTCGTGTTGCCGAAATACTTACCAGCCAGGATAAAATTCCTTCGAGACAGAAAAAGTAATCACCAACCACACCAAATGCAGTCCACTTAATTTGCTCGATCTGAGACAATTTACTTTTAACACTCGTGTTAAAAGTAAATCACTTTTAACACGGCTTGTTAAAAGTTAAAAAAATTACAGACTGGTGCCTTAAAACAAAATTTTTATCTCATGTAAACCAATATCAAAAGTTTACTTTTTACAGTGTTTGTAGAACAAAATGTTGCGCTTTGTTCAGTACCAAAAATGCTTTTAAATTTTTATTTAGAGTTACCCGTTACTTACTTTTATTATTTATTCTAATTGGATCATCTTTATATATCTTAATCTACGGTTTAACTTAAAGCGCTAGAGATGAATGATTGATGAATGACCCAAGTGGTGCTATTAGAATAGTGCTATTAGATCTTGTACAATTATGTCAAATATATGACATTAAGGTAATCGTTTTGGCTGCTTCAAACTATCAATTCTTCCTCCAACTCTAATAATAACATCGTTACCGAGGAATGGATTTAAAAACTTCAGTTTACTGGCTGCAGAAGCTAGATATCGGTGTTTCAAACTCTGTGATGGTGATAGAGAGCGCGAAAAAAATGATTTTTTTAGGCATAACAACGTTTGCCGGAACAGCTAGTTTTACAAAAATGCACATATTTGTCATATATTTCCAGACATCGCAAAGAAACCAACAAGCTTTCCCGAAGGATTAAGTCATATGCTTGCTGGCAATTCAAGAACACCTGATGTACGTAACGGTGATGTTTTATAATATTTGGAAATAATCATTCTCAGGGAAAAACATGATCAGTGATTGCCGTTTTCAGGTGAAATCCTTCTTAGTGACCTTTCAAATTTTTCCACCAGAGGAGTGATCTTTGCCAATATTATGTGAGATAGTAACTTGTGTGCTGTGCAAAGGAAAGCTACGCTGTAATAGTTTTTGCAATTTGATTAATCTTCTTTTTTAAAAAATAGGTAATAATGTAATTCTTTTCCTTTCATAAAGCATAACTCCGCTTTCCTAACCAGTCAAATAAGGTCGAAAAGAAAGTTTCACATAGTATTCCCTCTAAATTTTGTGAAATTTTGGAGTTCAAACAATCAAATCCAAGGAAGCAGTTTCATTTTAGTTTTTTCAAGGCCAGTGGTTTTATATAATTATGAAAACAAAAGCCACTGTATGTATTCTTCTGAAAATTCCAACACATTTACTTTGGTATTTAACATGAGAGATGCTTTGACTCATATACAGTTTGGATGTTTTTCCTTTAAGTGAAGGACATCAAGGCAGTATGAATCCAAATAGATCTTCAATTTCATTTTCAATTACATAATCAGACATTTTCATAAAAATTATAAATCATGAAATTGGAAACATCCCATCAAATTATTTGTTAATCCGAAATTTTCATATTCCACCAGGGTGTTACGTTTATTTTACCATTGTACTGTTGTGTTGCGATATATTTCTTGTTTACAAAACAACATTAAGAAATAAATAAAATGATTTTTAAACAGTATAACGAAACTGAAATTGTATATCTTCTCATACTTACGAGTGGTATAACCATTTGGGATGTATTTTTACGGTTGATGGTATAACAATTTTCTAGCGAGGCAAAAGTTAAAGAACCCACTCACAGTACTATACAGCAAAAAAAAATCTATACACAATTTGATTAAAGATTTGTTTTATTTATGTTTATGTTTTTCTTGCATTGGGTTGTTGTTTTTTTTATGAAAGATTTAAGTCGATAACATAATGGCATTCCATTCATATATACATTGGATTGGGGGAAAATAAGGAAAAACGATAAAATTATATATGGATTTTGTTGTTAATCTCTTGAAAGTTTTTTTTTTTTATTTTTTTATTTTTTAAGTAATAAAACATAAAAATGAGTAACACATATTACTCACATACAAAAAGTTATGCTTTTTATGAGTCTATCCTGTTATAAAGTTATCTAGATAGTTGAGCTTTATTTTTATTTTTGGTGTGTTTGGTATTTTAGGCTGTTGGTTGGTATATCCAAGAACATTTACATGTAATTTCATTAGTTTTTTTTTCTATCTTGTAAGATAAAATGTAATGATCTAACTTTCGATACTCTGCACAGCAGTTGTTAATATGAGCTTAACTTTGTATTAGGGCATAGTTTTATAAACGTCGACATAAAATTGCATTGGTCCAAGGGATAATAATATCATTTAAATGCTTTAGTTGTATTAGAACACTGTTAATGTTAATGTAAATGTCTATACGACGTATAGACTAGAAGAATAAGATCAAATTACTTCTGGAAATTATTATTAGTTAAAATATACTTATCTTTGAATCTGTTAAATAGTCCTAACAATCATCTTTATAATTAAGTTATTATTACATTTCATCAATTAAATTATCTTACATGTTTATTGTTTACAAAATTTAAGCTGACAAGTAAAACTTTGCAAATGTTAGAATTGTATAATTTGAGTTTATAGCATAATTAAATTATTCGCCATCAACCAGCAAAATGATAAATTAATTTAGAGTACGTTTAATACTTTATAGCTAATAATACCACATAGGATATCTATCATAAAATAGTCCAACTATTATAATGTAGAATTTATAAAACATTGTAACCATTTTGTAATCTCTTCTTTCACCAACCAGCAAGGCGAATACAATTCATTTATAATTTCTGCGATAAATAAAAAATATTTGTGAATTTGAAGATAGGGTGTTTCTACTTTTATTTAAACCATACAATATAGAAGCCCTCTTTATACATTTTACATTTGGTCCTTCGAGCCGGACCGTGGAACGAATCAACACACCACTACAGCATATATGAATGTATCATTTAAAACCTTAAGTATAATTTAATTTATTTATTTTAAGTGTATTACATCAATAAATTAAATGAACTGAATAGTGAAATTAGAAAAGTGAATTAGTGTACCGGGAATTAGTGTTCCTATAGAAATCAGTGTGCTTAATTAATTTATACTTAACGTGTTAGTTTGATTTACCAGTTTTTTTGTTAGTGTATCTTATAATGAACGCTCTTAAGAAACGACGTGCTGTGTTAAAAGGTCAGATGACAAAAATCTTGCTATTTGCCGAAAAGATCGAAGAAACAACAACTATGGATGATATCAAAGCACGATTAGATAAAACCAGTGTTCTGAGTTCCGAATTCAATGCCGTCGAAGATAAGATTTTTGAAACCAACCATGATGAGCTTTCACTTTCGGAAGAATTCGATGATACATGTTATCACGTGTCAATTTCATTCAAGTTGACACGAAACTAGGCTACCTCGTTTAAATATCCCAATATTCGAAGCTGATTTTCAAGACTGGCAAAGTTTTTTCGACCTTTTTAACAATTCCGTTGCTGATAAGGTATTGGTAGGAGCGGCCCAAAAACTGCAATATTTAAAAAAGTTGTCTTAAAGGCAAACCATTAAGCCTTATTAGGCATCTAAATATTACTAAATTACATATTACGCAAATTACATAGAGGCGTACCAAATTCTAATCAAACGCTATGATAAGAAAAAGTTAACAATTACCAACTACATCGAAACGTTTTTCAAACAACCACATATCACTCGTGTCAACTCGTCAACTATTCTAAGTCAACTCGTCAACTATTAGCTGATACCACCGAAGAAATTATGAGAGAGCTCAAAGCAGTTGGAACGCAAGGCGACTTACGAGACCCTTGGTTAATTTATATCATCGTCAATAAGATGGATGACGATAGTAGACAGTTTTGGCAACACGAGTCTTCAAAAATCGACCCAAACCTTCAAAATCTTATTGAATGTCTGCAAACACGAGCTAACGCACTTGAAGGAATCCGTGAAACCATACCAAAATCTGTAACTCGTATGACTGCAAGTGGAAGTACCCATACCACCAACGTATCTAATTTGAACTGTCCGTTATGTGATAATGAGCATATATTATATCAGTGTCCAAAGTTTAGGAATATGACCATCAGTGATAGAAGAGTATTTATAAACGAACAATCAAGGAGTTATAATTGTTTGAATGACTCTAAAGGAGTTACCGCTTGTAAATCCAAAAATCATGTCAAATTTGTCGAAAACGGCATAATACTCTTTTACATTTCACTAATACACAAAATTCACAATCAGCATTTCGACCATCCACAATACAGTCAGCCAATATAATACAATCTTCACCCAACATACCAACCATACCATCACCCACATCCACTCAAACCAAAATCCCATTTACATCATCAATGTTGCCAACGCAACAGACCCAAGCGGTCACTCATCTAAGTACTAACTATGCCCATAATGCTGCTTAACTTCGGTTATCGAACGAGAACCGGTATGCTCAACATGGTATGGTCGTTCGCGTGTTTAGGTGATAAAATTTTGTTCTTTGGTTCGTTTTGAATGGACTTCTTGACGTTATTACAAAACTGAAACAATAATGTAATGATTCGAACAAGTTTGGAAAATTCGGAATATTTTTGTGACAAATCGTCAAGACAAGTTTTTGACATTACAACATCCAGCTTATGAATTTTAGAAGTTTTTTCTTCATTGGTAAGTCGGTTAGTATGGAAAAGGTTTGTTTGATTAGGCCAAAATTTTGGTTCTTGACGGAGCCATGTTGGTCCTTTCCACCATAGCTCGAAATTATGTAATTTTGTTGGTAACATTTCCCGTGATGCACAATCCGCGGGGTTTTGTTTCGTCGGTACTTATCTCCAATTGCTTCGTGGCATAGTTTCATAAATTTCCGCTATGCGATTAGCTACATAGCTTTTCCAACATCTCGGATGGGACGATAACCACCATAATACATTGGTTGAATCGGTCCATTGGAATATATTAATATTTGGATATTGCAGTGAATCAGTTACTGTTTTCATTAATCTAGTTAGCAACAGTGCTCCGCACAGTTCTAACCGTGGAATGGATGTGTGTTTAAGTAAAGTTATTTTATAAATAAATTAACAAGATAAATGAACACGTGTTTAATTAACAAACAATTGATTTTTTTTCATGCATCATTTATCGATTTAATCCTCTAGATTGACCACTTTAATGTCCAATATTTCTAAATAAGCAAGTAGATTTGCATCTATGAGTCAACATATTTCAATCAACATGTATAAATCAACATCTGTTAAGGCTGCTAATATTCGAAAATTAATAGAACAAATAAGGAAATGGTCGTAGCAGGTCACCCTATTTTCATTCGCACTCAGGCAAAAACTCAACACGGGAACATACGTTTTTATCATCGTCAGTTTCAACATTTATTATTTTTAAAATTGTCATTCAAAGACAGATTCGGTCTTTACAAAATATTTTTTTTTTTTAAATTAAAATCTAGTCTCCTGGACTAATGAGCAATCTGTTTCTAACAAAGATAAGTATATCTACAAGTATCTTTTTTTTTTGTTTCTGAACTCTACAATCTGTTCTGGGGCCGAAGCTCTCCCAACTCTTTCGCAGTTAATTTTTAACGTCCTACCTTACGCCGTCACCAGCCAAATTGAGGACGCACGAATACAGGTTCGATTTGAAATCCATCTGCACATTGCATTGCTCCAGCGAGCCTGCACTGACATGGACGATGGTTCGACCCATGGATTCTGCACTCCAACAGGGGGTCATAGTTGTGTACATCGTCATCACCGATCGAAATCAGGTGATGAAAAATCCCTTTTGCAACCCTCCCCCGTTGCGATTCAAACCCGATACCTCCCGTCCCAAACACCGCAACTTTAACCTCTGCACATATTTATGATTCCACCCATTGGCGTTTCACAGTTTCTGGTAAGTTGTTGTTTATATCACATCGTTATTGTGGATCTAAATCAGCAAGCTGCTGTTTGTTCTTACAATTAAACCAGTTCAAAGGGTTTGGTTCTTTTTAATCAGCGTATAATATTGGTGTTGGTTAACAACTAAACTGCTTCTATATTCACATGTTACTGGAGTTTTTCTTCGAGTCTTTCTTCGTGTTTCCTTGCATTTCTTTTAATTTCAATTGAAACGGGGTCCACTTTAAGGTCTCTATGTAGATCACTATTCCTGACGTACCATAGTGCATCGACGATGTTCCTTAGTACCTCGTTCTGAAACCTTTGAATGATATTGACGTTGCTGGGTTTTGTACAACCCCAAAGTTCAATACCATAAGTCCATATTGGTTTCAGTATTTAGTTATAAAGTAGCAGCTTATTGTATGATGATAGAGAAGATTGTCTGCCTGTCAGCCAATGCATTTTTCTATATTTTAGTTTTAGTTCTTCATGTTTCTTTTTGACGTGGACCTTCCATCTAAGTTTAGCATCCAGGGTCATGCCTAGATACTTAGTTGTGTTCGCATACGGTATTATTTCTCGATTTATTGAAACAGGTATATGTTCAACTCATATGTTCAACTTGTAAAACTTATGTGAACTGATTTAGTTTCATTTAGCTTAATCTGCCATCTTTTAGCCCATTTATATACTTTGGAGATAGCTAATTGTAATTTTTGTGTTGATTCTTCGTTGCTTTTTCCAACAGCTAGGATCGCAGTGTAATCAGCAAAAGTCGCCACTGTGTTGTTTTCTAATTTAGGTAGGTCATATGTGTATAGTAAATATAAAATCGGTCCTAATACTAAAAATATCGTGAAGCAGACATTTTTCTTTTCAAGTGCTTTCTCAATTGCATTGATTACTCTTTGTACTTGTTGTATTGTTGAGTGTTGACTACGAAATCCGAACTGATGATTTGGGATTAAGTTTTTCCTTTCGATTATCGAATTTAACCTTTTAATCAGTATTTTTTCAAAGAGTTTAGACATAACTGGCAACAACGAAATTGGTCTATAAGATGAAGTTTTGTATGGTGGTTTTCCAGGTTTTGGTATCATTATTACTTCAGCAACTTTCCACAAACTGGGCACAAATTTGGTTCTAAATGCTGCATTGATAAAATAAGTAAGCTTAACTAAAGCCTTCCTTGGTAGTTCTTTTAAAATTTCTGTAGATATAAGATCATAACCAGGAGCTTTTTTCGAATTCATATTGAATTTTACCTCATGCATGCGACTTCTTTTGGAGAAGTCAATAGAACTTCTTCACTTTCTTTTTCAGATTCCACCGTTATTATTTGAAATTCTAAAGTTTGATCATCATGTGATTGGAATATTTTTTTGAGATGCTCCGCAAAACTTTCAACTTTATGTTCGTTATTTCGAGCCCTTCTATTCTTATTGGAGGGTTCTGCATTGTTGGTATTTTAATGTTTTTGGTTGCTTTCCAAAGTGAATAATCAGTCCTGCTATCATTAGTTAGTTTTTTTAGACAATTACTGATTCACTCATCTTTTACTTTTTGGATTTCCCTTCTTAACTGTTGAGTTAAATTGTTTAACTTAGTTTTATATTGAGGAGCTCTTGTTTGCTGCCATATTCTGTTTGCTTTTCTTTTTTCTGCCAAGAGTTCTCTAATTTCTTTAGGGTAGTTGTTTCTTTTTATTTTATATTTAATTTTTGGGATACTTTCCCAGGCTGATTGTTGTATATCATTTACAAAATTTTTGAAGTTCGTTTTCTATTTGCTCTTTGCGTTTTAATGGAACCTTTAGGTTAATTTTTTCTTCTATGGACTGCCTAAAGTATTCCCAACAAGTGTGTTTATTTATTAGGCTTGGATTTATTTTTTTTTGAATAATTTTTTGCGTAATGTCAAATTTATAGAAAAAATGGACCGACTCCCCGAGTTTAGGTCCCGACTTTTGTCTACTTGTATATAGTTCATTGATATATTTTTGATTATAAAGAAATCAATTAAGTCTGGTATTTTATTTTGATCTGTAGGCCAGTAGGTGGGTTTTCTAGTTGATAAATTTTCACTACCATATTATCTGACAGCTTTAAACAGTTCTTTACCATTAGTGGAAAAACAAATCTTTACAAATGAATACAATCTAGTAATAGATTTTTATCATTATACCTTGGGTGCATACGTCAACTTGGGTGCATAGAAAAGCCGTTGCAAAATAGTATAAAATTGCTCATTGTAAAAATTAGTTGAAAACAAATATTAGCCGAATAATGATTTAAAATAATAAATAATAAAGGTAAATATTTAAAATTAAAAGTCAAGTCTTTCATTAAATCTAAGACATTGATTTGATCACACCCAATAAATAAAAAAAAGCTCCCTAAGAACTCCAGCTTCAAACGTTTACCACGAAATCAAATTGAGCAATGACTACTCAAAATGGTGTACAACTCACTGCTCCACAAAACATTATCGGTTTCAATTAAAACCAGCGCTTCAATTAAATACACCCTATTCAGACAACCAACTCATTTAAATTTAAAAGCAAAATTTGCTACGGTGACTTCGTTATAAACTAACCGACCGGCAATTTTATATTATCAGAGATTTAATCAGTAGCTGCACGAACTGAAAAAACACCTGGGCTGACTTAAATATTGGCCCAGGTGCTTTTGTTCCCCTTAAACCGGAGATGACTGTTTACCACGTCGGCAGGGCCGCAACCTCCAGATGCTTAGTTAATTCAATAACATCTCTAAAGCAGCCAAATTATGTGGAGGTAGGTGCAACTATGATGATGTATCATAGTGTCAATATAGGAGCAGCACAACTTTCGTTTAGTTATGTCGATATATGTCTAATTTTTCTGCCACCAAATGCTCTCTATTAGTTGTAAGCTTTAAATCAACCAAAAACCGCCGCCCAAAAACCGAAATAGCTTTGCAAACATTAAACCTTTTTCCATATACAGCTAGTGAACAACCGTAATGTTTTTTTGCTGTATTACGGCACTTGTTGAAATTAATGGTCCAAAGTATTCAATAATTGGTATGTTTTGCGCTCATTAGACTATCCGTTATTTGAAGATGTACTTTTGGAACTTATTTAGGACCACTCCAAGAATATCAGCTTTTAAAGGTGTATCCGGTTCAAGTTCTTCCAACAACAACACCTCTATCTTCCACGTCATTTCATGCTTAGATAAGTCTAAATTGGCAGATTTCATTAAGATGTTTCCATCTAGCGTACAATTAGGTCTCGGGAAAACCACCTTGGTGACGCAGGCAATCGATATTGGTGCTGTTAAGCCAATCAAACAACGTTTTTATGCCGTGTCACCAATTAAACAGAAGTTGATCTATGATGAGGTGTCACCAAACAAGTCAGGGACAAAATTTACTTGAATGGATACGACTGGCAAAGTGTTTAACGCATGTAGGCAGGCGCTTATCATTACATCAATCCTAGTAAATTATTACTTTGAAACCCACTTTTTTGTACAGTTTAAACTTAGTGTGTCATCTAGTGAATTGCCTCCATTTTTTACTAAGAAGTGCATAAGATATTAAGAAGGTGAATATTGTTCAAAAAGAGGTTATTTGTAGATAAGAGTAAGTAATTATATATATATATATATATATATATATATATATATATATATATATATATATATATATATATATATATATATATATATTTATATATATATATATATAAATATATATATATATATATATATATATATATATATATATATATATATATATATATATATATATATATATATATATATATGCGGTCATCAACAAATTTAATTAGTCCTTTTAGAGTTTTTATATAATATAAGCCTTATCTAAAAATCGTATGTTGCTGCTGTTTTTTTATCATGATAAAGCTATGAATATTTGCACTTTTCCATACTTATTTTGGCAGGCGATGCCATTTTTTAAAATAAACATATAGGTAGTCCTTTTCTTACTCTGCATTCGTAAACATTCCACTGTAACATTTTCTGAAAAGTGGCAATGCTGTGAAATACTGTGATGTGTAGTTGTTTATCGACTAAATTGACAATTTCGTTAGTATAAATTATCATACATCATGGAATAAGCTAAGACCTGGAAACCACCAAAAACCATCTAGCTAAGCGGATAAAACTCACTATACATCTTCCATATGACAGCATATATCGTTTCACTTTCCAATTCTCCAGCCATCTAAATGTAGGATAATTTGGCGTCAATTTTCTTCTAATAAATACGAGAATTTGCAAAATGGACTTTTTGCTTATATATTAGGTAACAATACAAATTTGCGACTTATTTCAATGAAACAATTCCATGAGACTAAATTATCGAAACATTAACATGATTTGGGACATTTTTCTAAGACAAATCAAGCAAATTCTACCGACATAAAAATATTCACAAAATGACGTGAAGATCAAATGATGGAAGGACTGCCAATCAAATCAATCAAGTTTTTATCTCAAAGAGACACTATACAAGCAATATGATATTCAATTTGTAAGTTCTAAGTATTAACATGGACAATAATCTTATGCTGGTCATTATCAAATATAAATGCAAACTGTCATGAACCTTTTATATTAGGAGCACTGGCAATCATTACAGTCAGCTCTTACAAACGCCGCATAAACAACAATATAAAATCGGCAACCTATATAGAACTCACAAAGATTGGTACGGTGATCAGTGCTATCTTTGCATTGCAAAAAAATGGAATCTGCGTGAACAGTGCCTAACGCGGATAATTCGTAAAAGTCAAACGCAATACCCTAATGCAAAAAATGAAACCAGCAAATTTATGTTAAAAAAAGGGAATTCTTGAATAACTGCACCAAAAACCCATATAACTAAGCGTTAAAAGTCCAAAGATGGGTTTTTCAACCCTCGGACAAATAATCTCTCCATATATCAATCCTGGGTTTTATCCGCAGGCCTCGTTAAAAATGGAAAAGCCCAAATAGAGTAAGATGGTTCAGAATAGTAGACGCGCTATGCTCCTAAATTGGAGATGCAGGGAAAAAAATAAAATGTGAATTTTAGCTAAGCCGTTTAGCCGCAAAGATCAAAAGATGGTATTGGAGCACCTTTGTTATTAAAGCTGGTGTTTGAGTCCATAACAGAGAACACCCGCAGACAGTTTTGTTTGGTAAATATTATTATTTGAAAATACTTTGCAAAACTATTAAATTTTAAGTTTTTGATTTAAGCTTTCTAGATATGAAGAAGGCTTTTTAATATTAAAGTACAATAAATAAGGCTACTCAACATTAAAAGTCCATATATATTCATAAAATACATGGTTTCACGTTCAACGGGTAAACCTACATAGAATCAGCTATTTAAATAGTTGAGATACTTTTCAATAATTTTGATGTTGTGCTACTTCTGTTCAATTTATAATTCAAGTCATGAAAATTTAGAATATTATCTTTACGTTATGGTTCTTTTATCCGAAATGAATATATGTATATCTATAATTTTAGATTAAACATTTTGGAAATTCATGATTTTATTAATATAAATTGATTGGATATACATATGTTTATGTTCAGATGACTAGTCTACAACTGGGTCATCAGATTATGTGAAAACAAATACATAAAATTTTTATTTCTTATTTTGAGTTGAGTTGTGTTTAACAAGGACTACAATCAACCACCCACACATATAGTAATATTTGTTAGGCTTATATAAATAATTGGAAAAAAAAAATGTTAACGTAGGCCGAACCCAAAAATCGTAAATGTTTGTACAGATTAATGGATAGTAAATACTAGCAGTATATATATATATATATATATATATATATATATATATATATATATATATATATATATATATATATATATATAAACATATATACATATATACATATATATACATATATATATATATATATATATATATATATATATATATATATATATTATATATATATATATATTATATATATATATATATATATATATATATATATATATATATATATATATATATATATATATATATATATATATATATAAATTTATAAATATATAGGTTTAGGTGTATAAACCTCTTTTTACATGATCATGTACCTCTTTTTACCCTGTAAATCGTTTATACACGGTAAAAAATCATTTAAGTTTAGATTTATTTTTTATTTTTTTGTATACATAGTTGTTTCATATATTTAGGGGATTTCCATTCAAAGTTACATGCGCCGAGAAGAATCTACCGGTTTTTACTACAAATTTAATTCTTAAGACATCCTTAAGAAATTTAATCCCTAAGACATCTAAATGGACAACAAGTTGAAAAGATATTTGTTATCGAATAATTTATTGAAAATTTCGAGCAAATCTGAAAACTTGTATGGCGCGATACAACGCATTATACCAAAAGCTCTCCATAAAAAAAAGTTAAAAATAGAAATAAATATTGGTAAACGTGTCTTTCATTTTACCATGGACCGAGATTTTTTTTACACGATTTTAACAGAAACTAATTCTAAAAAACAACCAACCACAAACAACCAGCAACCAACAACCAACAACCAACAACCAACAACCAACAACCAACAACCAACAACCAACAACCAACAACCAACAACCAACAACCAACAACCAACAACCAACAACCAACAACCAACAACCAACAACCAACAACCAACAACCAACAACCAACAACCAACAACCAACAACCAACAACCAACAACCAACAACCAACAACCAACAACCAACAACCAACAACCAACAACCAACAACCAACAACCAACAACCAACAACCAACAACCAACAACCAACAACCAACAACCAACAACCAACAACCAACAACCAACAACCAACAACCAACAACCAACAACCAACAACCAACAACCAACAACCAACAACCAACAACCAACAACCAACAACCAACAACCAACAACCAACAACCAACAACCAACAACCAACAACCAACAACCAACAACCAACAACCAACAACCAATATTATATTATATGGTTTGTCTAATATGGACGATTTTAAAATGAAAATAAACGCATAATAATGGTGAACTAGAGCAGAAATGTCAGCGCAAAATTCAAGTGCAAAAATTTAGGACATCGAGCGAAAGATTGAGTGATCAATGGTGGTTTACGAAAGATACAAAGAAATGTTTGATTGTTAATTCGAGCTTCATGGATTGGTCGACAAAGGGAGGGCCAAAAAGAAATACAAAATCATTTGCGGGTCCGATTTTGAAGCAGTCTCTACTTGATTTTTAGATGCTGGCTCAATGAACATAAAAACACTGGGGCAAATATGAATAGTAACCCTAGCGAATGATGATAAGTACCACAATTCATTTCTAAAATATTTCAACTAAATGTTAAAGATGCACGCAAAAACTGGAATGATTTAAACTAAGTGATTACCGGGCAACCAGAGCCTAGAAAACTGATCCAGTTGAAATGGTAAACTCATTTTTAACGAGGATTGAAATCAACAACAGTTTGTCCATTATATAAAAACCCGATAAAGAGCGTCTAACAACTATGAGCTAATATAACAGTCTTATTTCTGCGCAATAACATTTTGTGAGTTGTATTATGTCATAAATGTTCTCAGAGATCAAAAGTTTCCAGAGATCGATGGAATAACAAAAAAAAATAAAAGGCTGGGTTCCTTTCTGGTAGATGTACTGTCTTCCACTTATAATTTGAATGTGGAACAGGCGTTTTTCCTTCATTTCGGAAATTAGCATGTTGATCCCAATTAAAAAACCGATCGAACAAATATTAACAATTAACGCCCAATCGCTAGTCCATTGTTCCAAAAAAATTTAAAGAGTAATAAACTTAGGATAGTCAGATTTTTGGAAATGAACAACTTCATTGCTGAATCACATTTAGGATTAAGAAAAACTGGAACAGAAATAACCCTTCAATCTTTCTAAGATCAAGTTCCCTATATAGTATAAAATAATAGGCTAAACATACCTCAGATACAATCCTGAAGTGGGTTTCTTTTCTATGTGTGGAAGTAATGTGAGTAACATGTCTGTAAAAGTAATAAAGAATTCAGCAATGAATTAGTGATAAATTCGTATTCCCAGGGTTCCGTTTTGGAACCTCTGTTTTTCTTAGTTTCGCATAAATGAAATTTTTCGATCAAAATTTTAATGATTTGTTATTTACTTTATATGCTGTACACGTATTTAAAAAAATTTCCACGAGGATGGATCACGATTTGAGCTTGCTCGCAATCTGGTTAAAAGCACATATCTGATACTTAGTAATAAAATTTAGGCAAAAAACTTTAAAGATTTACAACCTCCGTATTGACTTATTTTTGCATTTTAGTGAACTGAAACGCATTTTGGGATAAGGAATGTCAGAAGACCAGCAATGATCTGGAAACGAACTTAAAAGTAAAGCTTGAAAAACCTTAGATGTTATGAAAGCAGTCGACCCTTTCTGAGTAAAATGATCAAGCATATTGCTTCTTAATTGGAAATAAGTAAAAAAACAAAACAAAATCATTTTGCTGTAACCCTAGAAGAACCAGAACTCCCGGCTGTGGTCATATCAACTATCAAGAACCACTTAGCTTTTGAACAAATGGCCACAATTTTTTTAACTATTAATTTTTACAGGAACATGGCGGATTCCTACTTTTAATTCCCAAGATCATTTCAAGGTCATAAGTGTTTAATGAGTTAGCTAAGTAACATATTTGACCCTCTAAATTTTTTTTTTTGATTTTTGGTATATACATAGATATATGGCTTAAAAGTACAACCCATATATAAACTAAGATTAGATCACAAAGAGAGATAATGTTAGAAACTAATTAATTATCTTTTATGATTATCACGTCATTATAAAATGCTTTATCTAAATATTTATGTATGTACATGATACAGACAAATAAAAAAAATGTAAACACAACTTAAATATCTTCTTCTACTCATCTGTCTTCCTTTTTGTCTTTAAAATAATATTAAGAATATAATATATATATATATATATATATATATATATATATATATATATATATATATATATATATATATATATATATATATATATAAATATATATATATATATAAAGGGTGTTTCAAAATTTTTTAGAAAAAAATTATTTTCAGCGATGAGGCCCATTTACGTGATTTCATGTTTGAGACATCATCGTATATGATTCTTTTTTGAAATGATCAGGCAATAGTAGTTAATGATCCTCGCTATTGCGACTTTTTGCGTGAATTTTGGTACACCCTTTATACAATGTATGTATATCTACGAGTTGTGTAAAACGACACAATTTTCCATAATTTTCATTGTTTTAATTTATTATTTCCTTACCATCTAGTTAAATGTGTATATGAGAGTATACCTATATATGTGTGTTTGTATAAATTTTAATGAAAAATCTTTAAAGTTTACATTAAGCAGAATAAAAAAGCTCATCTTCTATTATGTACATAGTATATACAAAATATTGGAATTTAAAAAAAAAAATTTTAATTATCGAAACTCAAGAAAAGTTTGTACGGATGAAAAAAAAATTCGTGTTGTTACTGATGATGATGATGACGATACTGATTATAATAGGGATAGTGATTATATGATGATTATTGGATTATTTTAAACCCTAATTAAAAGTCTGTTCATTTATTTTACTCCACAAAGGCTTATTTTATTTTTAACTTTAAGAATTAGAATAAAGTAACAAACCAAATACATATGGAGGCACATATAACCGGGTACTTAAAGATCGTACATAAAAAAGTTGATCGATTAATAGAAAGAGACTTTCCAAAAATTTAAATCTTTCCCTCTCGTGGTTAAACTTTTTTTTAATAAATCGTAAGAAAATATAAGACTGTTGAGGTTTAAAAGATGGTTCGTGACGATTGGCGTTTATGTTTATATACAAGGATCAATTTTATTTAACAGAAAATGGGTTAAACTAGTTTTCAAGCAGCCAGACAGTTCTAAACTTTAAAGAATATTAAAGAATAACTTAAGCATTGTTGACGATATATATATATATATATATATATATATATATATATATATATATATATATATATATATATATATATATATATATATATATATATATATCAGGAACGAAACGTGTGGCATTTTGAAGAACGGAAGCACAGTTAATTTTAAATTCGCATCTTACCCTATAGGCTGCGTTAATGGGCAGAATATTGTATGTAATAAAAAATATGGTGTGTCGGTTTTTGTGTGTTCACTACCAATTTCCTCTAACACAAAAATTATTGAAGAGTTCAATTCAATTTGGATGTTGCTAGAAAATCCAGAAAACACTAGTGGTATTTTTATGTGGTGTTATGTTGTTTTAATAAATTGTAGAATTGAATGAATTTAAAGAGCTTGGTGACCGTTTCCATCGTTACCTTGAAAACCTAGTTCTTGACATGCTAGAGTACCAATTACGATAAACTTGACAAATTACCAGTTAACCATCAACTTTTATTAGAGATATTATCTCATTTGTGTATCAGAGGTAATGCCCTTTCTTTCTTCGAATCTTATCTGTAAATCATATTGATGAAATAGTTGTAAATATTGGAGTCCCTCAGGTTTCGGTTTTAGGACCATTGTTTTTTTTTTTAATAAAATTGATGATCTCAAATTGCATGAAAATGTTGTGGCTTTTACTGGTGTCATGGCATTTATATAATATTCTAATTCAAAAATAAATTCATTAAAATGCAAAGCTAAAAATTACACGATTTTGTTAAAAACATGGCTTTACGCACATGATATGATATTTAGCTCTAAATCTAAAATAATGTATTTTATCGTGGGTTGTAAAAAATAAGATTATCCATTGATGTCATTCACTTGCTTGCAATGGGTCGGGATGTAATGCATTTTGTGTGCCTATTGAAAACTTAAGCACGATTAAATATTTGGGTTTATATTTGGATTTGTAACAAAATTTTAAAAGACATGTTATCAACTTAAAATTGAAACTTCGCCAGACATTAAGGTCTTTTTATTTCGCCAAAACATCCGAAAATAATAAATATTTAAAGGAAATCGCTTCTAGTTTTTTTATTTGTTTAGATTTTGGGCAAATATGCGGACTGGGAAGGAATGAACAAGTTCTTTCAAGGGTTCGAATGGTACTCTTGTTTTGCCTTCGGTAATATTGACAATGCAGCCATTCTGGTTTCGACTGTCATTCTCACGGGAATGGAACAATTCATTCCTTCCAGCCTCTCCAAGCTAATTAAAAAAAATCAGGCAATCCTTGGCATAATCATGACTTTAGAACAACAACCGCCAATAAAGAAGCCTCTCACCGCAAATATGTTAAGAACCCGTCAAATGAAAATTTAGCTATATTTAAGGTGGCTAGAAATCTGGCAACTCAACCAGTGTCCCAAGCTAAAAGAAATTACCAAAAAAAAGTTCGAGAAGAGTTGCGGCAGGTCTTAAACCAGGGCAATAGCAATCGGACCTTTTGATTCTTTGCCCGCAAAGTAGAGGAAAACTTCTTGAACAGTAGGAAATCATCAATACCACCTCTGAAAGATGGTGATTATATCTTTTCTACAGCTCAAGAAAAATCCAATCTCTTCGCCCGAAAATTTGCAGCAAACTCTAATTAACCTGATTCTAACTTAATACCCCCGATTTTCTCTCTAGCCAGTTCATCGATGCGCCGCATTATATTTAGATCTAGAGTTGTCACTAAATTCTTTGAAAGCATTACCACCAACAAGTCAGCCGGTCCAGATTGTATTCCCCCAATTGTCCTTAAATATTGCTGTAAATCCTTGTCTAAGCCACTATCATATCTGTTTCACCGATCTATGTCTTCTGGCATTTTTCCTTTCATCTGGAAAACTACTAACATACATCCTGTGCCAAAAAGGGCAATAAATCGGACCCTTCAAATTATCGCCCAATCGCTATCGTCTCAGTGCTTTCTAAAGTACTTGAGACCATAATCAACTTCCAGCTGATGAAATATTTGGAAGCTAATCATCTAATTTCTGATCGTCAGTATGGATTTCGCGAAGGGCGTTCAGCAGGTGATTTAATTAATGTTGTTACTGAACAATGGAACAGAAGCATTCATCAATCTGGTGAATCTCAAGTCATTGCACTCGATATCTCAAAAGCATTTGATCGCGTGTGGCACAAGGGTTTGCTGTGTAAATTGAGGGCAGTTGGCCTTCACGGTTCGTTAATTTTATGGATTGAGAATTTTCTTTTTTGTCGCAAAATCCAAGTGGTGGTAGATGGTGTGACTTCCGATCAACATCTCTTAAACGCTGGTGTTCCTCAGGGATCCGTACTTTCTCCAACCCTTTTTCTAATTTTCATCAATGATCTTCTATCAGCAACTCTCAATCCAATATACTCCTATGCTGATGACAGCTCACTTTCCACCTCTTACAGTTTACCTTCTTCTTCATCGCGAAACGATGTTCTCGCAGAAAGAATGGCTATGAATGACCGCCGTACGCGAGATCTCAATTTCATTCTTAAATGGGATGAAGCCAACAGAGTTGAATTTAATCCCAACAAATTTCAAACCTGTATTTTTTCTGGCCAAACTGATGGTTATTCACCATCTTTTCTGACTGGTGAATCTAGCGTGGCTACGTCTGACATATTTGAGATTCTCGGTTTTCCTTTATCAAAGAGAATATCTTGGGCTGAAAAAATAAACAAAGCAGTGATTGGTGCAGCCAAATGTCTTGGATTTCTACGACGATGTAAGTTTTACTTTAATCCATCCGAAATACTTACAATATATAAGACCAACATAAGACCTAGGTTGGAGTATAATTCTCATATTTTTGGGCTGGAGCACTGAAAACTCATTTAAATGCACTCGATCGGGTCCAAAACCGATCATCTCGAATGATTGAAGACGTAAAATTATTATCTGATCTTGATTCTCTTTCCCATAGGCGTATTGTGGGAGCCTTATGCGTGTTTTACAAGTACTTTCATGGTCATTGTTCATCGGAACTTTATGAATTTATGCCTGGTTTGTCAAAGCCCGCGCGTAATTTAAGACGCCTGGTACACCGATACAATCTGGAAATTAAATTCGTGAAGACCAATAAATTTAAAAATTAATTTTTTGTTAGGAGTACACGAATGTGGAATAGACTGAAGGACGAGACGTTTCCCTTGGAATACAATTTACAGAGATTCAAACTTAATATCAAAAGAAAACAACTAGAAGACTGAAAACCTTTATTCCTTTTATTCCTCTCTTACATTTTTCCCTGCCAATCCTTCCTTTTACCTTTTGCTGTAGTGCTGTGTTTTTGTTGCTAAAACTTTCATATAAAGGATATACATACCTATATCCTAAGTGCTCTGAACATTTATAAAAAAAAAATTAAAAAAATCTGGAAAAACATGAACATTTTTTTTAAAAACAAGTATTTAAATGCTATAACGACAGATGCTTTTCAAAACGTTTGCGATTTAATTTTGGCGTCACCTACTGATTTCGAACCATTCAAAGAATATAAAACGTTTAAAATAAAGGATTATAATTTAAATTCATTTCGAATTTCGCGAAATTGCCGAAAATTATGAAGTTGGTCAGAACACTGAAGGCGGCCTGAATTATTTCTTTAACCCAGAGTTGTGAAACTTTACACAAATATATTGAGAGACACTGAAACAAAAAGCATTTTCAATGAAACGCTCCAACTCAATCTTGAGTCTGAAGCCACCCTTATAGAAGAAAGATGGAACCAGAATAAGCCTACATCAAGACTGCCACGGACGTACTCGGCTACAGAGAATACAATCGGAAACCAACGTGCAAATGTGCCAACATAACACGGAAGAGGTGATACAAGGAAACAGCACGTCAAATAAAAAAGATGGCAAGGAATGATCGAAGAAAATATACAGAAAGCATTCTCAAAACTGCTAAAAAGGTAGCAGCAGTCCAAAATATGCGAGCACTACACCAATGTGTAAGAAAGTTCACTGGTAAAATCACCAATATATCACCTGTAAGGGACGCTAATGGTCAAGTACTAATAACATATGAAGCGCAGTTAAAGAGATTGAAGGAATATTTCGAAAAAGACGTCGTCGCCAACCCCAAAAATCTTCAGTCATCAATTGACATCAATAACGAAACTAGCACCACCCATTCACCAACGAAACGGGAAATTAAAGATGTCATTAGAAGAACAATAAAGCCGCTGGAACAGACAATAAAACAGCCGAAATATTCAAAGGAGATTCATCTACAACTGCAAGCATATTAACACCAATAATCCAAGAAATCTGGAATTCTGGGAGAATTCCACTGAAATGGAAAGAAGGCTTGATAATTACTATACCCAAGAAAGGTGACCTAAGAGAATGTAGGAACTGGCGAGGTATCTCCCTCCTCAACACAACAATAAAGGTACTCGCAATGATGATCCTTGCCAGAATCTCACCTACGATCAATGCAAAATTAAGAAACGAACAAGCTGAATTTAGACCAGGAAGAAGTTGCACTGATCACATCAACACAATCTGTATCATCACTGAGCAATCCAATGAATGAAATTCACCATTGTATATGCTCTTCTTATTTTTCAAACGTGCATTGGGCAGACGCTCACACTGAGGAAGGCATCAAGTGATATAACGAGGATGTCATTAGACTGGAATCCACAAGGAAAAAGAAAGGTTGGAAGGCCAGCAATGGAATGGAAGAGAACGATGCTAGCAGAGACAAAACACCTGGGAAAATCATGGGCGAAAATAAAATCAATAGCCCCAAATAGAGTAAGATGGTTCAGAATAGTATACACCCTATGTTCCTAAATTGGAGATACAGGAAAAAAAACAATTTTAAAATAATCGTGTTAACTTTTCGTGCTAGCTTCACATCGGTTCCGAAAGGGTTTATTAAACATGATCAATCATATACTAAGGACAACATCATTTTTTCGTTATTTGCTAAACCCAAAATTCTTCTCACTTAGAATGTTCTATTTATAGAGTGGTAGTCGTTTGGTGAATGTTCCTACTGATAAATCCTAGATGATCCGATTTTTTTTTCGACATCCTTTCTAGGTAAACATATTTTGCCAGTATGATTTAATCACACACACTTACACTTGATCATTTTCATAATGAACTTAATTTAATTTCACTTTAATAATTGACACTATATGCACTGTATGATATACATAATACCCTATTCTCATATCTATTTGGATTGTACTTATTTCTAGTAAAAGGTAAGGCTGTCTCTTTTAAAAATTTCTAAATGGAAATGGTTCAAATAAAAGTGATAACTCTTACCGAAGCAAACCGCAGAAAACAAATATATTGGGAAAAAAATCGGATCCGGCGCAAGTTGATGAAAGCTCTAATAAATGTACCGTAATTCTAAATGGTAAAATAATAGGCGCTTATTGATAATGGATTTACGATCATCAGAGAGGATGAATTTCTTAAACTTGGCTTGACGTGAACGATTCAGATACTTAGGAACTCAATGGAATTAGAAATTCCAGGGTAAAGCCTTTGGGTACTTTTACTTCAATCTTAAATATTGATGGTGAAAGTTTTGAAGCGCCAATTAAAATTGTGGAATCCAACATGTTACCCGTTCGATTTTTGATCGGGTGCCATGTTTTAAAACACGCTATTATATTTACAGAAAATTGGAAAATATTGCAAAGATGGCTTCCCTTTTAACTGCTTAAGGTGGAAAAAGAAAATGAAATCGAAGTAGGTGAAAACCAATTCTCCAAATGGAATGAAACTTCAGTGAGGCAACCACCTCGTTGACTTAGTCTAAAAAAAAAGTTAAGAAGCAAACTTAAGAAGCAAATTGCGAAGTGGCTAAAAGATGGCATCATAAGACCGAGTACCTCGGAATATGCAGCTCCAACTGTATTAGTCAATAAAAAAGATGAAAGTAAAAAAATATGCATCGATTATCACTGGCTAAACCAAAAAGTTGTGATGTGTTTTTCTACTTTAGATCTACAAAATGGGTTTTTCCATGTACCAGTAGAGGAACATAGCAGAAAGTACATTGCGATCGTCACACCATCCGGACATTACGAGTTCTGCAGAGTTCCGTTTGGACTTTGTGTGTCACCAGAAGCCTTCCAGCGATATATTAACTTAATTTTTAAAGATCTAATTTCAGAAGAACCCATAATGGTTTATATGAATGATATCATCATACCATCGTTAACGGGTGAACAAAACATGAAAACTTGGAAAATGGTTATGGATATATCTTTCAATTTCAGGCTCGACTTAAAATAGAGCAAGTGTCGATTTTTATGTACATCTGTTGAGTATATTTTTTGAAGGGTAGGAAAATAAAACCATCGAAAATTAAAACAAAATCAGTTGCGAAATTTCGTGAACCAAATACCTACTGTTAAAAATATTCAAGCTTTTTAGGACTCACCGGATATTTCCGGAATTGTATCCGCAATTACGATTTGATAGCTAGACCACTCAACGAATCATTTAGGAAAGATGTAAAATTTGTATTTGGTACAACTCAACGTAATGCATTTGACGAATTAAAAAAATTATTAATGCATACGGATGCATGTAAATTTGGTTATAGAGCTGTCTTAAAATGCACCTCGTATATTATTAAAGCCGGAAAACCACTGATCAGGGATCACGGTATTGCATGCAGCTATGAGTTAGAGGTATTGGCAATCGTCAGAGCTTTAGAGAAATTGAGGGTATTTCTATTAGGTACAACGTTTAAAATGATAACAGATTGTGCGGCGTTTAACCAAACTATGCTAAAAAAATTGCAGCAAGAATCGCTGGGGGATTACCAATATACACAAGAACATCGTTGGGTACAATGATGAAGCATGTGGATGCGTTAAACGCATGTGGATGCGCAGCACGGACCGTCCGAAAATTTTGTAATAAATCATGGAATACCATACAAAGAAAATAACCTTGAGGAGCACATATTATGTATACCGAAAGTAAAGGAGAACGAAATTATTCATGCGACGCACAAAAGGGAGGGCATTTTGGTGTAAAAAAATGACGAAACTAATCAAACGCAAATATTACATTTTCCAAACTTCAGGATAAATGTAGCAGATTTCGTACAAACTGCATTTTATGCATATTGGGCGATCAAAAACAAGGAAGGCAAGAGGGTTTCCTCAACCCTCTGCCAAAAGGCGAATGTTTTTTTCTACTTTACATACTGATCATTTGGGACCGTTGGTTTACATAGATGTTAACGAAACAAAAGGGATATCCGAAAATAGTAAAGGACTATCATCAGATCACTTTTCTTTAATCATGACTCTCAGTGCAATGATAATTAAGAAAAAGTCATTGCCCAAACTTACAAACTATAAAACTAATTGGAAATTTTTTCCAAAACTAGTTTGATTTAAAAAAGTACGGCAAAAAAACTTATTATCATATACAGAAAAAATTACTGGTTTATACAAAAATGCCATTAAAGAATAAACTGATGCTTTATAGGCAAATTCTAGAGCCAATATGGACCTAAGGTAAAATTACCAGGAAGAACAAGCTGAAAATAATATTGTCATTTCAAAACAAAGTTTTACATGGTATAATAAATCCACCATACTACGTAAGAAATCTCAAAAATAAATAAAATTAATGATAATCTCCAAAGATAGAAAATGACTGTGTAAAAATTCCTCAAAAGGAATCCCAAACTGTGTCTTTACGTATGATGAGCCAAACAGTAAGGTGTGTTCAAAAAACAAAATCTCCAGAACAAGGACAAAATCTACATAACATAAAATAAAAATAAAAGTATTTAAACCATGTTCCAATTCAATATTCCGTTGAACCATGACACATATACCACTAGATAAATAAGATTTGGCCCCTTTCAGTATATTTGATATCTAAATATTTACATACACATATCTTAAACTATAAAAAAACACTTCTTCAGACACATCCCATAAATCACTGTCATTTAAGAATTTTTCATATCTATCCGGCACACAATACGAATTAATTAAACTCGCAAAAATATGTTTTATATTCTCACAAGCTTTGTTCCTCTAAAGAAAAGAAAAACAAAAAAAAAACGACGGAAAATTTATCTTAAAAAAATTAAAAGAAATTATTTACTCATAAAAGTAAAAAAAAGGAAAAACTGTTCTGCAAAACAAACAAAACTATTAAAAGATAATAAAATGCAAATCCTGTCATATTAATAAAAATCACAAAACTTGTGCTATATAGCTACGTTCCTCCAAAAGCACAATATACTAGTATGATGAGTAACAGCAAGAAAAATGAAAAAAAAATTAACGCAACTCAGAGAATACAAAAAAAAGTAGAATATAAAATCTGTGTGACAGATTGTCGTTATTCATGATGCTTGCTTCGTTACACCACTAGTTCGTTACACCACTACAGTACGATGGTAGGTATATGGTTTCAAATCCCTTAACACATCAACCGTATACGAAAAAAATACCTAGATTTCCTTCGCGTTTCATGCATGACCGATGGAAAAATAATAGCCTTACGTTACTCTATGTGAGTACATTCACGGTACGGTAAAATAAATGAACGTCAGGTACTCTACTTGTTAAGAAAACATATTTTTAATAAAGTTTTTTTTTGTGTTCTTCCTTCGCGTAACGTATCTACACATTCGTTTGTTTTGTTAAGTAACATAATTATTACTTCAAAAATAAACAAATGAAAAATACGTGACTACGATAATGTTATTTTTTCAGTACAGCATTGTTTCATTATTTTTTATGCTGTTCTATGTTGTATTGCTCTAGATATTCGCATGTCTAGAGTTTTCCAATTGGAATATTCCAAATTTGTAGTTCCAATCTCTAGCTACTAGCATTTTTAAACAGGATTTGCAATGTGCCGTATAAGCCTTTTTTGCTTTGAGAGAGTGCATCGCACATGTCTTGAAAAATTTGGCTTACATCTTAATTATGCTTAAATCATAACATTTTATGATATATCTCTGATGCAAGTAGATGTCAAAAAATATGTCAAATAAATGTCTGTTAAAGATACAAACCTCTAAAATTGATACAAATTACCGATTAAAAAATCATTTACCACCAAAATCAAATGAAATAATTGTTAACCTGAATAAAAACGACGTTAGATGAAAATCTAATTTATGCACTTCTTCCTGTAAAAATTGTATATCAGTTAATTGAAACACAGCTTTTATAATGTATATAAACTACAGATTTACACGAAACCAAAATTATTTAGCACGACAATTAAATGAAATAATCGGTATATAGGCAAAACACGTCACAACACTCTCAATACACACAAAATTATAAAATGTACATGTATTACAGACTTAACCTTCTGTAATAAAGGCCAAATTCATCCAATACGGAGGCTAAGTATTTATATTAGTACCACAGAAAAAAAATGTATACAGAATAATATTCTTGAATATGTTTCAATGTACAGCAAATAAAAATAAATAAAAATGTAGGGGAAATGAATGTATATCAAACGGTTCGACCATACATAATTTGATAATTTTATATTGTCTCTTTCCAACATTCAGTGTTGAGTACGATCGTACAATAATATTTTATCAAAATAAATATTTTGAATGTGTGCGAACTTCTTTATATAATGAAAAACAACAACAAAAACAAGTCGATTTTTTTTACGATACATACAGTACCGCATGCATATATTGTACTGAATCGACAATTTTATATATGAGACACCCGTCATTATGAATGGAACATTTATTTAATGATTACTGTAAGCAAAATATTATAACAGGTATAGACAGACGAACAAAATTTAATTGTTCTACTCTCCTCCAACAAAAGTATAAAAAAATTGGTTGAATTTTGTATAATTTACGAAACGATCAATTTTATGAAACCAATACAACACTCCACCTACTAATATTCAATTGAAAAAAAAAACATTTTTTTCTGTGTTAGTACGGCTTGTTATTAATTGAAATTGGCATAGTAAAGAAAAAAATCAAAATTGTATTATATGTCTTTGAATTTACTCACACCTTACCAGATCGAGAATTTTATTAATTTTTTTTATATAATGAAGTGTGCTACGCGATTAGTTTGGCTTTTGTTATAAATAATTTTGACTTCAGATAAAAAATATAAATTATTAACCACCACTATTAAATTAAATTACCGTTAGAATACAAAACACGACACAATACTCTCAATATACACAATATTTTAAAATGTATATGAATTACAGATTCAGAATAAAAAATTATTTAGCACTAAAATAAAATGAAATAACCGTTAAACAGACAAATCACGACACAACCATGCTCAAAATAAGAAGTTTATAGTATAATTAAATATAATGAAACATAACATAACAACAGTTCTTTAATAGTAGATGAATTTAATAAGTATTTTGCATAACTTGCAAATAAATCCAATTATGTCAATAAACAATTACTTACATGTGAAAACTCACTGTTTAACAAGGACAAATGAACTCCTTTTTTCCATTAACGCTTTTGAAATTTGCGTGTTGGTCTAATTAGCATAGCTGTTCTGTTGTATTAGATATTATTGCGATGTTTAATTATTGTTAGACATTTTTTTAAAAGTATATCGTAGCCATTTTGCCAAATTTTAATTATGAGCTTTTTAATTTAAGATTTTTCAAATGCAATGAAAATTGCAAAAATCATTCCAGTGTTAAAAAGTGGGATCTAAATGAGGATTTTGGAATATCAACACATATCACTGCCGCCAGTGTTTGTCAAAATATTTGAAAAGTGTGTGAAAGGGAAAGTAATATTGTTTCTTATACAAATTTAGATCTTTGTAATAAGGACTATAATTCAAAGGTTTACACAAGTGTATTTAATATCATAAACCGACCAAATTATTTGAGTTTTTTTAACGGTCTTCAAATAAATTCATATTAAAAGATTCAAAAGTCATTTTTAGAGATGTTATCCATATAGAAATGGTAAAACTCCAACAAAGTAGGCTTAACTTTTTATAAAAATAAAATATGGCTTTGCTTTTTATTTATAACCAAATCTTTTTTAACATTAAGTATTCCGGATTAAGGGCCAATTAAACTGCATTTTCCGGAAGTTCTACTATTTTTGGAATTTAGAACTAAGCGCTATGAAAAGTCATAGTACGGTTTGTATTATTATTTGCGATGAAAAAGGGAAACTAAAAATTACGCAATATAGAGCTATTTTTATTTTGATAATGGTCTACAGTGCTATGCTAGTCAAAACATCATATCTGGAATTTGCTGCAATTTTCAGAGATTTTTTTTCTACCGCTTGTTCCAATCGATGACTTATAATCTGTCTGTGCAAAAAATCAAAATCCGGAAATTTGGTCTAGACAAAATCAATATATTTGGGTATAACACTACACAATTGCAAAAAGCATGAAACACAAATCCACCGAAAAAAAACGAAAGGTTTAGTAGTCTTAATAGAGACAATTAACTTCACAAAAAAAGTGAATATTAACTTGAAAGTGTCTGACGAACATTGACTGCCCATTAAAAACTGTCGGTGGTACTCTTATAAAGGTAAATATGATAGACCAATAAAGATTTTGGTTTAAAGGGAGCACCACACATGTAAAATAAATATGAAATGGTTGTCAAGTGGCAGCAGAAAGGTATGAAAAATATTCAGGATGATGTCATTATTATAAAAACTCATCTTGGTAACAAAGAAAAAACACCATTTGCTAATGTTTAGAATTATGAAATTCTGAGCAGAATCCACGCCAGCCTGTCCTTATAATTTAAAACATAATAATAACCCAATATATAACGAATCGTATGCAGAAGTCATACCCAAGAGGCTTTAAAGAAAAAATAAGCAGACTGAGATCAATAAACTAAAACTATAACTGACTAATTAAAAACCATATCATTGGAGGCCTGACATTTTAGAGAACACCATTCGGCTCTATAACCGATTTACATAGAATCACAAATATTATGGAACGTACGCTTGAGATAAGAATCATTTTGTTAAAGCATTTTTTTGTATCTAGCGCAAACATTTCATTGTGTTTGGCACAAAGAATTCGAGTTTTTGTTACCTCAAGACCTTCCCAAAATAGTAATATGAAATTCGAAAATTCTACATAACCATTTAAGAACCTATACGAAAAATGCTGATGACACCATAAAATATGAAATCGGCAGAAATTATAAGGCATTACGAAGATACAGCTCCTCAGGTAAAAAAAAATAGTACGAAATGAACGCAGAAAATATACTGAGGACATATAAGAGAGGTCTCGAAACAGCTAAAGAAACGGAATCAAATAAAAACATGCGCACGCTAAATCAATGCGTCAGAAAGGTCACCGGAAACTTTATGAACCACAAATTTATGATTCAGCAATTCAAACACTAATTTTTGAAAATCCACAGCTTAAAAGTTGACAAGAATACTTAGCAGATAACCACAAAGACATTGAAATAAAATGACGCAATGAAACTAAAAAGAAACAATCAAAATCCATCCACCAACAAAGAGGGAAATTAAAAATGCCATAAGGAAGTTGTAAAACAACAATGTTGATGTATGAGACAATATCCTAGCTGGTCTACTAAATGGTGATATATATAAAGCAGCAGTGGTTCAAACACCACATTTAGGGGAAGTTTGGAGTCCAGTTAGAATACCAGAGATATGGAAACAAGGGATAACTATAACTGTCTCGAAAAAAATAAACTTAAGAGATTGCAAGGATTGAAAAGTAATTTCAATCCTTGGATGGAATTTGGGTTTGATCATCCAAGAACATATCTTATCTGTAATCAACAATCACATACATAATGATACTCGCCTGGCTTTTGCACGGACCACATAAATACAATTAGGATCACAATTGAACAATCTAACGAATGGAACTTACCACTGTACCTACTATTCGTGAATTTTGAGTAACCGTTCAACTCGATTAATAAGAGTGCCAGTTGGAAAGTATTTAGCGAAATCGAAATTCCAAGGAAATTTCTACTATTTAGAATTCCACAAATAAATGTACCGGGAGGCTGGAAAAAGAGTTCACTACACAAAAAATTAGGCAGGAATGTTAAAAGCACACATGTTCTTAATGGTGTTCTTAATAGTGTTAAAGACAATGTAATGCGCAGATTAGACTTAGCAAACTTAAATGGAATACAATGGAACCTTCCTAATTAGCTAAATGATATTGATTATACAAATGGTATATGCTTGCTAGCACACAAATATGCTGATACGCAGAAGAAGACTGATATGCTAAAATTATTGGCACCAAAAATTGGTCTCCAAAATCAACAACAGAAAGACAAAGACCATGATACTAAACACAAACATTGATACAAAAATTCCCACCACCCAACCTTGGTTGTATATTGATAAAACTAGGCAACACTGGACAAGTTATTAATCAAAGGATTAACAAAGCCAGAAATACCTTAAACATGATCTAAAACACATCCCTCAAATTATCAGTTCAATTTGGTACCAAAAAATTTAATTTCATTGTACATTTTATTTTGTCTCTGTCAGCATCTTTTTAAGCGAACTGAATGTCCTTTAAACATTGATCTTTTAAAAAATTCTCAAGAAAATATAATTATCTACGGCTTTGTTCATCTTTTGGGTTGAAATCGCTTTTAAATGATGTCACAAGGATGCACTCTAATTCTTGTCTTGATCACATCTTTTTTGACTCAATTAATCCCAGCTGTGACAATGTAATCGAGAATTTGAATCGCTTTGTAACTGACCATAATACAATATGCATATCAATAAACGTGCATGTCATTAAACTACGGGTTGGTTATAAACCTATTTATGGAACCAAAATTAATTATGATGACTTAAATGTTAAATTAAACACATGTGATTGGAACATTGTTCTTTCTGTGGGTGATCCTAATATCGCCTTCATAAATTTTCTCAATATTTGAAGTTGAAAATATTTGGTTTAAATATTTGAGGTTATTTCTTTTTTGTTACTTCTGCAGCAATTATTAAATAATGGTTTTTAGGCGTCCCTTTTTATCGATATTTCAAAGGCTTTTGATAAGTTCAATTACAAACATTTGTTAAGTAAACTCGGTCACATTGATGTTAGATGGTCTGCTTTAAATCTGTTTTAATCTGGCCTTGATAATAGAGTGAAAATAGTTTGCGTAGATAATTTTAACAGCGAAGTGAAATTTGTTAATGTAAGTGTTCCACAAGGCTCTGTACTGAGGCCACTCTTGTTTTACTGTAATTTAATTTTTAGTCTAAAATTTCATGGCTATATTATTGCATTTACTGATAATATGGCTTCTCTCTATGCTAACCAAGAAAATAGTACGCCTGAAAATTGCATAAAACATAATATCGATCTAGTTACAAGACCGATATCATGTTCGTCAAGTCGATATTATCTTGCGCTAGCATTAAGCTCGGTGAATATTTCAAAGTAGGCCATTTATCCATTGATTCACTTAGCCAATGAGAGCCTTTCCACGAGATTTTGAAAGCATCACTCTTCGCGATGATGGGTCGGCAGGGTTATCTTTCGATTTTATGTGTTGTCATCGATATCTTGGTAGCTTTTCTAAAATATCTGCTATTCGATTTCCCACAAATATTGGCAGATTTCTTGGCTGGTTCAATTTCTTGGCCAGTCCAATAAAATGGTGAAATCACTAAATGATTTTAGTTCGTCTCGAAATCTAATAAATTGTTGGCTTTTGTTGTCTGGCAATGGATCACAGTGGTTGTAACAAAATTTTTGCTATAAGTATAGACAGTGCTAGCCAACCTAAAGGGTCAAAAATTCTTGATACTTACAAAATTTATCTCTTAGTGATTGTTATGGTCCGAAATTCCGTAACTTTAAAGAGAAATGTGTCAGTAATGGGTGTCCATTGCATTCCCAGAACTATTACATCCCCATCTGACACAACACCAGTGCTGAAATCGGCATCACACAATTGCTTACAATTAGACTTGCATTTACGTAGTTTCATATGTCCCATTTTTATCACTGCGTCTTAATCTTCTTTTAATATTTTAGCTTAGTCTTCGTCATCCGCACCAAACAAGAGATCATCAGCTTAGAAAATGAGATGTATTACGTCGTTTACTTTTAGGTACTGTTCCCTGTAATCTTTCCTCAATTGTTGTAAGGTTCTTATGCCTTAAAATGGAGAACTGCTTAGACCAAATGTTACAGTGGTGAATTGATATGTTTTCAGTTGGTCATTAGGACTTTCTCTCCATAGTACACGTTAAAATTTCCGGTCTGCCTCAGTTAACGTGACTTAGCGATACATATTCTCAATGCCCGCACATACAGCAATCTTGTACTATCTAAATTTTGGTAGAATTGACCATAATAAATGTTGAATTGTAGGGCCAATGAGCATGGTATCGTTTATTGATATCCCAGTTGTGCTTCTGCTTGATCCGTCGAAAACGACTCTCAATTTTGTAGTGACACTTTCTGTTTTTATGACTGCTTGATTTGGTAAATAATAACTTGCATCATTCTGCACCACATGACCCATCTTTATATATTTCTGCATCACACTGACATACGACCATCGTAGATCTACATTCTTCATCAAGCTCTTCTCCAAATTATGAAACCTGTTTATAGCTGTTTTATGTGAATTTCCTGCTATGTGTCGATTAGATTTAAAAGGAATATACACAATGTAACGACCGCTTTTATCTCTATTTGTTGTTTCGCAGTACCACTTCTCACATCGGTCATCATTTTTGGTCTTTTGTGTTTATATTGGTATATCTTCCATTGCCCAAAATGTTTACAATATATCTTCTACTTTAAGTTCCGCCAAAAAATCAAAACCAGATTCCAGATTCTTTGAACATGCTTGGGTTCTAAATGAATGAGCCTGCCTCCCATAAACCTCTAAAGTTAGGAGCACCCGGTGGAATAAAATTCCATTCGATATGGTTCGTAGTGATGTACCTCATGAATGCTTCATCCTTAGATACCCGTTCTAGATTTTCTTGTATTTCCTTTTTGGCACCTACAAAATTCGTACCGTTGTCACTATATATGTGACTGCAAATGCCGCGCCTTGCATGGAAACGTCTAAACGCAGCCAAAAAACCCTCCGTTGTCATGTCACCTACTAATTCCAAATGCATGGCCTTGGTTGCCATACACACAAAAAGTGCCAGATAAGTTTTAATTATTTTGGCCCCTCGTAGTTTGGATGCTTTGATATACAAAGGCCCTGCATAATCCACACCCGTGGAAAAGAATGGGTGCTGATATGTTACTCTGGATTGCGGTAGTTGACCCATCAATTGCTGTTGTTGTTTAGCTTTCAACCGAACGCATTTGACGCATCGTCCAATGACTGCTCGAATCTGATCCTTGCATCTGAGTATGTGGAATTTTTGTTTTAACGTAGACATTAAAACTGTTTGGGCTGCATGAAATTGTCTGAGATTTTCGTCCCGTATTATTAATAATGTCACAGGATGCCCTGCTGTTAAAATAACTGGATGCTTCATTTCAAATGTAATATTCGCATTACACAATCTACCTCCAACTCGTAATACACCAAAAATTGTCTACAAAAGGAAATAGAGAGATTAATTTCGAATGTTTAGAAATTGGTTTTTTGTTGGTGAGCATTTATTTCTGATGAAAATGTGTTCATTTGCACTCGTAGAATCACGAAATTGAACGCATCAATCTTGGCATTATTCTGAAGTCTCGAAAACCCAAAGTTATCAATTGCCTTGCCCTTGTATCTGCTCCTAAACAGCATCAGTATTCTGCTAATAGTGAATACCACCTTAGTAAATTTTGAACTACGTTCAATGAGTCTGGAAACCCAATCGTTTCTGTCATCTTCAACTTTGTTGCTCAACACTACCGACTTCATTTTTTGTTCTCTTAATGCTGCTTCAGATAATTCTGCGTTTAGCTTAATTTGACTTGGCCACTCTTTCTCTACTTTCTTCAACCAATATGGACCATTCCACCATAACTCGTGATTTTCTAACTCTTCCGGAGATAAACCCCTCGAAGCACAATCAGCCGGGTTTTCGTTTGACGATACATGATTCCAGTGACTTCAGTTGGTGTGTTGCAATATAAATGATACTCTATTTGCCACATACGTCTCCTTGGGCATGATGGCAACCAACGTAACACTATCGTGGAATCTGTCCACAACTGATAATTTATAGTGATCTTATTTTTAAACATTTCCAGGACGGACATCAATAATTTTAGTAATGTTGCAGCACATAGTTCTAGGCGTGGAATGCTGATCACCTTTATTGGTGCCACCTTTGTTTTTGCAGTAACTATATTTGTCTTGTACCCATCTTTAGTCTTCACTCTACTATAAATGACTGCAGCATATGCCAATTCGGAAGCATCCGCAAATCCGTGCAATTCTACTTCTCCCTCTGTATACAGCCATCTATTGATTGTGATGTCTTGTAGTCACTTCAGGTTAGTTCTAATTACTGCATATTCTTGAAAAATGGGTTCCGGTAGAAGATCATCCCAGTCGATACCGATTAGCCACAATTTTTGAAAAATAATCTTTATCCTGATTACAGTGGGCGATAACCATCCAATCGGATCAAAAATTTTGAACGCCTCTGATAACATATAGCGCTTTGTGAGCTCATGGTCTTCTGACTTTACCTTGTATTGAAAAGTATCATTTCTGGGAGAATACTTTATTCCAAGTATAGAAATAGCCTGGGAGTCATCTACGATATCCACGATTGATGTATCTTGGTGCATTTCTGGAATAATGTCCATGAGTTCTTCGCTATTGGACGACCACTTTCAAAGATTGAAACTTTCCTTTCTTAACATGCTAATTAGGTCATGGACAATTATTTTAGCATCGTTCAAATTATTGGTTCCGGACATGAGATCATCAACATAGGACTCGTGCTGTATTACTTCTGCCACCTCTGGATATTCTGCCTTGTAATCCAACGCAATTTGATTAAGTGTTTGCGTTGCTAAAAATGGAGCAGACGACGAACTGTACGTTACAGTAAGTAACTTGTAAACTAGTAGGTCTTCATGTGGTTCCTTTCTCCACACGATTTTTTGGTATTCGCTGTCCCTTTTGTTGACCCAAATTTGCCTAAACATTTTTTCCACATCTGCAGTGAACACAATTTTATGAATCCGAAATCTGAGTAGCAATTCCACTAAGCTTGACTGCACCCTTGGTCCCACTGCCTATACGTCATTCAGTGAGTTCCCTTGAAATGATTTGGCTGATCCATCAAATACAACGCGCAACTTTGTGGTTGTACTGCTGTCTTTGGTCACTCCATGATGTGGTAAAAAATACTGATTTACACCTACATTTTTTGCTATCTCTATGTGTCCAAGGCTTTGATATTCATCCACGAACTCACTTTATTTCAATTTAAACGAAGGATCACGCACAAATTTCTTCTCTAATTGATACATTCGTTTTGTTGCCATTCCTTTAGAATGTCCTAAACTCGGTAGCCCAGACTTAAACGGTAGACTGATGATATACTTTCCGTCATCCGCCCTTTGAACAATTTTTTTATAATGCTCAACACAAAATTTCTCCTCCTCAGTGTAAGGAACATCATCTTTAATCTCCTCGAGTTCCCAAAATTTTCGAAGTGTAAGGTCAATGTCTAAATAGAGATTAACTGAACTCTTATTGCCACCTTCAGCTTCAATTGGCGCGCCAGCTATTACCCATCCTAATTTTGTATTATGAGCAGTAAGTTTGGACCTGGGAATATATTTTTTGCCATCATTAAGCAGTTCAAAAAATAGATCACTGCCAAGCAAAATATCTATGTTGCCTTCTCTATTAAAATTCGGATCGGCAAGTTTAATATTACCAACATTTGGAAATTTGTTCAACTCTACAATTGAAGGCTGATATGAGGAAATCCTTGGAACTATCAAAACTCGTGCTGAAATCCTGTACTTATCATCTTGGAACCTTGGTTTTATTAATATAGTTGCTAAACCTTTTGACATACCAGAAGCAACATTATTGAGCCCTTGTATCCAAATTCTTCCATTTTCTTTTTTTAGTCCGAGACGCTGAAAACATTCCACAGTTACAAAGGATGCTTGCGATCCGGAGTCCAAAAGAGCACGACATGTTTGCCAGTCTCCATTATGACTTTCTACTTTTAATTGCGCTGTTGGAAGAATTGCGTTACTTACCGAATTGGCATGACCACATAAAGTTGAGTCAGGGGTAATTGCATTGGCTTCCAAATGTAAAATATCATGATGTTTCCTCTGGCATATATTACATCTTTTCCTTGATTTACATTGAAACACCATATGCTTATCATTTAAGCAGTTGTAGCATCTGGAATTCCTCTTGACATATTCTCTACGCTTTTGGATGTCAAGTTCTAAAAATTTAACACAATCAGTTAAATTGTGGTTCTTACCACAAAATGCACAAATCACCGCCATAGCGGTGTGCATTGCTCTTGAATGCTGTTCTAGTTTTGCCGGCATTCGGTTTCCTCGGCTTTCCGATTTGACCCCTCGCAAGGAATCCATCCGCTTGTTTAACACTGATAAAAGATTATCAATAGTGGGATATTCTACTTCAGTTGTTTCCAGTTTCCACATCTTCCTGGTCTCAGGATCTAATTTTTGTGTTGCTACATATATTAGCCAAAGGTCTCGACTCTCCGTTTGTGGTCCAAAAGCTTTAAGTCCGCGTACTACTTCATTGCAAGTGTCGTGTAAACGGGTGATAGATTGTGATGTGGCTTGGGTTATGGTGCGTTGGTCAAAGTAGGTTTGTATGAATGATTCTACTATGTATCGCTTTTTATCATATCGCTTGCAAAGCTTCTGATACGCTTCAATATAATTTGCATCGTTAATGGGGAAACGGCAAACTAGTGCTAATGCTTCGCCCTTCAGAAGTCCCTTGAGATATTGAAACTTTTAGCCCGGAGAAAGGTTTACATTCTCATGCACGGTGGAACCAAAAAGATCGTAAAACGACTGCTATTCCTTGTAATTCCCATCAAATGGGGGAATGGTGGTACGCGGCAAACGAAAATCACTAGACGGCGATTGCGTCGTATTTAATGTTTGTTCTAAATGTGATACCGTTGGATCAGTTGCGTTTCTCTTCCTTATGGCACCTTGTAATGTAGGCACGATAGAATCGTATTGAGCATCTACAGTTTTATGTCAGTTTGCACGATATCCGACAATTCTATCATCTGATACTCGACATCAACGAAATCTTTATGTAGTTGGTGTATCTTCTCCAGTCTAACCGACAATTCATCTATGTTTGTATCATCCTTAATTGTGCGAACAAAATTCTCAATTCTGGTAATTTGGCCCTTAATATATGATTTCTTTCCCTTCAGGGCTTCCATTTCAAAAGTCGATGTCCAATATTTACAATTGGTTGATATTAAATACACAGCAATACGCGGGAACAAAAACAAGTATGAATAGTCTATCAATATAAAACACTTTATAACGTATCTGATATATTTTTTCACAAATTTTCACTAGCAATCGGAAACTTCACTCTCAGCTTTCCCTCAGTTGATGTTTTCAAACCGCGTGGTTTTCCTCAAAAAAAAACTATTTCTCGATAGGTGAATTAACCACGTGAATTTTTAGGTTAGGTTAAATTATGATGATGTGGTTTCCGATGTCTCGTAAACCGATTAATTATTTCAAAATGTCGACTCTTATGGTTGGTATTAATTAAGATATTTCGTTGGATCAGCGGCTCATATAATTCCTGATATAAATGCTGTTTTTTCCGAAAATCCGGCTCCAAGGACCAATGTTTATTCGATAATTAGTGGACTGTATAATTTAAACTTTAGCAATTGGTAAATAATCGTACACTTTGATTTTAATTCTGATTGTTTATTTTTGGTAATGTTTCCACTTGGTTGGTTCACTCGGTAATGTTTAATGTTTATTTATAATTTAACAAAGATGTCAATACGTTTAGTAAAAAGAAATTTATAATAAAATTGATAATGTAGATTGACATTGAAATTCAAAAGAAATGTCAAATGTATCATAATAATAATAACAATGATCAGCTGTCTAGTGCTAATGACATTACTTGAACTTGGTAAGTTTGATTTTATGACAGATGTTGTAATTACATAGTAATATAAATTCTAATATGTACTAATATATATAAATTAAATTTCAGAACAATTCATTACATAATTAAAGGTAAATATATGAAAAAACAAATTAATATAAGATAAGTAACTAATGTGAATTGATTGGATAATTCAAGGTATCTAAATTTATATTTTGATTTTAGCTGCTGATCATGATCCTGAACACAAACTTTATATTATTTAGTGCACTATTAGACTTAATTTGATTGAAAAATAACACTTGAACTGTTTAAAATATGTATTTTTCCGCCATCGATTAACAAATGCATCTATTCCGTTGGTTAGCCAAGACTCTATCCCGTAATATTTTCTTTTGTTATTCTGAATAAAAAAGCAGCTTTAAATTTAAAAGAAAAAAAAAAAAAAAATTTCGAATATTAATCAATTTCAAAAGATTTAGCTCAAATATTTGATTACAACAAATTTTGACAACAACAAATATTGACAACAACAACATCATATAAATCTTAATAAAAAAGGTTAAAATACAAATACTTAAAACCCAACATATGGCAAACCCTTTACGTAGCGATATGTAATACTGAAAAATTTGTAAAAACTGCGAACCGAAGAAAGAACGAAGTAATTATAACTTTATTTTGTTGATAATAAATTTAAGTAAATATTTTTTTTACAAGTATATGGTTTGGTATCTAACAACAATAACAACCACATAATAACAACAAAAACAACAACAACAAAATGGCATATGTTTATTATAATCATGAAGGATTAATTCAAATCCTTATTTTATACTAACTAAAATATGCGCTATGTACACAAATAAAAATTTTTTGCAGCTTGGTGTAGATTTTATTCAATTTAACTGGGATTTTTGTATTGTAAAGTGGATTTTTTTTTATTTTTTATTACTGTGTTGTTATTACTGTGTTGCTCTTATATTATATGAGATTTTCAAAGTTTTACATAATTAAAACCAAGAGAGCTATGTTTTATGTTGTGTTTCATTGAATTTTGTAGATGTACATAGATGTTGTTATATTAATTTAAGTTCATTATATGATGTGTAAAAATAATATTATACTTTACGTTACAGATCATAATTGTATTTTTAGTTAGCTCTAGCATAATATAATGAATAGTTGCAACCTAAGAATGGATATGCAAGCAGTTGTTTTTAATTAGAAAGCACATTCTAGGTAACATAAAAAGATTGCACTAAATTTTTGGGTAAAAATCCTCTGTTCTTAATTATAATCGGTTAAACAACGCACTGAGGTTGGCCAAGAAAAGTTTTCACCTAGGAGAGGAAGACTTGCAGAACCACCTATTAACGTTTTAATGAAATAAGCAAACAAATTTTGCAAAAAAAGCAAACACAAACTGGATTGCTTAGATAAACAGAAAAATTGTTATGAATTTAATGTTCAACCTGATATTATCGTTAGGAATAAGAAATACGAAACTTAATATTCGTCCTAATATTAATTTTATACATATTTCCCTTTATGGACAGTTTTAAACTTATTGTTTTTGTATATTGTACCTTGTATTCATCTATAATGTAACTTGAAAAAGATAGAGGACTTACTCACATAGTAGCATGCTGTGGAAAAGAAAAATACAAAATAAAAATTTGTTTTTATTTTTTATATCATTATAAGGATTCGAATAAAAACCTTTAACGAAAGTAGACACTAGTCTTATTTTACACACATATTGGCATTCAATATAAGAGCAGAACAATAATCAGTGAAATATAAAAATAGTATGGCAGTTTGTTTCTTATGGGAACTATGGTCATTCGAAGCAACAATATTTTATATATAATTAAAATAACTATAACAACGCAGAAAATATTGATACAATATAAACGCATCTCATTTACATAAAAAATGAGCTTATTATAAGCTTATTATAAAAACAAATAATAGTACAACACCAGCTTGTTGTAAAAAAGTGGATGTTCCAGAACAAATAACACTATAACCTAACGGGGTATGTTAATTTTAATTTTACACAAGGAAACATTGTGTTTGTGTGAGTGAATAATTTATTTGATTTAATTTTTTTTTTGTGTTATCTCTCTCTCTCTTTCTACAAGCAAGTGTTTAGACTAATAGTTAATATTGGTATTTGCACTACATATTATTGGCAGTAACTTAATTTTTTCGAATTTAATAATTATAAATTTATAAATTTTTTTTTACAATTATCATTGGGTAAAAATTGATATTCCAAAGTTAAACTCATCAAATTATTAAAAAATAAATTATTCTACTAAGATGGCAAGAAGTACAAAGAAAAAACATCTAAGGGATTTTAAACACCAAGTGATTTGAAATCTACCGTTTCTTGTAGTTCCGATAGGGATCAGTTTTCTAGAAAGTTTCGCGTGGTAACATTAAAGTACGAACAGGTCGTAAGATTTATAAGAAAATTTGAACATCTCGCCGAATTTATCTCACCTCGAAATTAAAATTAGAATAGATGTGTTGAGAAATTTGCGCACAGAATGCGACCACCTCTTTGAACATGTCATTATTTTGAATCAGATTCGGATTACAATGAAATTCTAAATGATATAGAACCGTTAAATGACTAACTGTTTGCAATCAGCGGTTCAGAACCAAGGGTGTTCTACGAACAACCCCAATCCGGATTCGAAATCAGAAGTATTTTCTACACTCGGTCACAGAAAACCAAAATCACCTGACATTCCAATTCCTCACTTTGATGGAAAGCCGGAAAATTAGATTCCCTTTCGTAACACATTTGTTGCACTTGTACATAGTGATTCAATTTTACCCAGCGTTGTCAAATACTCGTATTTGCTTGATCGATTAAGTCAGGAAATCAAATTTCAGCTCGGAAAAATTGTATTGTCCGACGAAAGTTACGAATTTGCATGGCAAACTCTTTTGAACAGTTATGATCGATGCTCTTTTGAACCTTCCACAAGTTTCTAAGGATATTTACAAGGACTTAAGACATTTGGTCAATGTATGCATTTCCAACATTTCGGCATTACAAGAATGCCAACAACATTTGGAAGGCCTAGGAGTGCAAATCTTAATCAACATAATTCTCAAGAAAATTGATTTCTCACTTCGGAAAGAATGCAAAAGTGACTTATCAACCAAGGATCTTCCGAAATGGCAAAATTTCATTGAATTTTTGAAAAAGAAGTGTAGGGTGTTAGTGTCATTTGATTCATCAAAGAGGCCAGTAGCGAGTGTGGAGGACTTTTGTTCAAAAAATCAGAAATTTCCAAAAAACTAACAATTTTTTAAATTTAAAGGTACAAATCCAGATTCTCAAACGTTTGTTGCCACAAAATGCAATTCAGATGCAGTATTTAAAACATTTGATAAATCAAACCCTGATAAGTCATCATACTATCGAAATACGAATTTTAGCTCCAGTTCAAATACTCAGAAATGTATTGTTTGCAACAGTACCAATAATTTGGTTTTCAATTGCCCTCAGTTTCTTCTTATGTCTACTCATGAACGGTATGACAGAATAAAGGAATTGAAAAATTGTAGAAATGGTTTAAAAATCATGCATTGAAGAATTGTCCATCACGCAGATGCAACATTTGCTGTGAACCGCACCATACTTTATTTCATCATATACACCCGAGGTCAATTTCCACCAAATCAGCGGTAGTGATTCAGTCAGCCGTACCTATTCAAATCACAACAGGTGATAACCATTCGCATCAATTAAATATTTATGTGGAAAGAACTTCAGTAATAAAAAGAGTCATTTTACCAACTGCCATCGTATTATTAAAGAACAGGTTTGGGAAATTTCAAGAATGCAGAACATTACTTGACAGTTGCAGTGATGCAAATTATATATCATCAAGTATAGCAGATAAGCTGAAACTGTTACGGATGAAAATGTTTGTATTAATATCTGGATTGAACCATTCTAAATCATCATCAAACGAACAAATCTCCACTACTGTAAAATCAAAACATACTCAGTTCAAATCAATGTTGAATTTCAGAATTGGTCTAGAGATTTCACAGAAAATTTCCATCTTCCAGTTTCGATATAACCCGCTGGGATATTCCATCAAATATAAAACTGGTAGATCCTAATTTCAGTCTCTCACGTCCGATTGACATTTTGATTAGAGGAGAGTTTTTTTTGTTTTAAACAATTACTACAAGGAAATATCGACTAAAACAAGGGCATTCCTTATTAATCGAAACAGTGTTTGGGTGGATTATATCTGGAAGGTTGGAACAAGAGCCTAATGAAATCAAGCATACAAATTTTTTCCTACAATCGGAGAACAAATTTAATTTACAGGAAGCTTTCCAAAGGTTGTTCGAAATCGAACCCATTACCAACAAGAAACATTTTTCAAATAAAGAAAACGCTTGTGAGTGGAATTTTACAGAGATGCATTACCGCAATGAATCTGGCAAATATGTAGTTTCAATACCACTTCGAGAAACTATATTGAATTAGGAGAATCTAAAACTCAAGCTATCAATCGATTTTTACATCTTGAAAAAAAACTCGACTGTAACTTAGATTTTAAACTCGAATATAGAGACATTATAAAGGAATATAATCAACTAGGCCACATGCGGCGAATTGATCATGACGTTGCCAAGAAGCCCGATCACGTATTTTATTTACCGCACCACGCAGTATTTAAAATGTCAAGTTCTACAACCAAAGTGCGTGTAGTATTTGACGCTTCGGCGAAGTCTTCAACCAATTTATCACTTAACGAAGTCATGATGGTGGGACCTCCATGACGAAGTCATGATGGTGGAAGTGTTCAGCAAACTTGTTTTGACATAACGCTTCGATTTAGAAAACATTAGTGATTCAATTTTTATTAGTGGTATCAACAAAATGTATAGACAAGTTCTAATCAACCCTGCACAAACGCCACTGCAAAGGATATTGTGGAGAAATGATAAAACCGAACCCATAAAAACTTATTAACTTCTAACTGTTACATTCGAAATAGCAGCTGCCCCATACCTCGCAACCAGGACGTTAAACCCACTGGCAGTGGACGAAATACATAATTATCCGGAAGCAAGTGTCGTAACGCAACGTAGTTTCTAGGATGATGGCGTTCTTACAGGAACTGATGAATTATCTGACATAATCAGGTTACAAGATCAAATGATCAAAATGTTAGCAAAAGGAGGATTTGAGTTACATAAATAGTCCTCAAACGATGAACGTATATTAATCAATATCCCTATTCAGGATAGAGAGATATTGAAGATGGACACCACTTCCAGCGAGTGTATCAAAGCTCTTGGGCTAGCATGGCAACCAGCCAAAGACTTTTTCACATTTACTGTTCCAAGAGAAAAATCGTTTCTTAAGTGGCAAAATTATATGACCTACTTGGTCTTCTTGGTCCAGTAATAGTTTCAGCCAAAATACTCATTCAACAAATATGGAAGGCAAACACCGATTGGGATGAAATCGTGCCAGCTGAAACATTTAAACTTTTGGGAAGATTTTCGAGTAAATCTAACTTGTCTAAATAACATTAAAATAAACCGTAAAATCTTATGCGAAAATCATAAATCCGTACAGATCCACAAGATTAACTAAGTCTGATCTTAGTTATGATCAAAAACATCAGCTTTTGTTGCCATCAACAACAATTTTTTATAATAAAATTAATTTTCCGATTCTACCACGAACACAATTTACACGCTAGCGCACAATTGCTTGTGTCGCTAGTGAGGCAATAATTTTGGCCATTTTCTGCCAAAAACCTAGCTAAGCAATGCGTTTGATCTTGTGTTGTTTGTTTTAGAGCCAAGCCCCGGATAAGTTCACAATTGATGGGTGATTTACCCTCAGAACGGTGAAAACCATCACGAGCATTTAATACCACAGGTATCGATTTTTGTGGTCCATTTTTAATGAAGAATAAATTACAACGAAATTCGTCAGCATACAAGCTATATATTTGTGTTTTTGTATGCTTTGTTACTAAAGCTGTCCATTTTGAAGTGGTATCAGATTTAGCATCCAAAAGCTTTATTGCGTGCTTGAAGTGATTCATATTTTGCCGTGGGAAACCAGACATGATATGGAACGATAACGCCACCAATTTTTATGGTGCAAAGAATGACTTACGGGACATGTGTTTACCAATGAACTCATAATTCGTGATATCGATAGATTTTGTGTTATTGAAGAAATCATTTGGAAATGCATACCTTCACGATCTCCCAACTTTGGAGGGTTATGGGACAGTACAGTCAAATCTCTGAAAGGTCATCTAAAATGTATTAAGTCAAACATGACATTCTCTTATGAGGAATAAAATACATTCATAATCCAAATTGAAGGTATCTTGAATTCAAGGCTTCTAACGTTATTGTATGGAGATCCTAATGATCCCAGTCCTTTAACGCCAGCACAATTTTTATGTGGTGGATCTATATTTGCACCGGCCAAACCCGATCTAGTTGATATTCTATTCAATCGATTAACTAGGTGGAAAAAAATCGCTCAGGCTGTTCAACGGTTTTGGAAAAGATAATTAATTGAATATTTGCATTTTCTGTAACAGAGTACCAAATGGAAACACGCAAATCGCGATTTGAAAATAAATGACATTGTTCTTGTGTGTGACGAACAATTTCCCTCAACTCAATGGTGTTTAGGGAAAATTGTTGAGATTTGTAAAGGGCAGGATAACCGGATCCGAGTTGTCAAGATTTTATCAAGAGGAAAATTTTTCGCGAGATTAATATATAAGTTGTGTAAACTACCAATCGATGACTAAATTTTATTTTGTGTTGTTTCAGAACATTGAAAATTGTTAAATTGTGACATTCGAGAAATATTGATGTTTTTGATGATACTTTTCTTTGAAATGTGAATTTATAGTTTTGTATTGAAATTTAAAGTTGAATTTTATTGTATTAATGTTAAAATGGTTTTCATAAAATTAAGAGATATTAAAAAATTGATAATGAGTTTAAAAGACAGAACCTTTCAAGGGGACCTAAAAAAAATTGTTAAGAATTTAATGTTCAACCTGATATTATCGTTAGGAATTAGAAAAACGAAACTTAATATTCGTCCTAATATTAATTGTATACATATTTCCCTTTATGGACAGTTTTAAACTTTTTTGTTTTTGTATATTGTACCTTGTATTCATCTATAATGTAACTTGAAAAAGATAGAGGACTTACTCACATAGTAGCATGCTGTGGAAAAGAAAAATACAAAATAAAAATTTGTTTTTATTTTTTATATCATTATAAGGATTCGAATAAAAACCTTTAACGAAAGTAGACACTAGTTTTATTTTACACACATATTGGCTTTCAATATAAGTGCAGAACAATAATCAGCGAAATATAAAAATAGTATGTCAGTTTGTTTCTTATGGGAACTATGGTCATTCGAAGCAACAATATTTTATATATAATTAAAACAACTATAACAACGCAGAAAATATTGATACAATATAAACGTATCTCATTTCTACTGATAGTTAGTTATAGACCAAGCTACAGACCCATAGTTCATATTTCAGACCAAAAAGAACACGGTGTATTAAGAAAACACTGCAGCCATTATATACTAAAATATATGCTTGACGTACCTGTTATGTAACTAACCAAAGTGTGGGTTTGACCTGTAAATAAAAAAAGTTAATTTTTGTTGTATATGTTAATTAATATATTTATTAATATATATATTTAAACCCAATATTATTAGAGTTAGTATAATGTTGAATGTACAAGGCTATATGGACTGTTTAAATTAGAATTTTTTAGTCCGAATATTTGACCTAATTTTAGACCGATTTTTAGACGTACCATGTAGACCAGCACATACAGTAGGTTTCTTTAGTGAAACCGATAGTTCGACCCAACCCAAAATATTATTGATACTAATAGACCACTTTAAATCTTATTTCTTGTCACTTTCATCGTCTACCTAATAGTGGCTAATTCAAATCTTGAAACAATATGGAAATTTAAAATGATTTGGCCACCTAAACGCACTGTGAAAGACAAGTTATTGCTATTTGTGTATTTAGCTATACAATACAAGCTAAACTTTACGACTTTGTTAAATACCACATTATTTGAAGGGTCAGATTAGAATCCAGTACAAAACTATATTTTAGTACTCAATCCACAACATCGAAACTTAGATAAAAATATCAAAAATTGTACTGTAGTCAAAAAGCACCTGAATGCCTTCACCTGAAAATTTCACAATACCTTTTAATTAATCCTTTTCACTTAAAAAACCAGGCTCAATTAAATGCTATTTGTTCACTATTGAAAAAGATTAGTTTTGATGGACCAAAAGTGAAGACCCCGAATTCTAAGACGAAACGTTGCTTTACAGTGGAGATGACCTTGATCATCCTGGCGTTGTATTTCGTCGTGGGTTACGGTCAAGTAACCTGGTAATCTGTCATTGCTTAAGAATACTATACTATAGGTAGAATCATTTCCACAAAAAAAAATGTTTTCTGAAGCAAAGTTAGATGCATATTTCCGCAGTCTGCTTGACAACTTTTATTTGCAGCATTTGACACAAGTCTCGAGTACCGCATCAATGTTAACATGAAGAAATTTATATCCAAATGGCAATCAACTGAGGTCTCATAGTTTATTGTAAAACCCCTGCTTCTAATCTTCATTTATGTAAAAATATGATCACTTTTAGTTCCTGACTTATATAAAAATTGCCATCGTAATTTTGTAGTGACCAATTGATTACTGTCTACAATTGTGATAGTCGACCATAATAACCTGAGATCGATCCTTAGAAACTAACACATGGTAAATGTAACCTAGGAACTTCTTATGCGGATGCAGCATTATTTATGAACCACATCTTGAATCGATATACAAATAAATTATCCTGAAAACGAACATCGCGTCACCATAATAAATTATATTCCCTATAATAAAGACTTCTACACAATTCCTAAAACAAGCATTGATGCACAAATAAACTCACACACCAATTCCATATTGAATTCTCGTCAATCTTTTGGTATGAAATCTTATGGTAATATTAGTACGCAAATAATCCTGGCCCATCCAGACTCATTGACACCAGAGGATTTAGCAAAAACAGCGTATATAGGATGCATGAAGTAATGACGACAGGTGTTCATATGAGCACATTATGGCACACTATGTCACAGTACGTCAGTTTAGGTGAATCCACCGCGCGGAAGGTCTTTTCGGAATTCAACGAGCTTAGAGGGTCATCAACTACAATCGAAAGACTCAAGCACATCTCAAACCAAATTAAAAAAATACCTTTCTAAGTGACAATACCAATTACAAACGCAATTCAAACGCTGTTTCACTACACGATCAACAACGGTTTTGCCACGTTAATAAAGAAGTTTCCTCTTCTATAACAGCGGAGCCAAATTATAACAAGCCACAGTCCACCACACCTTCCAGTTTCATGACCACGACTACAAGATGTGGTACGTCAACAAGCAGAACTCACCGAGTTTCAACACATGAAACTATGCACATGCAACAGGTGGAATTAGGAATATGTCGACATTTTTCATTACTAGTATCTTGTTAATTTTTAATGGATTGTTGACCTTGTGGGGACTGTCATCGACCTAATGCCATCACAATATCTTACCACTATCTGAAACCTCACATCTAGAACTTTTTAATGGCTCTACTGCCTTGTGTTAAATAGATATTTTCAAAGCATACCATCTTATTCCAATGACATCAGAAGCGATTCATAAATGAAGTTGTTCGGAATTTGATTTGTTTTCATCTATATTGACTACATTTATACACCCAAGATTCCCAATAACTTCTCTTAGACTAACGAATGTCACAATAAGTTGGCCAAAACAAAATAAGTTTTGTTCGACCACTAAGTGACTTAAAGATCAGTATTACTACCGATGTATCAAACACAGTCGTTGGTGCGGTATTAATTCAATATCAAGTATACAAAGCCCTATGCGAAAACTGGGTCCTGTTAAATTTTGGTGGTATCATGTTTCTCTTCCTTGTTTGCTTTAAACGTAAATTTTAAATACCTGTGGTGGTATACTAAATCTAATACTAAACCATCAAGAAATTTTAAACAGTCAAAAACAACTAAGTTAAAACATCAAGAATTTAGTGGCATCAAACATTCAAATTTAAGTCTTCAGTTACTAATAACAAAAATGCAACAGTTACAGATAAATTTATTGTAAAAAATTCCATTTTAACGAGATGTCTATTAAACAGACCACTTTATTTTGTGGTTATATGTGCATTGAACATGATTTGCTAGCAAACCACAAACAAATTTTTATAACATAGTATCTGCATGGAATAAATTAATTTAAATTTTCTCACATAATATACAGATAAATTTCACCAACACCGACCTTAATTGATTAACAAGTGATTTATTCGAAAACCGATTTAGCTGCACATTCAACTTTATTTTACTATTGATAACCATATAATTAAATAAAATAGTTTCATGTCTTATATACTGTCCAAATCCCAATGGGCATAAACAATTTCGAAACTTCATCGGAATAGATTGTCGCGTGTTAAAAATCTAAACCGCAAATAAAAATAAAACTATTTAATTTACACACCATATAACTATTACAATTTTTATCAATAATAATAACTTGTTATATTTCAATGAAAATAAAAAAAAAATGTATTCAAAACCACAACTAACCACTAATAAAAATATTCCAAAAAAATAAAATATTTTAAACGTAACCCCTAAATAAAATAAAGGGAAAAGGTTATAATTTAAGGAATATAAATTATTATTGCTTTTTTTGTTGTGGTTTTATTTTGTCTAATAAATATTTCAAATTATTATATTCTAAATAAAATAATTTAATTTTTTTTTACCCGATACTAAAATATCATATTTTAGAGCCAACACAACATAAAAATAAAATAAAAATAATAATAATAATAATAATTAATAAATATTGTAGAAAACAAAAAATATGTATATAAGAAATAAGAAATTTTCTGATAGGTCAAAACTATAAATAATACATAATTTATAGAAAACATTGTATGGCCGTTGTGGTCGAGGAGTATTCACATCACTGGTTTTATGCATTCTATCGAGGAAAATAACCAAACAAGCAAAAAAGTTTTTTAGGAGTATACATTTTTTTATTTTTTTATTTATTATTATTACAACTGACTTATTTTATAAGTCATCTAGCAATTTTTCTATCTTAATTTAATTCACATTTGTTGGGATAAAGCCCAATGGCTAGTCCCAAAGATAAATATAATTATTTATTTAATTAAATATTTGCTATAATATAGTATTATTTTAGTTTGTAATCACTAGATCCATTGGTTTGGTTCTTTGTAAGCGTCGTATTGCTATCGGACAGTCCAGCATACGACGGATTTTGATATTCTCATGTTGTTGAAGGCGTGAATCATGTTTGCCAGCATAAACTGCAATTACTTCATTGATGTCTTCCATCTTTAAGTCACGGTGCAGGTCTTCATTTCGAATGTACCACGGGGCATTTACAATATTCCGAAGTTCTTTATTTTGGAACGTCTGAATTATCTTAACGTTTGTTTTCTTAGTTCAGCCCCAAAGCTGTACTAAGAAAACAAACGTTAAGAAGTCCACACCGTAAGTCCACACAGGTTTCAGAGTTTGCCGATATAGGAGCAATTTATTATGTATAGATAGTTCCGAGTCTCTACCTATGAGCCAATACATTTTCCTGTATTTGATGTTTAATTCGTTCTTTTTCTTTTTGACATGTTCTTTCCATTTAAGTTTGGCATCAAGCGTCATCCCTAGATATTTTGCTGTATTTGCATAAGGGACTTGTTTAGAGTTTATTACGATTGGTATACTGACATAGTTTGTTTTATTAGTAAAATTCACATGAACCGATTTTGTTTCATTGAGCTTAATTCTCCATTTCTTCATCCAGTTACTAACTGTATTAATTGATGTTTGTAATTTTTCTGTAGCTTGCGTTACATTACTCCCAACTGCCAAAATAGCTGTGTCATCAGTAAATGTAGCTATGGTTGTTTCTTTCATTAGTGGTATATCTCGTGTGTACAGGAGGTACAAGATGGGGCCTAAAACGCTTCCTTGCGGCACTCCTGCTGAAATTTTCTTTAGATCCGAATATTCATCTTCATATTTTACACGGAAATGCCTGTCGGTTATGTAAGATTTTAGGATTTCATAATACTATTTGGGAAGATCGCAATGTAACTTGTACTCTAATCCTTTATGCCATACACGATCAAATGCTTGCGCTACATCCAAGAAGAAGATTGAACATATCTTTTTCGTTTCTAGAGTACGTTCTATAATATCTGTGATTCTATGAACTTGCTCTAGGGTCGAATGTTTTTCTCTGAATCCAAACTGATAAGCAGGTATAAGATCATTATCCTTTATTATAGGCTTTAGTCTCTTCAGAAGTAGTTGTTCAAATATCTTCGATATAGTAGGAAGTAGAGATATTGGTCTAAATGACTTTTTATCGTTACTGTTTTTGTTTGGCTTTAAAATCATGATCACTTCTGCTACCTTCCACTGCCTTGGAACGTATCTTAATCTAAACACAGCATTGATTATGTGCAGAAGTTTGTGTAATGCTTTGTCTGGTAGTTCTTTTATAATTTGCCCAGTTATTAAATCATATCCAAGAGCTTTTTTCGGATTTACACTTTTTATTTCTTCTTTTAACTCACGGAGAGTTACAGTTTGTATTTCAAGCTCATTTGATCTGTGTACAAAATTAACATTTTCATTCGCCGATTGTCTGGGTAGTGGTTGAAAAGTTTCTTCGAGGTGTCTCGCAAACAGATCCGCTTTTTGCTTACTACTACGAGCCCACGTACCATTATCATTTCTAATAGGTGCTGTTGAATTTTTTGGTCTCTTGATTGATTTTGTTGCTTTCTATAAGGAGTATTCAGTGTCTTTTTGACCAGTAAGTGAAGATAAATATGATTCTATTGTTTCATTTTTTACTTTCCTGATAATAGTTTTTTACATCAGTTATTAAGCTCGGTTTTATTAGCGTTAGTTCGATTTATTTGCCAGAACTTACGTGCTTTACGTTTTTTAGCCACCAATTCTCTTACTTCGAGTGGATATTTTGTGCCTCTAATGTTATTTGCAGGTTCGCGTGGAGTGCTCTGCCACGCTGCTTGCTGTATATTTTCAATTAGTCTGTCAATTTCTTCCTCAATGTGCATAGATCTTCTTATTGGCACTTGCAGTTTGATATTTTCATTTAACAATTCACGAAAAAGGTTCCAATTAGTGTTCCTGTTGTAAAATCTTGGTGATATTTCTTTTTGACTAATAGTTTCGCTGAATGTCATGATAACAGGAGAGTGATCTGATGTAAGGTCTTCATTATTTTCAATTCGTATGTAGTTGTCAGATATTCCTTTTGTTACATAGAAATCTATAAGATCAGGAGTTTTGTTTAGATCTGTTGGCCAGTAAGTAGGTGCGCCACCAGATTGGAAGTCGCATTTTATTTTTTTGGCTGCTTTAAACAGTTCTCTTCCTTTTGGTGTTGTAATTCTGGAGCCCCAAAATGTGTTTTTTGCGTTGAAGTCACCTCCAATAATGAAACATCGTCCCAAAGAGTGAAAAAGTTCTTCATATTCTTCTTTTTTTAAGTTATAGCGTGGTGGAGAATACATTTGTTGAATCGACTCTGAAACCTTTTGAACCTTAAATTTGATGTTATTACAAAAATTTTACGGGTGTTGGGGTGCGCTTTAATAGGTTAGGAGTCGACCGTCTATAGCCATGACTTTCGTGGAAAATATTCCAACTTTCCAACTATATAAAGACCACCAAATGTGTCTAGCATACCTCCACGTGGTAACACCCGGCAACGTTGTTACACATCGGCTAAATACTAGAGGCGAGTGAATTACACTATAAATATTCTATTTGCAATGAATAAAACAGAAGGAAATAATACCCCAGATGGTACACCAATGGAAACATTGGACACTCCACGCTCCAATGAGACTGGCCCTAAGGATTCTGGGGAGAGCCGATCCTTGCATACACAATACAACAAAAATATTAAAATATTAAAAGCCCGTTCCAAAGGCAAGGAAGTGTTACTAGATCTCCTGAGGAAACTATTAAATTCTCACTTGGAAATCTGAATATGGAGCAATACCAAAATAATATGGTGGCAACAGGAGCACCCCAACAAGCAGGTATAAAAACCTCATATGATTAAAGTGAAACATCTGTTCCTGAAAGTAGTGCTTCCTAAAAAGAGCGGATGTTATATAAACAATTGCAACAAGTAACTGATTAGAAAAATCAGCAAAGCATTATTATTCTCAATTTACAACAACAAATTGACGAACTAAAAAAAGAAATGATATAATTAAAGCAGCAAAAAACCGAAGCTAAGCCATCAATGGAGCAGAACCAGAACCAGAATATCAAATGTAATTTCAACAATGGTAAATGTTAAACCGAAACACTAATGCTACAGAACCAAAACATTAATTCTAAGCTTAATAACAACGTTGAATATCACCCCGATGAGGAAGACTTAGCTAAAGAAACAAAATGGATTCGTTATAAGTCTAAGAAGCAAAATAAAAAGAGAAGTTTAAATAATACACCGTCACGACCACAAAAACCACAAGCATTGGATCAAAATACTCAGCCTCAAAAGGTTGGGACAAACGTCAAAACAAATAAAAAAATACCTCCCCCACCACCTATTAGGAGAGTGTCTCAAAAGAATCAATCATCACTAAATTGATGAATCAAAACGAAATAAGCATCAACGTAAATAGCGGAGATGCATATTTTTTTCCTGTATCTCCAATTTAAGAGCATAGGGCGTCTACTATTCCGAACCATCTTAATCTATTTGGGGCTATTGCTTTAATTTCCGCCCATGATTTTCCCAGGTGTTTTGCCTCTGCTAGCATCGTTCTCTTCCATGTCATTGCTGGCCTTCCAACCTTTCTTTTTCCTTGAAAAAAGACTTTTTTCAGTCTAATGATATCCTCGTTATATCACTTGATGCCTTCCTCAGTGTATGGCCAATCTATCTTCATTTTCGTTGCTTTATTTCGGTCTCAATGTCTGACTGACATGTTGTTATGTGCAGATTGATGTTACTAATCGTGTTAGGCCAAAAGCACTTAAGTATTCGTCAAAGGCATTTGTTTACGAATACCTGTAGCTTATGTATGATTTTTCTTGTATGCTTCCATGTCTCACCCATACAGTAGTACCGATTTCACACATGAGTTGAACATTCGTATCTTGGTCTTGCGCGACAGGATAGAAGTATTTCAGACTTTGTGTAGCAAGATGAATGTATATCTGGCTTTATTTATACGTTTGTGTATGTCTTCTTCTGTTTCACCTGTTTTCGTTACTGTGCAACCAAGGTATACAAATTCATTTACATCTTCAATTTGTATATTGCTGATGTGCATCGGTGTGGTGATATTTGTGTTGAGTCTCATCGTCTTGGTTTTCTTGATATTATTCTTGAGACCAACTTCGTTAGCTAGATTTGATAGCTGTTGCACTTTCTACTGCATGTCGGAGTGTTTGTGTGTGAGAATATGTTGTTTACATAGTCCAAACCATTGAGTTTACCAGTTAACCTCATTTAATGCCATTAGGGGACTTGTTATCTAGTTTCCGCATTACACTGTCTAATACGATTAGGAACAGCATTGGTGAGAGTAAGCAACCTTGCCTTACTCCTCGAGTTTTGTAGTATGTCTCACTTTGTTTGCCTTTGTATTGACTTTGGTTCCCAGCATCCCGATATATTTCTGGTATGAGTTCAATTAATTTCTTTGGGATACCCATTTCCACAAAGTGTCTGCCATATTGCGTTCCTGTTTATCGTATCGAATGCGCAATCGAAATTGGCGAAGAGCATATACATTGTTGAATTCTGTTCATTGGATTGCTCAGTGATGATACGGATTGTATTGATGTGATCAGTGCAACTTCTTCCTAGTCTAAATCCAGCTTGTTCGTTTCTTAATTTTCCATTGATCGTAGGTGAGATTCTGTCAAGGATTATCATTGCGAGTACCTTTATTGTTGTGTTGAGGAGTGAGATACCTCGCCAGTTCCTAAATATTCTTAGGTCATCTTTCTTGGGTATCGTAATTATCAAGTTTTCTTTCCATTTCAGTGGAATTCTCCCAGAATTCCAGATTTCTTGGATTATTGGTGTTAATATGCTTGCAGTTGTAGATGAATCTCCTTTAAATATTTCGGCGTTTATATTGTCTGTTCCAGCGGCCTTATTTTTCTTCAGTCTATTAATGACATCTTTAACTTTCCGTTCCGTTGGTGGATAGGTGTTGCTAGTTTCGTTATTGATATCAATTGATGACTGGAGATTTTCGAGGTCGGCGACGACGTTTTCTATGAAAAATTCCTTCCATCCCTTTAACTGCACTTCATCTGTGATTAGTCCTTGACCATTAGCGTCCCTTATAGGTATATTTGTAATTTTACCAGCGACCTTTCTTACACACTGGTGTAGTGCCCGCATAATGCTTTTTGTATATTTTCTTCGATCATTCCTTGCCATAGTCTTTACTTGACGCACTGTTTCTTCGTAACTACGTTTCACCTCTTTCGTGTTATGTTGGTACATTTGCAACTTAAATTGACGGCGTTCAATGTAGCCGAGTACGTCCGTGTCAGTCTTGATGTAGGTCTTCTGTTTGGTTCCATCTTTCTTCTATACTTTGGCTTTAGACTGGAGATTGAGTTGGAGCGTTTCGTTGAAAGTGTTTCTTGTTTCAGTGTCTCTCAATCTATTTGTGTTAAATTTCCTCCTATTTGTCTTCGAATGTTTTACAGCTGCTGGCTTGATCTTGAATTCCAGTTGATTCCAGTACATCTGCGCCATTGTTCTTACATCTTGTAGTGATGTGAGGGATTTCTTATGTCCATTTGTATTTATGTGTATTTTTGTGTGGAAATCTACTGCCGCCTAAGGTCATTTGTGCTACAGAAGTCTTTCAAGTCTTTCTCCATTGTTATTTCGCACAAAGTCCAATGCATTTCTTCCCATGATAGTGGTTAAGTTGATGCTCTATCTGTACCAATTTTTACATTGAAATCCCTTGTATGATTTTGACGTCATTTCTGCGCGTTCTTGCTATTGTGGCTTGTAACTAACTGCTCGTAGAACTTCATCTTTTGTTGTATCTTCTGCATCTTCTGTGTAATGGATAGTTGTGTTTCTTTAATTTTTTTTAATGGAACCTTTTGCCACAATATTTCTGCTATTAACTGGTTGCCATTCTCCATCAATGCTTTTCCATCACTGAGGTCGAGAAACTCTATGTTATAAACGTTTAATTTCCTGCTCTACTTGCATTTGTAAGCCTTGATGTTTCTGTAAGAATTCTGATGTTCCAGTTTCCAATTCGTGTCCATGCACGATAGCCAAGGGTCCATATTTGTGTTGGTGTCCGGTTTGTGTTGTTATTTGTAATAGTTTTCGTTTCTGTAATCATTTTGGTTTCAGATTAATGAATGATTGAGCCATTGAATCCTAGCCAGTTTTCAGAGCTGCTGGACTTTAAGGTATAATGGCATACCGGGGGGAGGTTTCATGTTTTGTATTTCTTCTTAGATGTTCCCAAGCGGTCAACCAAATATGTACTAACCTCGCATATGGTTGCTTGACGTTATTCATGAATGATGTGACGTCTCTTCTGCCTCCTCTACTCACCCCCTGGAGATTCGCAATCAGCAAGAACTACAATCAGTCCTCGACATTGTGAATAAAGATGTGTGTCTTATTTCGGAAATACATTTTACTAAGCAATCCCACATAACATTTAAAGGCTATTTCGTTTGTCACACGATTAATCTAGATAATTCATTTAGAGGAAAAAGTGCAATTATCATAAAAAAAAATCCAACATTTTGAAGAAGCAAGGTTTGAAAAAGAAGGTATCAAGGTATGAAAAACCCACAACTTTTTTATTGTTGTTTCAGGATTGTACTGTCCACCAAGACATTCTATTAAAAACAAACAATACTCAGAGTTCTTCAAGCGTCTGGGAAAATGGTTCATAATAGGTGGTGATTTTAATGCAAAGAATACTTACTGGGGTTCAAGATTAACTACAACTAAAGGAAAAGAATTACTGATTGCCATTAAAGAAAATAGATGTGAATCCATTTCAACAGGAAAACCAACATATTGGCAAACCGACCCAGGAAAAATACCTGACCTGATCGATTTTTTTATAACCAAAAATATTTCTAATTATTTTATGAAAATCAAAGAACGCTAGCATATGAGCTCAGATTATTCTCCAATAACTATTCTCTGGAAAACAACTAAACTACTGAAAAGACCAATAATGCCAATCCATCATATTAGGCAAGGAAAAACAAAGAAAAATCAGAAGGATTGGCTAATAATCTTGAAAATATATTTTAACCTCATGAATGCCAATTACGAGAAAGATTAGATGAAAACATAATACAAATTCTCAAAGAGGTCACACCTACAACATCTACTGAAATAGCAAACGAAATTAAAAACTATTTAAACTTAAGGAAAGAAAATGAATCAAGTGTCATATTTCTGGGTATTTCAAACCCATTTGATAGAGTATGGAATCAATGTCTGACAACAAAATTACGTCCCTGATTAAGTTTTAAAACTTTGGAAATATTTTTAATTTTGTTTTTTTTTTGGAAACAATTTGCGCAGTTTACCTCAGTTAAACCTCAGTTTTATCTCTTGCCCAGTTTAAAGTTTACGAAAAATTAGAGATATGATTAAAACGAATGTTGTCAGATTGTTGATGCAGTAAGCACCAGCAATGGCGTATAAAAACCGTTTACAAATACGACGTTAGAAAAAAAAATAATACTATATTTATAAATAGTTTTTAAATAATAATTTTAATAGTTTCTGTATAGTCTGCACGCAAATAAATTATTTATAATATTTTATATATAAATAAAATTTCTAAAATAAAAAAATTAAAAAAAAATTTAACAATATTTCAAACAATATATAAAATAATTGAATGTTTATACAATGTATATTGTAATATTTTAATTTCATATTTAAAAATATTATAATATTTTTTATTTTGTTTGATATATAATTCATTTTCATGTTATAACCTTTGATGGTGGCGGTTTCGATTATTAAATTATATGCAATTATTATCGACATGTAGAACATATTATAGTATTATTATATCAGGCGGAAATTTAATAATTATATATTTTTTTTATTTATGGAACATCTTCACACGAACTTGTATAGTAATATGGTTTGTTTGAACATTATTGCGACAATTTTTAATATTATATGCGATGTACACGCCGAACGATATGTCTGACATTACGTGATTATGCTGTTGTACCGTGCTATTTTTGATAGTTAACTGTACAGTATATTGTTTGAAGGAAATTCGTTGATTGGGATTGAGTTTGGAACTTGAAACTAACAGGACCATTGATTATTATGATTACATCTAAATGTCATGTTGTTTGTAAAGAGTTTTGCCTTCATTGTGTATCAAAATAAGGACCTTTTTCCCATAATATGCCACTTTTTGAGATGTTTAATAATAGTGGTCTTTTAGAATTTGGAATAGGTTTTATATATAATAATAACTGTTTTTCCTAATTTTCTTGTAGATTTTCCTATTCTTAATCTTTTCTGTGGTTCATTCTAGCAAACCTACTTGAAAAGAAATTATTTTGTTTTTTCATGGGTATTGAAAAATAATTGGTTTTAGTAACTTTTATATTGCGAATAGCGCTTGTTCCTCCGCAATTGCACAAAGAAATAGTAATGCGGTGATAACGATCAAGTTTCTTTAGGAATTATATTAAATTAGGGAACATGAATCGGTTTGACATTGGAATCCAGTCGACGTCTCGTATTTACTGTAACGATTGTCTAACAAAGATGAATAAAATTATATTTAAAAATGCTAAATTACTGGGAAAACCAAAATTAATACCAAAAGTAACGTCTAAAAAGGGTCTGATACTCTTGCTGCTGTTACCAAATCAATCTACTTCGCTTGTAATTAAATCGGTTGAACATTTAAATAAATTGTCAGCACCGATCAAATGATCAAACGATCAATAAATAATATTCACAATGTAAATATTGACAATGAAAACTGTAACAATATTGCATTTTTACCACCTACAAATAACAATGCCAATTGCAAAAATTCTTCTTTGGAAGTGGCTTTTCAACAATTTAATGTAACACAATTAGCCTTGGATCATTTGGTAGAAGAAACATTGAATGCAGTATCACGCCAGATCTGACTGTAGAAACGATGCTGAACTGTTTAAGTTGCAACATTTTCCTCGATAGTGTAGCGGTGAAGCTAATAAACTCTTTACAATTAACCGAAACAAATTATCAAAAAGCTGTTAATCTTTTAAATGATAGATACAATAAACAAAAATAATGTGTCAGGATCATATGAGACAATTTTTAGTATCCAGCTTATGATCAAGCTTATTGATAAATTGTTGGAGTTAATCAATCAATTAAAATCAAACTTGCGTTCCTTAAAATCATTAAAATGCTCTACATAACATTGGGATGATTTTTTGATAAAAACATTGTACCTTAGCTTGATCTAGATACTTGAACGAAATGGAAGGATAAAAAACCGGTAAATACACTACCAACTCTAGCAGAATTTAGCCGATCCAGAATTTTCAACCACATACATACATTTGTTCATAGGGGCAGATCTTTATTATTCTTTACTTTCAGTCGGCCAAATCCAGCTGGGTTCAGACAAGCCTATCTTACAAAATACCCTATTAGTCTGAACTGTAGATGGTTAAACCGTAAATTAATCCTTGGCGTCACGAAACAACTATAAATGCAAAGCGCTAACAATTGAAGAAAATAGTCTGGATGAGCCACAGTTTTTTGAAATTGAACATCTCAAGGTTGAATATCTAACGATGTCCAAATAAAAAGAGTATGTATATAATCATTTTGGAGAACACTATCATTGCACTGCTTCAGCGCAATTTATTGTAAAACTTCCAATGAAAAATATTTAGAGTTAGGTCATATCAAGCAAGTCACAGCAGAAGAAGTCGTCTAACGAATTACTTCTTGCCACATCATTGCGTGTTAAAGTCTGATAGCTCAACGATAAAAATGAGGGTAGTTTTTGAAGCCTCGGCGAAGACAAATACCGGAAGGCCTTGATCGATATTTCTATGGTTGGACCTGTATCGCAACAAAACTTATTCTCTATTTTCACTAAATTTAGAACCTATGCGTACGTGTTAGTGCAGATATCTGTAAAATGTATAGTCAAATAGTGGTTACTGACGATGATGCTCAAATACATCATATATTCTGGAAAAAACTCCTTCAGAAAATCTAAAAAATGTTAAATTGCTCACATTAACATTTGGTACAGCAAGTTATTCGTACCTCGCTAGTACCTCGAAGAACCCGTTAGCATTGAAAAATAATAAAACGTGATGTATACATCGATGATAAACTGACTGGCAACAACAACTTAGAGGAGACTAAGACTATAAAAGTCCAAATCACGAAAATTCTAAGCACCTTAAGAATGAAACTCCGAAAATAGTGTACCAATTGACAAAACATCTTGTAGGGCACACCTCAAGAGCATCGCAAAAGCCTACTCCAGCTCGAAAATGACGATTTCATCAAGATATTTGGTATGTTTTTGTAGCCATCATCGAATGTTTTTTGTTTTAACGTACGGATTAAATACAATGGAGGGCACATTACAAGAAGAACACCTCGCCAGTTATTACACAAGTTAAAATTTATTTACAAAAAATATGGATGATTAGATATTTGGGATCAGCCGCTTCCATCTATTTACTGGCTGGTAGGATTTTCGAAATCAACTATTTGATTTAAATTATCTGCAAGTTAGCTGGCAGATAACATAAGCAACAAGTGGGGTTGTTTAGGAGGTGCACGGGATTGCCGACGCCAGCGACCAGGCATTTGGAGCTACTGCTGTATACTTAAGAAGTCAAAGTTAACAAAGTGGTTCAGTTAACATTCAATTAATCTGCGCATAGTCTCTTGAGGCACCTCTCAGTGAAACGACCATTTCACGTCTAGAACTTTGTGGGACTGTTGGCAGAGCTGGTAAGAAAAGTTATTCCAACCTTAAATATCTACATCCGTGAAATTTATTACTGGTCGGATTCAGCCATCATAATATCATAGATGCCCTCGGAATCAACTAAGTAAACAACAATTGTCAGAAATCGAGTGGCAAAATTCAAAAAAAGACGACAACATCTAATTGGCACCATGTCAGTACTAAATTCAACTCAGCAGATCTGTTATTGAGAGCATGTTCAAAATTAAGCTAACAAAAGGGGTGTGCCACAATTTCTATTTCCAATATCAAGCCAAAATAAGTCGCAGCAGGAATATCCTAATCCGATGGGGAATATCCTAACAGAATGTGTTACAACATTTTGCGATGTTAGTCGACTTCGCATGTTCGTTCCTTAAACACCACAAAAAACGAGGCAAGAGTCCAATAAAGAAATATTTAGCCAAATGTGTATGTCTGGTAATAAAGGCAGTTCAGATTTCCCTTCTGACGCGTTTATTTGCTCTGAAAAGATTTATTTCAACCAGAGGTATGTGCAAAAATATTTTTTGTGATAATGGTACGAACTTTAATGAAATTTAAACGGCGAGATCTTGCACATGTGTCAAGGCAGTATAATTAATTAGCAGTTTGTTCCTCCAATGGCTTCGCATTTTGGCGGAATTAACAAAGCTGCTGTTAAATCTACCAAGCACGTTGGATAATGGGAAATTTATCCTTGACCTATGAAGAAGTAAGCATAGCATTTAAGCAAATACAGGCTGTATTAAATTCACGATCATTAACCATGCTATCATAAAATCCAAATAGTTTGGAGGAACTTACTCCAGGACATTTCTTGGTTGGACTACCTCTCAGGACAATCTTAGAGCCAAATAGTGAGAATGAAAAGGTTCCGAATTTAAAACGATGGCGCCATGTGCAGCAATTGCATCAACACTTCTATTGGTACTGGACTAATAAGTACCTTTTAGGAATGCAACATCGAAGAAAATGGTCATCATCATTGCGAAACATTGCTGTCGGGGAACTCGTTCTCATCAAGGAAAACAATCTGTCACCTTTGGGATGGAAAATGGGACGTGTGTTAGAGGTTCATCCGGGAAGCGATAAATTGGTTGATAAATCTAATTTCGTAAACACATTTTAAATTCATCTTCCGAAGTTGGTTGTATTTTCTTGGAAAGGCCCAAGATTTTATAGTATATTATACAGAGTTGGTTGATATTAAAGTTATTAGATGATTTTAAAAAAATGGCCCTTTTTGGATTTTCAATTTCGCGATTAATAGATACCAGTTTTAATTATAGACTTATTGAACAAGCCTATAATCAAAACTGGTAATTTAAGTGAGTTTTTGCTTATGAGACGTGCAGTAAAACGCGTAATTACAATATGATGATTTAACAGATACGAATAGTAGGAATTGCAACTATCGATATCTATAAATTTCCTACAAATCAAACATATTAAAATTGTATGTCATTAATTTTCCCATCCGTAAGCTGTAACATATTAAATTATATCACCTGAAACTTCAAAAAAATAACAGTAAAATGACCCACTTACACTTTCAAAACATATCATAACACGTCCAATAAACTTCAAAAAATTATTAAGCACAATAATTAAATGAAATAATCGTTACACTGACATTAAATCATTATTCACCGGTATCCTCTTTATTTTCAAATTATATTAAATCTAGCAAAATCTTTCCGTAATTTGACATAATTGAAACTCATTTGACATACAAAATTCGGTTAGTTTTATATCCACATATTATATTATGATCGATTTGCATAATCATATTTTCTAACAGTTTTAACATCCTAATCACATATAAACCGAATTACTTTTATGTATATATGTATAAGACAAATAGATTCAAACGTTCCGTCATCTTTTATTAATTTTTTTTCTGCTTACTTTACCGTTATTTTCATCTAATAATTTGTCATACACAATTGAGTAAATATGTTATTTTGACATAATCAATTTATTATTCTATTGTGTCATACGACGAGAACGAGATAGAATATGGTGGCATAGACACTTTTCTTTTATAGTATATCGTTCGTCTTCGACTTTAATATAACGAGATTTTATTTTTTATAACTGTTACTATTATTTTCGATATATATAAATGTATGTTATTTCGATTGTATATTTTATGTCAAATAATACGTGATTTTTTTTATATTTTGTACAATATACAATCGAAACTGTTTCACGATACAAAACCAAGAAGACATCTTTAACACGAAAAAAAAGTGTTACAAAAACGGAAGGGGAAAAGGAACAGAATAAAATAGTTTCAACTCTAAGAAATTTATGATTTATCATTTATCATCATGTTTCAATATTTCTCTTTTGCACCAAATACAAAAATCGTCGGATAACTTAAAGTTTTTTTAAGACGTCACGGAAAAAAAATGTTGTAAAACTTTTAAAGTTAGGTGCAGCGTTGAAAAAAATGTCGATCGAAGAAAAAAATGTATTGGTAATTGAATTAATTTAATTTTGTCAATATTATAGAGTTATGTTAGTTTTTATGTTGTCATGTGAATTTTACAGTCGCTGGGCATATATCAGTTAAAGTTGGCAGATCATTATTTATATTTGTTTTTCCGCTGGTTCAACCATAAAAAAATATACAATTCTAATGATGATGATATCGTCGTGTAGTAGTGCACATTTTGATTTGAAACTGGTAGATGAAACTTTTCCAGTTCTGCTATTTTTTCATAAAGTTGCGATGCTTAGTGACCAGACTATCTACAAATCAACTAAAGGCAGGAATAATAAGTCAATTTTACAATCGATTGTTTTGTGACTTTTTGAAGAATTCAAGGCAACTTTTGGTGTACACCCTTGTTTTGCGTATTTTTTCAGATTTTGGAATATTTATCGAATCCAGTCTTTCTTTACACACTAACAGCTACATGTTTGTAATGAAAACAATGTTCTTGTTGATGCTGTTGACTTTAAGCCGAATCAAATTGTCTCTAGGTTTTCTCAATACTTGTTTTACTATTTATCAGCCATTTATCTTAGGCAATTGTAACAATTGTAGTTCACATATCAAATTATTAGCATAAACTGTATATACCGGAAGTAAAATGATGTAGTACTGGTAAAATTGTAACGTTGTCGCCAAAAATATATTGCTGGTTGTATGAATGTTCTTGAATGTTCTTTTGTTGGAAATGCTATTATGTATATCCATTATAACATTAACTATCGTTTACTGCACTTCTTTCAGGTTTAACTTGAATAATAGTGAATCTATAGCCAGACCTGTGAACCAGTTCCTAATGCTAAGGTCGTTTAGATGCTCATTTACCCGTTAATTGAAAATTTTCAAATGGTGTGTTGTCTCTGCTTCATTTTTTTAGTAAATTGATGGTGACGTCGGAGATATAATTTGGATTTTTGATTAGTTGCAGTAAATACTGTTAATTCAAATTGGCATTTTCTTTATTGGTAGCTGTCGAGTACTTCAACTAGACCACCTGCTTGCTTTGTTATTATGTTGATGGCACTTCTCCTTTATCGGCTGCTTTCGTCGGCTGACGAGAGTCATAATGATACATCTTATTTTTCAGCTCAATATCTGATAAACCACGTTGAAGTGGACTTTTGAAGCGGGTCCGACGCAAAATAGTATAAAAGTCGCAGAAAGCCACAATAAACACAATAGAATAAAAGCCGTAGGAAAAAGTTCGACGTACAGTAATACTGAAGCCATCAAAGGTTTGGCGCAAACAAAAGCCGTCGTAGCATAGCATAGGAGCCACCGAAAGTGTGGCGAGAATGAGAATTAACACTCCAAAACCGGCGCATAGAAATAGTAAAGGCATTCATAATTGGAAAAAAACTCAAGTCATCCCTCCGGCATTGCAGGAGACAGAGTTAAGTGCAGAAGAGATCATTTGCAGCACAATATTTTTGAAGGAAAAATCATCAAACAGTGAACTTTACAAAGAAAGAAATAAAGCATCCTCATTACCAGAGAAAATAAATTTAGAAGAAATATGGCCACCAATCGGTAAATATGAAACAGTAGCACAGGTGCACACAAAAACAAGGTGTAGTGAGATGGTTAATGAAAACAAGAAGGTAGAACAAAACGTCGAATATCAAGCCATAACATCGGAAACAACAGAGTTGAAAGAGCACGAAATTAAGCTGGCCTCGAAAAGAAAACTCACCAACGATACGATAAGCTTAAGTATCGGAAATTTTTATATCACAGTAACGAATTTCTTAATCGATTCAGGCGCTTCGGTATCCATAATAAAAATAAATAATTTACCAAAGGAAATGGGCATACGAACGGAAAAAAAGTAGTTCTAAGAGGCATAGGAAAAGGAAGCCTAGTATCGATAGAGAGCTATGAAACGAATATTAACATTAACCCAAATGGCAGCATACGACAAAGTTTTCAAGTAGTTGGTGAAGATTTCCCGATTAGAGAACAAGGTATCATAGGTAGAGACTTCTTAAGTAAAAACAAGGTCGATATTTTATATAGTTCAAGGCAACTATTACTAAACGGTAATAAATTTTAATAACAAACCATCGTCAAAAGTGGTACCTCCCAGAACCGAGCAGACAGTCCAACATCAGTCCAACATCAGTCCAACATCAGTCCTACATCCCAACAAATGTTGAGTACATCTGCCATTCACAAAAGATAGCAAAAAGAGTTTTCATCGGTAACTGCATTATAAGTACACAAGATTATAAGACAAATATCTGCATTGTAAACATTGAAGAAGGTACAGTCAGGAGAGAATGCCAAGTTATGGATAAAATAATTTCTACATTAGATAAGAATCTAAATGCAAAAGAAGCTTCATCTATATTGGACGTAATACAAGAGTATACAGACATATTTTATCTAAAAGGAGACCAATTGTCCTGTGTACCAGATGTCAGACACAGGATAACGCTATAGTCAGATACAAAACAAGTGAATGTAAGGCAATATAGGCTGCCACAAATGTTAAAAACTGAGGTGAATAACCAAGTGAACGAGATGCTTAAAAATAAAATAATTTCACACAGCATGAGTCCATACAATAGCCCTTTGTTAGTAGTTCCAAAAAAGACAGATAAAACTGAAAAACAAAAATGGCGAGTTGTTGTGGATTTTAGAAAACTGAATGAAAACACGATAAGTCATTCGTACCCGCTTCCACAAATCAGTGACATTTTCGACCAGTTAGGCAGATTGCACTATTTTACTACTCTAGACATGGCCAGTGGGAACCATCAAATCAAATTAAACCCTAAACACAGGTTTAAAACAGCGTTTAGTACTGATTATGGTCACTACGAGTTTCTAAGAATGCCGTTTGGAATGAAAAATTCGCAAAGCACATTCCAGAGAATGATTAACAATGAACTCCTAGGACAGCAAGGTTTAAAGTGTTTTGTGTATCTAGACGATAAAGACATTTATGGTAGGAATTTGCAAAACCACAACAGAAAATTAACAGACATTTTCAGTTTTTTAAGAAAAAATAATCTAAAAGTTCAAACAAAAAAGTGCCAATTTCTCTACAAAGAGATACAATACTTGGGTCACATAGTAACAACTGAAGGGATAAAACCAAATCCAAATACAGTATAATAGTAAACTTCCCACATCCAACAGGAATAAGAGAAATGAGAGGATTCTTAGGATTAACAAGTTACTACAGAAAGTTTGTTCCAAATTTTTCGACAATAGCTGAGCTCCTACACAAACTAACACGCAAAAATCAGAAGTTCATCTGGACTGAGGACACACAAAACGCGTTCAACCGTATTAAAGACCAGTTGATTGCACCCCCAGTACTTCAGTTTCCAGACTATGATAAGACGTTCATAGTTACCACAGATGCAAGCGACTATTGTTTAGACGCAATATTAAGTCAGTTAAATGATGCCGACGATTTACCAATCGCATATGCAAGCCGATCACACAAAAACGCTGAAAAAAATTACTCAACGATCAAAAAAGAGATGCTGGCAACGAAATGAGCTTAGATATATTTCGCCCATACCTTTTTGGCAGAAAATTTACAATTAGGACAGACCATAAGCCACTAATAGGTGATCTAAGGAACGCGTTTAAAAGGATATTAAAATGGAGATTACAACTAGCAGAGTATGACTACAACTGTTGAAGTGAGCTGAGAACACATTCTGTCTAGATACACAGATGGTCAAATTTCTTCACCCAAATCCGATGTGTATTCAGTGCTTTCTAATATATATTGTATGATATAAATATGCGATGAGTTTTTGGTAAAGTTCTTCGTGTCGTTTTTTGTGGCTTATTATCTACAATTACGCTGTGTTGTTAATAGGAAGGGGGCATACTTTCCTACTAGGACGCCTAAGTTTGCTAACAATGGGTTTTAATTGATACTACTCTTGTGAAATTATCGTTACCAGGATGGAGCTCTACTATTCGTCTCTAGTCAAGAGACCATATTGTAGATGGAATATTATCTTTTTTATTCAGGACGACATCCTCTACGCTCACCTCTGGTTATTGGTTGTTCCATTTTTCTCGTCTTTAAGCATTTTTAGGTAGTAGGTTAACGAGCGCTTCCAAAAATGTTGCACAAGTTTTTGTACTAACTTCCAGCGCTGAACAGAAGATATGTTATTTTTAGTATGCAACTTTGCCTGCGAGCAACTAGCAAGTCTCCAATTAAAAGGGACCTCGTGTTAATATCATCTCGTTTTAGTATCATCTTGAGACATGCCTTGATTTGGGATGCCATTGTGGTCAACAACTCGTATGCTTATTTCAATTTCCTAACTATTTGTTTTAGATCATGCTTCATTGATTCAACTGCTACTTCTTAATGTCCTACTGAGGGTGGTATGAAATGCAATATTGTTCTGCCCTTAGGTAATATTTCTTGAAGAAGTAGAATAGCATGCTTATTTGTTTCTTTTTCTAGTATAAATCGCGATCCGACGAAGTCCATTGTCTGAATTGATATTTTGACACAGGCGCCCGCAAGCTGTACAACATTTGAACGCCGGTAAAAACCAGCGATTGATGTCTGGCCAATGACATAATTTCTACATCAAAATCCTGACATTGAATTATTCTGCATATTTCATTACAAGCCGGCCATTGGAATGTAATAATATTTTCTAAATAATTGTCTGGTTCCCTTTTTAAACATTGTTTGATGAAACGCTGATAAAAGCATATAAAAGCATAGCTGTTCAAAGGGATTGACTACTGAAGATCTTGTTGCTAAAAATACCTGTTTTAATTCTTGGTTTACCGAACAATCGGAGCAGTGGTTAAAGCTGCGGTGTTTAGGACTAGAGGTGGGTTCGAATCCTAACCGGAGAGGATCGGAAAGGGAGTTTTCATCACCTGATTACGATTGGTGATGACTATGAACACAACTATGACCCCCTGTTGTAGTGCAGAATCCATGGGCCGAACCATTGTCTATGTTATTAAAGGCTGGTATGGAGCAATGCATTGCGCAGTTGGAAATTAAAAAAAATCGCGAACTTGTATTCGTGCATCCACGGTTTGGCTCCCATGGGCGTAGGACGTTAAAATAACCGCGAAAGAGTTGGATGAGCTTCGGCCCCAGAAAAGATTGTAGGGATTAAAATATAAAAAAAATAAAATCTTGGCTTATTATATTCTCATCTATAGACTGTTGTTGAAACTAGTTTTGGGTATAAAACTGAAGCAATAGACTAATTCCTTTATAAGTGAAATCAGCAGGATTTACTTTAGAACTTATATAAATTCACTGTACTAGACGATCTTCTATGGATTTCTAAAATTCTTTTCGGCCACGAAAAATTTAAGTTTGTGAAGATTTCCTTAAATAAACGATAGCATAGTCATGGAATCAGTTCAGAAGCTTACATCTTTTTCAAGTACATGCAGTAATTTAGTTACTTTTTCCATAAATGTTGAGAGTAATAGTGCTCTACATAATTTAAGCCATGTAAATGACCATATCGTTTTAGTTTGGTGTACTATTTTATCTATGATGAATGTAAAGCCACATTGATTATGGCTCTTGCCATGATTGACATCATAGGAAGCATCACCAAATTCTTGATTACTAACTGTGGATTTTGCTTCGAAGTGGGTCCATATAAGGGTATGTTTATCACCTCTAACGAGAGAAAAGTCATTTACAAGTTCTACCATTGCACTGATAAAGTTGGAGGTCATGGTTGATCCCATGAGAGCCCTGCTGCTCAAGTTCCTGTATTATTAACTTAGCTACTATTGTAATGTAATTGGAGGTACCCATCCAAGTTGAACGGAAAGTTTTCCACTGTCAGATAGTAAGTTGCGTGTCGACTAGTTGTTGTTAGAAATTAGAGCGTGAAACGAGGTCCAAATTGTATGTTTCAGGGTTTTAATGCAGCTCTAGCGTTTTAACTATTTCATTAAATGAATCTGAACTAAAAAATAATACCAGTGTTTTCTAGTTATATTGGTATTGCCTGCATCAGAGCCTGATGGTTAGTGGCCCATGTACTTTGAATGAGTTTGCTATTTTTAAATAACGCTATTAACTGTTTTTAAGCCACTGCGGTTTCCTGTACTGTATTGTTTCCAGAAATGAAGTCGTTTACATAGAAGTCGTTGAAAACAACTTATGATGTGATTGGATAACCTAATAATTGTTCATCTTTTGCCAACTGTTGCAAGGTCTATACGGCTAGGTTTGTGGCTGGCGTTATTCCTTACGTCAGGAGTGTTCATCATTTAGTGATATCCATGTAAACATTTATTCCAATGAATCAAAGGTGACTCTGATTTTGGTAGTAGAGTTTGCTTCTTTGATTACCGTGTGATGTGGTAAATAGAAATGTTCAGCTTCTCTATTTCTCCCTCATTTTTGTATGGCTCTATATTTCATATTCTACCATAAACTCTTAGTATTGTAATACCAATTTTGAAATTTAAGAAAGCATTTTTAAACTTAGAGCAGCTGTTTTTCAAAGAGCCTAACGGTTTAGAACCCCATTGCTCGTAGCTTAAACAAACCTTTACTTTATACCTTTCATTGGCTTAGCGTTTATATTTTTTGTTATAAAATATTTGCGTTCCACTTCTTGTTTGGTCAATTCTGACAAAAACATCACGGTGCTTTCATAAGCATTTGCTGCATAAACCTTTTATTTCGCGAAAGTACTTATATTTAAGACCAATAGAGCTTGAGATTGCTGACAGCTGGTAATTTCGGGTTCGTCGTTACAATTAGTGCAGATAAAGGTAGCATTATAGCCGTCACAACATTTAATGTTACATTTGAAAAGTTTTGTGATTGTGATAACTTCTTTATATATTATTCTTTCTTTCGAGAGCGCCGCAAATATTTCGAATGTTGTTTCCAAAAAGATTAAAAAAACTATTCATTGTTAAATTGTTTTTGGATTTTGTTTCAAAGTTTTATACATGCTTCAGCATCTAGCTATCTAGATCAGTGCTCTGTGAAAATACCAACATTATTGATACATTCCACGGCATTTTTGTACACTTTACTTAGGTCGCTGGCCGATCCTTCGCCTTTTTTTTCGTTCTATTCAAAATTCAGTTTTATTTGATTAAGGAGCCTTCAAGTGGATTGTTCCCGCAGTATCCTTTTTTTGGTGTATGTTATATTTATACATAGAACTATGAATAAACTTTTAAATAAACTTTTCATGTTCAACCTTCTACTAACTGGTACTGGTGACGGTTGGTAGTTTAATTATTTGCAGAAAAGTAAAACAATGAATACAAAAAAATAATAATTTGAACACTCTGTTGTATATCAGCAGCTAAACTGAAAATTCACCCCTCTTCGAAAATCAGCCTAAAAAGTTATGGAGGGGACTGGCTGTTGCTGATATGATAATCCATTTCCAGAAAGATCTACTCTTACAAGATCACCAACATATTTAAATGGAAATATTTTTAAACAAATCAATAATAAATTATGGGCTTAGAAGAATATTATGCATAACTAAAAATTTTAACCCACAGATAAGCAACAAAGTTATGCTGGTAAAAAAATAAAACGGAAACTAAAAAGCAATGTGAAGGCCTAGAAATACGAAATGCAGGATAAATTCCACTTTTAACACGGAAATTACTCATTATTTCGTTTACTCTTAAGTCAGGAAGAGTGGAAGTCAAGAAAAACTAGACATGAAAAGATACTCCTTCTCGTGATTATCAGAGTTAGTATTGTCCTGTCTTGGGTCAACCACTCCACTCTTAAATGAAAAGCAAAAAAAATTTTTTCGGCACTATTTTAGGTATGGTAATGAAAGTAAAATGTTACTGAACTTGAAGTTAATGAAAATTATCTGGGTATAATTTTCTCCCCATCTTCTACCAAAAACCGCTATTATTTGGATTTACTTATATATAAAAAAACCGACTCGAAGGACTATGTTCTTCCATGTGTTAACTATTGTGGGGAACAACACTTTCCAAATATCCAGTGTACTATCAAGTTAATGATACCCCCGACTTAAAGCAAAGGTAATTTGATATTTCACTCAAATTTTATCCATTGCTTAAGCCACAAAATTCAAATTCGTTCTATCATCACTATCATCACTTTGAAAGTCAAAAATATTATAAATCCGAAACAAATAGTATAAAAAACTTGTTTTAATTTTGAATAATTCCCCATTTAAATGAGTTCGTGGAAGGTAACTGTTTAGAATAATTTTGAACAAACTATAACAAGTTAAAAAATGGTTGAAGCTTCACGTATTGGTTCTTAAGTTGAAATATCATTCTATGATTTTGAGTGACCTTTCTTCCATATAACATTTTAAAGCAACCATATTATCTTGAAGGAAGGTGCAAAGCCAATCTTCTGTAAGCTGTACGAATTGAAATCCAAGGTGGGGTGAAACTGAGAAAAAAAGTCGAGGCTGGCATGATGTACAGCACCGCAAATGGGTTTGCCCCATTGTTATCGTTTCAAAAAAGATAAGTCTCCAGGTTTGGGTGGATTTTAATCCACCCAATGGACTGTCACTTTAAAATGTGGATTTTAAAGTGACAGTTAATTAGTGTATAGGATTTCATTATTACCCCTTACCAAATCCCGACGATATTATAGCTAGTCTTTCAGGAAGCTAATATTTTACAGTTTGGGGTTTGAACTATTTGCAGCTCGATAATGAAGGGTTAGCAATAATTTTCGGAGTGATGAAGTTTCATAACGTTTCGTTTGTTGTTTTGTCCTAGTGACATCATCGGCCTAAGTCACTTTAAGTCGCTGTCCAATTCATCTTGAAGATGTGGCACACGTTACCAAGCAAAAAACCATGCTTATCAAGATAATGTCAAATGTAATGAAGTGATGGCCTGTTCTATTACTGATCTGGGAATGGAACCGCATATTGCATTCGTAAAAACTAATTTGCTATAGAGGATGGATGCTTGGTGTAGGGAAGTCGTGTCGTCATACCACTGTCGTTAAAAAATCATCTTTTTCAATTACTGTATAAAGATCATCCGAGGCCATAAGGATAAAAAAGCCATAAAAAACTGTATGTTGATGGTGAAATATCGAAGAAAAAAATCAAAAAAGTTGATAAAACGTATGAAGTTTGCCAAAAGTATCAACACGCGAAAACAGCTAATTTGAAAGTCTCAAAATGGTCAAAATGGTACAGTTTCATCTATATTTTGTGGGGTTGACATAGTAATGGTTGGATATTTAACTACTTTTGGAACAGGATCATCCTTCTTGTTAATAAGATCATTTGGCTCACTTGTTATGGGTAGGCGGCATATTTTAGTGATATTCATTTTAAGCAAGTTATTTTTGTATTTAAGTGTTACTACTTAAACAAGGCCATCCTGTTCTAGATGAAGCTTAATGACTCTTGCTATTGGCCAGTTTGTAGGAGGCAATTTTTCATCTTTAAGGACTACTAGTTCTTCCAATTAAATTTTCGGTTGTTCTTGTAACCACTTTGGCCTGCATTGTAGCCGTGACAGATAATCCGTATGTCATTTTTTGCAAAAGCGTTGACCTATTTTGATCAGAAAGTTCCGTTTTGTAACAGTCTGGATACTCTCAATATCTCGTTGAGCCGTTGTTATAATGACTCTTTTTATCAAAAAGTGTGCCGGACTTAAAAATCCATCATCATCTGAGTCATTTAAAAGTGTTGAGAGCTCCTCAAAGATTAATGTATAAGATCCAATTACGTTGCGAAGGTGTAGTTTTGTTGACTTGACTCCGGCTTCCCATACTCCTCCAAAGTGAGTACTTTCCGGCGGTACAAAATGCTACATAGTTCCCAACAGTGCTATTTTACCATTACTCTTATCCTTTCCTACATCAGAAGCCCATAATTCTTGGAGAAGAATTTTGGCTTGGATCAATACTGGTGCCAACCATCCTGGCGGATCGAGAAGTTTAGATGCCTCTGCTAAAATTGTTCGTTTGGATGTTGTCACTTTATCTTCAGGCAAAGATACTTCAAATTAGAAGTCCAGTTTTTTTCAGATTTACCGGGAAGTTTTTCTAATACTGCCTATTCATTGCTGCACTATTTCTTGATATTGAAACCTTTATCGGAAAAAAGGTTTAGTAATTGCTTTTACGCAGCTATTGCTTCTACTATTGTGTTAGCTCCAGATAGCCGATCATCTGCGCAAAAATAGTTTTGAATGATTTTTCAAGCAACTGGATATCTTAAAACTTCATTAATAGCTAATTGTTGCAATGTTTTGTAGCTAAATAAGTTGCAGAAACTGTTCCAAAATTTATAGTTTTTACTTTAACTGGTCATTGACTTATTTTTTTCAAACCTCCAGATAATCCGTTGAAAATATTAATCTTTACGGGCTTGTCTGACCTGCTTGAATATATTTCCGATGTCCGCTACAATAACATAACGATGTTTTGCCATATGGCCAATATTGTTGTTAAGTGGTATTAAAAGAAGCGAAGTACATACATCATTTTATTTAATGACATCCCTGCTGTTGTTTTGCAGGAAGCATCAAACACTACCCTTAGTTTCGTAGGGCTAGAACTGCTCACATTTATCTCTTCCTTAGTTAGGCTTCGTTTAGGATACAGTTCTTCAGATTCCCAAAAGCATTTTAATTGCTTGTCTATGTCCACTTACGTGATGTAGCTTTTTAACCGAGTGATTAGGATGTTGCTATGATGAGTAAGGTGAATAGATATGATCCATTCTAGTTCTGTTCATTGCGCTATACACTTATGACACGAATCCCTTTTTACGCCTTCTTACATCATCTCCCCGTATATGTCAGCGCCTATTAAAATATCTATAGGTCCGGAAGTATCGAAAGTAGGTTCAGTTAGGTTTACTTCTTTTTGAAGTTTGCTTTCTAAACCCATTAAATTGTTACCTGGATTTGGCTTAAAGATTGATGGAAATCTTGGACTTATGCCTATTGCGATTTGTTGATGTAAGCATCCTTTTGTTGCTGATATTCCAGGAACTAAAGCTAAAACCGTTGTCCTTGCCAGGCCAGGTTGTTGTGCTGCTTACTCTGTGATGGTATTAGCTTGTGATCTTGAGTCGATTAGAGCCCATAGTATGTAAAAACCACCGTAAATATTTTGTACTTTCACTAGAGCTGTTGCTAAAAGTACTAATCCGCAATTTTTGTTAGATGTTAAAATGTTCAGTTTGGCAATGCTGTTTTCTTGGGCATCTGATTTTTTTCGGAAAAACTCAGATTTTTGAAACGTTGACACTCAACTATCTTGTGATTCTTTTGGCCGCATAAACAAACGTTTGTTATTTGTTTTGGTTGTATTGCTGCCACAAAAGCATATCTCAAGGGTTGAGTTTCATCCCTTGTCTGATTAGTTGGTAGTATTTTATTTTAACTAATGGATTCCAATGATTTAAATCGTCTCTCTAGAAATTTCATAAATTGAGGTGTTTGAAATTTCCTTGGATTTTCTAACGAGCTTTCGTATAGGCGTCGTGATTCACTATCCAATATCCGTGGAGATGCTCCTTGTTGTGTCATGTAGGTTCCTGATGGCAGAAGCAGACTCGGCTGATTTATTAGGGTGTTTAATAAATTGGACACCAACAAACTTTTATTATCATACCTATTTTCTAATATGTCCCATGCTGCAACGTGGTTTCTAAATGACTTAATAACTTTGCAGCTGATCCTCCTACGTGGCCTTTTAGATAATCATTTTATGTGTGTTTGTCGGTTGGTTGTTCTTATGAACTAACCGTTTGAATATAATCCGAAAAGCCAACACAATTTGTGTAGTCCCGTGAAAATGTAGGATCTCTACAGGTGGTAGACCAATTTCGATCGTTTTTGGTTTGCCTCCATCTTCTTCTAACAGTATTGTTAACTGTATTGTAACGTTTTCATATGCGTAGCTTACATTTTCGTAGTGCTAGTCTGTGAAATATTTTGCATTAGCTTCCTATTGTTCGGAAGCTTCCATGCATATTTTTTCGGTTACGTTTTCAAGAAGGTCACTGATTTGGTTCATCATTGTCTCCATGTTTTTTAATTTTAGGATTATCGCAGGTCTGAATATGTTATTATTTTCCAGCATATCTTGAGCTAATCAAATTTTCCGATATAAACCTCTCATTTGACGTCTTGTTGCTCTAGCTGTTGCTCTAGTCTTGTTGCTCTAGTCTTGACACATTATGTGAACACTGATTGATTATTTTTGTTGTTAAATTGCGTAGAGTTTATGCTAGGTGCAGATGAATATATTTCCACCAGGAATATTGCAAATTTAATCAATTTATTAATGTGGAATAAACTAGTCGTAGTTGTTTTTATATGTTCCATTTAACGATTGAACACCTTTTCTTATTGTTCTTTGAAATTCTTGACTTCAAAACCAAAATAATTCTTTATTGCTTTACATAATATCAGGTCACTTGTTCCTAAGTAAAATAAAACGTAAAAAAATCGATTCAGAACGTTAAACACACCTCCTAGTCCTTATTGCAATATTATTCTTTCTACGAAATGATCGAAAAATTCTACAACCAATAATATTTTGAAGTAAATTTTATATAAATTATATTTTTTTTTGTGACATGTCAAAGTTTGGAAGTATAACGGTTTTCCATGACTGAACGTTATTGAAATTGTGACCTTAATGCTTTAAACAGAACCAGAGCGACAACGACGAGCGTCGACGCCTATCAAATAAAAATACACTAAAAGCATAGTATGCTAACAGAAACATCGACGGTGGCGACGACGATTTTTTCGTTGAAATAAATTTAGAGTCTATTTCTAATTTTATCGCCGGCGAAACAATGTTGCCAACTGTTTTTTATTTTTTTAAGTTGCCTTTTAAAAAAAGTGGTTATTAAGCAGCCATGTTTTACAATTTTTTATTGTTATTTTTATATCGCGATACGCTGACGCTTTTGTTAGTGATTATGTTTACAACAGCGATATCGCTGGCGAAATTTATATTTATTCGTTGACGCTCGTCGTCGACGCTCTGGTTCTGTTTATACCTTAAAAGCTGGTTGCAGCTTTGCCTTTTTTGAAATAATTTTTTTTGTGCATAACTGATTTCAGATCAAACGCAGTTTGTTTCAGCACATTTTTTTAGCATATAGTTATACAAAACCATTTTATTAAAAATCACAGTTTTATTAAAAAATCAAACAGTACAAAAAAATCTAATTAACATGTTTCTGCCAAAACAAAACTTTATTAATTAATAATTATAACAAAATCACGTCTAGGTACAAATTTTCAATACAAATTTTTCATTACGACACATAATGTATAGAAAATTGTGTCGGTTGTGTCGCAAAGTTAAAAAAAAATACCAAGTATTACAGTGGTTTTCTAACTTGATTTTTAACAAATTATCACGTTCTCTCTATATTTTCTTGTACATAATATATAATATGTGCATAGTAATATTTAGGCTATAATATATCCTGGTACAGGATATACAGGATATATTGTGAAAACATTCATTATGTTAAAATATAATACTATGCTCCTATAACAAAATTGGAAATTTTCATATTTTGTGCACAAAAAAACCATAACAAATGTTGGTAAAAATTGGATATTTTCAAAATATTATATTACATTCATTACATGACACACACAAAAAAATGCAATATTTTATTATGAATGTTGCTTTTGGTATAAGATGTTACATATGGCTTAAAATTTATACATTTTTTTGTATCTTTAGTTTTTATATTCCAGGTACACATGTAAGTCTGCTAGATGTACATAAAAAGAGTATACGTTCATAACTTTTATACATATATAATTTTTTCAGATCAAACGATGGATGCGATTTTGGGTTACATAAGTTTATAATATTTTCCTATAATGTTGTTACTGTAGATGTACGAACAAAATCCACTTTTCTAATAATAATTCGAAACTGTTATTATTTTGTGTTTATGAAGAATATTCCGGAATATAGCTTTACGAATTGCATATATACTGTCTTGAAAATAAATTCGTTACGTGATAAAGATACATTTTTGTATATAGATCCAAAAAATAAAAAATATAAGTTTTGTAACAAATTTCTTATTAAAATTTTTTGTTATGCAAAACTTTATAATTTTCGTTTACAGTTTTTCCGAAAAACTACATGCAGTTTTCAAATTTAGATTTTCTTAAATTGATTAATTGAATCGGAACAAAATTTGATAAAGCAATAAATTGGTATATCGTGTGTTTATATAAAATTGACAAGTTAATTTGACACATGTTAAATAACTTTTTAAAAAACTTTAATCTCATGAACTACATTTTCAACATTTCCATCTTACTAAATATTGAATTCAATATTTTTACTAAATCCAGTTACTTTAAAAACTAATCATGTGTATAAAAATATTATAAATTGAAACATTTAGAAAAATGTCTACTGCTTTTTCATCTAGCTGAGCAAAGATCAAAATATAGGACCACAAGAACATGAACAAAATGAAAAAACAAAAAACTATATTTATATTTCAATGCAGTTACGAAGTCGGCCAAATATTCCACAATTAATTTTTAGTACATAAGAAATTAAAAATCAAAGCAACATTTTCAAAATATTATGTTTCATTAGTTTTGTTTTAATTTTTCATTATTTAGTGAAAATAATATATCGAGGTCGATCGATGATCGTTGAAGATATCGGACGTATTTTTTTCGATCTCTTTAATTTTAAAATTTATGTTTTATTCATAGTTCTTTTGTTTTTTTTTGTGAATTTTATTGTATTGGTTTGGGTTTAGCTTTGTGCGTGTGCACTCTGTCGTTTGCCCAGAGATCAGGTATAAATGCATGTTTTTTAATGATAGTATTATTTGTATTGTTGAGGATTATACATACTCATCAGAACCATATTGCATGCCATTTATATTTCGTTATATATTTAACAAGTAATCACCAAGTTGTGTCGTCGCAGCATTGATAAAATTACAAAGGAACATTTTTAATAATATTTTAAACATTTTTTTTTAAAACTTAAAACCGTTAATTTTATTGTTAAAAAAAATTCTTATATGGTAACTCATATACAGTAGTAGTCGGGATTATTTGTAGCGTGCAGGGATGGTGTGGTTTGTTTTGTAGGAGTTGTTATTTGGGATAGGGGCTTAAATTAACAACTATAATTAAATATTTTTGTATAGTCATTATCAGTTGTTAATTTGAAAATATAATCATTGTTAGTTGTTGAGATGGAGCCGGGGAACAAATAGACGGTATTATTTGTATCTTGTAGTTTTGGAACAAAAATATTTGTATCTCATGATAAAATTGCATAAAAATTACAAAATTAATAGAAATTTATTCACTTTTCTCCGTAAACTCAGTTAACAGCAACGGTGACAGTACTCAGAGGTACTATCACCGTTGCTGTTAACCACATTTTGAAGGCAATGTGGCATAGATTGTGCATCTTGTGCCAGAACTCGGTCGGTTATGCTAAATAGGTACGAGCAATGTTTAGCCTGTTTTTTCATTCTTCTGATTTATAAATGTCTTTTTTTATACAACATAAGATTTCACATTCGCTTCACGAAGTCGTCTGTGAACAGATGTGACACTAATTTTTATTTCTGCTACACTTTTTATCTAACTTAGAACAGATTTTCCTGTACTCAGAGGTTCTTTTTGCACCAGCGTAGTCTTCCTTAAGCGTTGTATTTCATTTGCTCCCTCTACTTATAGCATTTTTAGGCACTTTAAGATTTTGGATTTCCTAATTTGATACATCACAAAATTTTATATTATTATATTATTATATTATTATATTATTATATTATTATATTATTATATTATTATATTATTATATTATTATATTATTATATTATTATATTATTATATTATTATATTATTATATTATTATATTATTATATTATTATATTATTATATTATTATATTATTATATTATTATATTATTATATTATTATATTATTATATTATTATATTATTATATTATTATATTATTATATTATTATATTATTATATTATTATATTATTATATTATTATATTATTATATTATTATATTATTATATTATTATATTATTATATTATTATATTATTATATTATTATATTATTATATTATTATATTATTATATTATTATATTATTATATTATTATATTATTATATTATTATATTATTATATTATTATATTATTATATTATTATATTATTATATTATTATATTATTATATTATTATATTATTATATTATTATATTATTATATTATTATATTATTATATTATTATATTATTATATTATTATATTATTATATTATTATATTATTATATTATTATATTATTATATTATTATATTATTATATTATTATATTATTATATTATTATATTATTATATTATTATATTATTATATTATTATATTATTATATTATTATATTATTATATTATTATATTATTATATTATTATATTATTATATTATTATATTATTATATTATTATATTATTATATTATTATATTATTATATTATTATATTATTATATTATTATATTATTATATTATTATATTATTATATTATTATATTATTATATTATTATATTATTATATTATTATATTATTATATTATTATATTATTATATTATTATATTATTATATTATTATATTATTATATTATTATATTATTATATTATTATATTATTATATTATTATATTATTATATTATTATATTATTATATTATTATATTATTATATTATTATATTATTATATTATTATATTATTATATTATTATATTATTATATTATTATATTATTATATTATTATATTATTATATTATTATATTATTATATTATTATATTATTATATTATTATATTATTATATTATTATATTATTATATTATTATATTATTATATTATTATATTATTATATTATTATATTATTATATTATTATATTATTATATTATTATATTATTATATTATTATATTATTATATTATTATATTATTATATTATTATATTATTATATTATTATATTATTATATTATTATATTATTATATTATTATATTATTATATTATTATATTATTATATTATTATATTATTATATTATTATATTATTATATTATTATATTATTATATTATTATATTATTATATTATTATATTATTATATTATTATATTATTATATTATTATATTATTATATTATTATATTATTATATTATTATATTATTATATTATTATATTATTATATTATTATATTATTATATTATTATATTATTATATTATTATATTATTATATTATTATATTATTATATTATTATATTATTATATTATTATATTATTATATTATTATATTATTATATTATTATATTATTATATTATTATATTATTATATTATTATATTATTATATTATTATATTATTATATTATTATATTATTATATTATTATATTATTATATTATTATATTATTATATTATTATATTATTATATTATTATATTATTATATTATTATATTATTATATTATTATATTATTATATTATTATATTATTATATTATTATATTATTATATTATTATATTATTATATTATTATATTATTTTATTATTATATTATTATATTATTATATTATTATATTATTATATTATTATATTATTATATTATTATATTATTATATTATTATATTATTATATTATTATATTATTATATTATTATATTATTATATTATTATATTATTATATTATTATATTATTATATTATTATATTATTATATTATTATATTATTATATTATTATATTATTATATTATTATATTATTATATTATTATATTATTATATTATTATATTATTAAATTATTATATTATTATATTATTATATTATTATATTATTATATTATTATATTATTAAATTATTAAATTATTATATTATATTATTATATTATTATATTATTATATTATTATATTATTATATTATTATATTATTATATTATTATATTATTATATTATTATATTATTATATTATTATATTATTATATTATTATATTATTATATTATTATATTATTATATTATTATATTATTATATTATTATATTATTATATTATTATATTATTATATTATTATATTATTATATTATTATATTATTATATTATTATATTATTATATTATTATATTATTATATTATTATATTATTATATTATTATATTATTATATTATTATATTATTATATTATTATATTATTATATTATTATATTATTATATTATTGTATTATTATATTATTATATTATTATATTATTATATTATTATATTATTATATTATTATATTATTATATTATTATATTATTATATTATTATATTATTATATTATTATATTATTATATTATTATATTATTATATTATTATATTATTATATTATTATATTATTATATTATTATATTATTATATTATTATATTATTATATTATTATATTATTATATTATTATATTATTATATTATTATATTATTATATTATTATATTATTATATTATTATATTATTGTATTATTATATTATTATATTATTATATTATTATATTATTATATTATTATATTATTATATTATTATATTATTATATTATTATATTATTATATTATTATATTATTATATTATTATATTATTATATTATTATATTATTATATTATTATATTATTATATTATTATATTATTATATTATTATATTATTATATTATTATATTATTATATTATTATATTATTATATTATTATATTATTATATTATTATATTATTATATTATTATATTATTATATTATTATATTATTATATTATTATATTATTATATTATTATATTATTATATTATTATATTATTATATTATTATATTATTATATTATTATATTATTATATTATTATATTATTATATTATTATATTATTATATTATTATATTATTATATTATTATATTATTATATTATTATATTATTATATTATTATATTATTATATTATTATATTATTATATTATTATATTATTATATTATTATATTATTATATTATTATATTATTATATTATTATAGATTATGGGATAAATATAAAGAGAATATGAGCGAAGATCGACTTCTCCAATAAATCAATAAAGCACTATAGTATCACTTGAAAATGTGTGTAACAACCAAATTCCCAATCCTGTAAAGGTTTCTTCGAAATGTGAGTAACGATGTTATTTATAGAAACGTATTGTGAGAAGAAAAATATAACGTAATTTTACTGCAAGTTATGTTGATGCTCAGGAAAGGCTATTAACAAACAATCAATTATTAGCGTACTACACAGTCATGAAACATGTACGAAACGATAATGGTGGAATATTTTTTCTTGATGCACCAGTTGACAGACAAAACATTTCTACTCAATGAAACTCGCCGAGCTACGAAAGAAATTTAATCTAGTTGCAAATCCTCTTTGCAATAAAGGACAAACCTCTGGAATGACCAGTATTGGAAATCTGCCAAATGTTTCTTTGAGATGAATGAACAAACCACATTTGAAATTTTAGAAATATTCAACGTCAAATGTCCAGAGTTTTGGGAACTACCAGCGTTTTTCTTAAAAATAAGCCAGTCATTTTAAGATCAACACAAGCACAAGCAGACAAGCTGAATGCGTGCCCGAATTTTATGCGGTTATAAAATACGAATCCATTGACACAGTTACTAAAGAGTATCTAGCTGTTAGTTATCCAGTAGAATTTTTTAAATCATTAGTACCTGAAATAAACTGATGCCGGTGCTACGTATCCAACCACTCCCACTGATTTGTACTTCATATTCAAACGACAGTCACTGTGCTTCGCCAGGTTAAATTAAGAAAACCATTTTTTTTACATGGTAAAGACGTACTCAACGATTGATGATTGGAAAAAAGAAACTTGATAAATCGATTTAGCCAGAACATCAGCTTTATCCTGCTCAGAGCAGCTAACAGTGCTTATACGTCTGCATATAAGTTAAACTTTCGGTTTACGTATCATTGGCATTTAAGAATTATCCAAAACTACTGATACTTCTGATAAAAAACTTGCAGCAGAAGGAATTCACACTAGCTATGCAGAGTCTTAAAAGAAACCGTTCTCCTTGGGTTGATTGTATTTATTCCGAGGTCCTGATAACTCTTTCGATTAGTATGACAAAGCTAAGTTATGCCTGATGAATGGAAAGTTGCGGCGTTGTTCCCTATCCATAAAACAAGAGATCGCACTAAATGCGAAAACTATCGCGGAGTAGCTCTCTTTTGCACAGCATACAAATTACTGTCTTATTGGAAAGAATCACTCTTCTGGCGGAAGAAATTGAAGGTGACTTTCAAGGATGATTTCGTCTAAATCGGTCAATCACTGGTCAAGTTTTTTCGCTGAGGATGTATCTTTTTAAATATTTCAAGACATCTCTTCGAGGTGCTCTTCGACTTCTAACCAACATATGACTCAATCCATCGAGACAGCTTATGATTTGCTTTAAAATGTCTGAGAATACCTGATAAATTGGTGAGTTAATGTAAAGTGACAGTAATGCAGAAACAGTGTTATATCAAAGATGAGAACAAGCTATCAAGGAGTTTTGCGATTAGTTCTGAGGTACCGCAAGGAGATGCACTGTCTTCGATACTCTTTATCCTCATGTTAAAATATCTTTTTCGTAAAAATGAAACACCTCAGAATTGAGGTGTGATTGATTGATTTGACTGATTGTGTAATTGAACTGAATGACAACGGTGCAAAAGAACTACTTGATCTGCTTATACAATGCTCAGCTTCCGTTGGTTTCAAAATCAATGAGTCCAAAACATAATATATGATCACTGGTTTTAAAGACCTAGATTCAATTGATTTTAGCAGTGGTGACCACACATTTGAAGGAGTGACAAGTTTTCAATACCTCTAGTTCCCTGTCACTCATGATAACTATGTGGGAGAGGATATTAAAGCACGTCTTGTCGCTGCCACTCGTGCATTGTATGCCTTACGTCCACTGCTAAAGTGAAAATATCTTGCAAATGTTGACGAGCTGAAGTTGTACAAGTTGTTTATCAAACCCGTTATTATGTATGGGTGCGAGAACTGAACCCTGAAAGATGAGTATGACAGATGGTTAATGACTTTTGGATGACTTGTATTATTCGGTTTGTCTAAAACATTTTGAAGAACAAGCTCGGGATTGAATGTTGCTACGATACAGGCCAGCAATTGACTGTAAAAACCGTCTTATTATTATTATTGTTAAGAAGAGAAAAATCAGAGTTTAAAGAAAACGATACCCTGCCACAAAAGATAGACGACCAACGACACATCGTAAAATTTTTCGTTGACTTCTTTGAAACTGTGTATCGTATTTACAATGGAACTTTCCCGGAGAAACATCTAGCCCAGCCTTATTGGATATAAATTTTCCATCCATATGAGATTTACTACACGCTCCTAATTCATTTTATATGGTGCCTGAAGAACTTTTTATGCTAATCAATCAGTCTACCCAAAAAAGTGTGTTCTCAAAGTTATAGAAAGTGGCCAAAAAACAACAATTTTTAAAGCTGCAAAAAGTGATCATGCTTCAAAGGAATATTGTTGCTATCATCAACTCCTAAGTGCTTTGAATCGGTCATTTACAACTCTTTCAGGTGAATAATACAATCTCCGTATAACAACATAGATTCATTCTAGGCATAGATTCACTGTGAAAGTCGTCGAAATTATTTCAAAGTTTTCATCATATGCTTTGTAACTTCAAAGTAATATATGCCGAGTTAGTAGGTGGTGTGAATAAAATCGTGATCACGGCTAAACACAAACCAGTGTAAGTTTATGTTATATCATTGTTGAAGCAGCACCAGTAGCCAATCCCCAAATTGACTCATACACTAAAAGGAGGTTAAAAAATTATCCTATAATTCGAATGAGATTGGAACCAAAAGGCCTCGAACATAAACCACTCATTGTACAAAATATTTTGAAATGTTCGATCAATGACCTGTTCGATGATATTTGAAAATAAATCCACGGCCAGGTAGAATCAAAAATTTCTCACTATATCTTCAGGATTAGTGTTGGATTTTGAGCTCTACCAAATTATATTTAAGTTGTAAATAAAAAAAACTGGTTTTACAATATGGTTGAAATTGACTTACACGATTGTGTCTAAGAGTGCAAGAAGTCAAAGAGTACTTGATAGTTAGACTCACACTAGAACTTGTAAATGACGGTACACAAATTCCCCTTATTTTACAAACTAGAAAACAAGAAAAGTTATATATCCATTTACGGTATAGCTAATTTATCATCGTTATCATGATTACATCATTTCAGTGAATATTGTAATCTTTAACCGGAGACTATAACGACAGTACAGTATTATCAAATCGTGAAAAATACTCGTTAATGTATTTGTGAAATGTATTTCCTTTCATTTTTTGGGTCATATCCACATCGGATTGAAAATACAAATTTTAATCAAATATTTTCCTATTATAAATACATACACGAACACACACACACACATGTACAGTACTCAAGTATATTATACATGTATATAGCTTGTTTATAGAACAAGTTATGTACCATGCATTTGAAAAGGTCAATTTTTATATGGCAAAGTAATTTCTAGATGGGAAAAAGGTCAATTACTCTAAAAACTCTTAAGTATCATATATCTAGATTACCACAGGGGTTAATTATATACAGAATAGAAAACATTTTTTTTTCTATATTCTGTTTAGTCAGACTCTAGTTTATGTACTGATTTTATGATGAATGAACTAGAAAATAAGGATAAGTTTATCTTGTCTTGTTGTAAATAGAGGAGATATTCATTATAAAAATGGAAAGGATAAAAAAGCATAAATATATATACTGCAATTGAAAACGAAATAAATGATAAAATGCAATGGAAATTTTAAGTATGTTCCATTGCATTGTTTTGGTTAGACATTTCTACTAACAATCATATGCAGATATGTTAGGAAGTATACCCTTTATTGTCTCATTACAAAATTAAAACTGAAAAAACTTCTGTTTGAATGAAAATGTTTACGTTTTTGAATGATTTTTGATTGAAAACGTTTTGTTTTGAGCTCCTGATTAATCAGAAGTTGCATAAACAGATAGATTGAAAATTTTATTGTTATTTTTAAATTAGTTTCTATAGGAGTAACAGGTCTCAGTAGAAAATCTTTTATAGATGACCATTATAATGCAAATATTAACCAAAATAATATTACTATATAGATTATTTAAAAAGTGTAGTCGGTATTGGTCCTAAAACGGTTAATTCAATTGATTTGTAATGTTTAATCAAGGTGGACCACTCGGCGTTCGTAGCATATGTCGACAAGTGAGAATAAAAATTTGACCTTCGGCACTGATGTCAGGGGGAGATTTAGCATGGAAATCCTAGACATAATAACGAATTCAATGAACCCTTCTAAAAGGATAAGAGAGGTTACCTTGACCCAATCAAAAACAGCCAAGAGAACGAGAGGAATGAATGCTCGTTGTTATCGATGGAGGAAATAACCCTGATGAAGGGTTTATTGAGCAGAAGAGGACCGATCTGTGAAGGTGCTAAATCATTTTACGAGAAATAAAAATAACAACTGAAAGGCAAACAAATATTAGCAGGAATGTCAACGATGGTCTCTTGGTTTTTGTAGATATCCTCGATGAGATTTTTTACCACCAGGATAATTAAAAAAAGCGAAAGGAAAACGCAAGCGATCAAATAACCAGCACACCTTCAGGAGGTGGAAACAACAGGTCACTTTTACTCCTGCTGAGGCAGAAAGTGGTAGTAAAAAGTAGGAAATATTTGTGCCATGCTAAGATGAAGCGAACATGGTGAAAAAGACAAAGGTGAAGATTTTCAAGCACGGACTGTAGTTTAGTCAAAGAAGCGACCACCTAAAAATAAGAGGCGAAGGAAAAGATAACGCAAATCAAGAGTAAACCCGGACGCACTTCTAATTAAAACAGGAGAAGGCCAGTCTTATGCACAAATGATAGGTACAATAAAAATAACTCCAATTTAACTATACTATAACTTCAAGGTGAATGTTCACCCAGATGAAGTCTGTAAATGCCAATGACAGATGAAGTGTATCTCGACCGCGATGGCACACGGGAACTAGTGTCTAGCTTCTACCGTGAGCTTGTGGAAACAACAGTGTGGTTTCGTTTGTTTGTGACAGAGGCAACATTGTTGCTTGTGCATTTTCGTTGCTGACAACTGTAGTCGAGTGTCTGATAAAACGTGAGGAAATTACACAAAGTGAAAGTTTCACACTCTTATGTGGACTTTTCGAATTTTTCTTGTTGGAGAAACTTTCTCAGCTAAAGAAAAAATTTCGAATGCCGGTTTTAATCTATCAATGCTGATAGATTTGTGTTTATTCTTTACGTCCAGTACGAAATGTTTTCGTAAGCGTCGATTAACTCTGTATGGGCAATCGAATGGTGGTGCCAAACCTGTGCGCACTTTATTCACTCGTACAAACACGAACTCACTAGTGTCTAGTGACTTTGGGACGTGTATGTCCATTTGTTTGGATACACGAGTGTTTTTGGGCACTAAATTGCTCATACTTGATCGCAGTTGTTCAATCATAGAGTCGGTTGTAGCTACAGGTAAAAGAGAGTTATCTACAAGCAAAGCTGGGGAACAATTGAGATCCTCTTTTACTGTAGCTCGGAAGCCCAGTAGTACTATGGATATCTTGGAACTCCAATGCACAGTGTTACATCGGGCTTTTAGTGAAGTTTTCAGCTGGCGGTGAAAACGCTCAACCATACCGTTTGATTGAGGATGGTATGAGGTGTTTCGGATCCGGTTGGAACCAAGAAGCTTAGTTAGCTTACCAAATTGTTTGGATTCAAACTGTGTACCTTGATCGGTCGTCATGTAAACCGGTACTTCGAATCTGGAGATGTAGTTCTTAATAAATTTTTGAGCTATCGTAACTGCAGATATGTCTCTAATACAGTACGCTTCTGGCCATCGTGTGAAACGATCGACAAAGGTAAGTAAATATGTTACATTAGAAGGTGGAAGTGGTCCCATTTTATCTAAATGGATATGTTCGAAACGTGCCGGTGGAACGCTGAAATGCCCAAGTTGGGACTTATTATGTTTTGTGACCTTGCATCTTTGGCAGGATAAACAGGATTTTGCCCAGTAAGCATCCTTATTTATACTGGGCCAGAAATATCTAGTAGATATTAGCTTCCGAGTGGCTCGGATGCTTGGATGCGATATATTATGCAGTGCATTAAAAATGGTTCGTCGCAGTGGTTCTGCGATATACGGAAAGTTATTGCCCGTTGAAATTTTGCAGTAAATCGCTAAGTCAGCTAATTTAAAGCTCTCTAATTTCCAAGTGAAATTTGATTGTTTAAAGGAACCAGAAAGAATATCCTGAATTTCCAGGTCAGCTTCTTGCAATTTTGCGATTTGTTTCATGTCGAAGTGAGTCTCGACAGAGAAAGTTTCGTGATTTGAGGGTCGAGACAGTATCTCGGCAACAACGTTATCCTTGCCTTGAATGTGTTGTATGTCAGTAATAAACTGAGACACAAAACCCAAAAGGCGAGTTTGTCGCGGATTGAGCGCAGCCTTGGATTGAATCGCTCGAGTGAGTGGTTTGTTGTCGCTGTAAACTGTAAAATCTCGACCTTCGACATAGTATCGAAAATGTTTGATTGCTTGGTAGACAGCTAGTAGCTCTCTTTCGAATGCGGAATATTTTTTTTCTGCATTCGAAAGTTTATTCGAAAAGAAACCAAGCGGCTCCCAATATCCATTATTACATTGTTGCAACACGGCGCCAACAGCAGTGCTTCGGTTGTGACACTAAGTTTAGCGTCGTGTATTGGATGTGCCAATAACGCAATGTGAGCTAAGGTGGATTTGAGCTTGTCGAATGTCTGTTGACATTCGTTTGGCCTGAAGAAGTTCTTTGGCGTTTTGGTCTTCTTATATGGGGTAATCTTGTGACTTAGGAAAACGAGGGAGCGAAAACGCATTTCACACTGCTGATGCTCACCTCGTATTCAGAAAGTTTCTGAAACAATGTTTCCAGGTGAAACATGTGTTGTTCTTCCTTTGTTGAGGCTACAAGCATGTCGTCAATGTAGACAAACACAATGTCGAGAGCTTTGACGATCTCGATGATGAACCGTTGGAATGATTGTGCAGCATTGCGTAGTCCAAATGAAATTCGAGTAAACTCAAATAACCCAAATGGAGTAGAAATTGCCGTCTTGTGTATATCCTCAGGTGCGACAGGAATAAGATAAAAAGCTCGGACGAAGAAAATCTTGGTTTTTCTTTTTTACCAAGTGAAATGGACATGGTACTTGTGATGCCAACAGCCATATTCCCAGTTGTATCATGTGTTAGAATGCCGTTGTGGCCGCTTTGTGTCGGATCGGATCCAATCTTCCTGGTCTGGACACCGGTAGATGTCCTGTAGTCACTATGTGGTGTACTACATTATGCTTAACGGGCGCGTTGTAATTCGGTAAAGCTGTTAAGGACATTTTTTAATAGCTTGCCATACTAATTGTCAATCAAAAAGTTCCTGGGCGAAGGTGTGCTTGCTTTTATCTGTGACACATTGATCAACAGTTACGTGACTGGATCAATCAGCTTCCTATTCATAAGGTCGACTAGCAAGCCGTATTTCTTAATAAAATTGGCACCAATTATAGGGCGATTCACGCTTGCGATCGTGAAAGCGTGCGGACAGTTCTGTCTTAGACCAATATCTACTTGTAGCAATTTGCTTCCGTAGGTATTGATGGTGGTACCATTGGCGGCTGACAGAACTAAGTTGGTGTTGACTTGAGTTCTGGATTTATACACGCTGTATAGTAAATGACGCTTATGTCAGCGCCAGTGTCTTACAGAAACGTGAGTTGATTCTGATAGTCCCTGATAAAGAGGTAGCTAGTGTAATTCGGTCTATGGTCAGCCGCGCCAATCGATAGACCTAGCAGTTTGGGGAATTTGTTATTCCTCAAAATCACCTTTTTATCAGGAAAACGTTGTTTCCCGGTTGTTTTTACCTATGTTTTTGGTAAATCACAGGGTAACACTCGGCTTCGTTTCCGAAACATGTGTGATAGTAACACCAAGCTGGTTGCTGGTGGACTTGGCGTCTTTTTGAATTGAATCTCCTTCCAGTGGAAGGAGAGCGTGGTCGTGTTCGCCAGTTATTGATTGAACTAGATGCTCGAAGTTCGAGGCTATCTAATCTGGCGTTGAGTCTGTCAAGCGTACGAGCAAGTTGCTCGTTAGTGTTCGTACTAATTGTCGTAGTATTTCCATGATACCTAGTTGGCACATATGGTCAGACTTCTCCGTGTCGCGTGAACGTGACACGTGGTGAACAGCGCCTGCCACGTGTGCGGATGGCATTGCTTCGTGTAGCCGGTCGGCTATGCTGGCCAAAGCGTCTGCTTCCTTGTTTTGCTGTGGTATCAGTGCAATCTGAATACATTCAGGTAGTTTCCTGATCCACAGCTGGGTGATAAGTGGCGCATTAAATCGGCCGATGGTCAGTGTCTTAATTCCCGTAATACTTCGGATGGACGTTGGTCACCTCTCTCTGTCTTCTCTTCAGCGTTTCCAGCTTCTTTCTGTCTGAGAGCGTTGACCGCTCGATCATGACCGTTTTTAGTTAGTTGTACCTATCATTTGCAGGGGGTTCCCGCAGAACGTCGTCGAACTTTTGTTTGTCGCTCGTGACTTTGTTCGCGTCGAACAATATCTCTATCGTCTTGAACCAGGATTCCGGATTAGTAATCCAGAATTCTGGGAGACGAATGCCTGTGGCAGAGATATTAGCCACTCCCTGTTTTTTTGTTTCACTATCACTCATAGTCATGTTGTCTATATCGTAGCATAAAAATTAAAAAAAAAACAACAACAAAGAAATACTGCAGCAAATCAGAAAGCTGCGCCTTGCGTGTGAATGTAAACCACGTGGTTTACAGTGATTGGCCGTAAAAACGACTCCGACGGTCACAAAATATAGGATTAAAACTTCTAGTTTTTTTTTAATTTAAATAATTAATTAACAGTGGTAATTTAATTTATAAACTAATGTTGTTGTTGTTGGTGTTGGTAATGATGACGATGATGTTGACCTGTGCTCTATCTCTGTTGGCGGCAAAAAATGTAATGAACGAGTATAAAATTGTTAATCTGTCATCTCGTCTTATGTTGCGCTCCATCTTGTGGTGAACTCATCAACAATCGTTTACCATAAACGCACTTGTTGGTACGCGGTGTTATGGCAAACATATAATTAAGTAAATTATACGTTTACCTTTTTGTACGGCTCTTAGAAATAAAAACTCTTAGTAATATACTTAACTTAATTAGTAATATAATGGTCAACCTATTTGCTAATAGATGACCAATTATTTTTTCGTCGATATCAAAATGATTTGCAAATATAGAATGGGGCTTCGAACTTGTATTTGATGTTGTCACAATATTTCTTTTATGCATTATTGTAAGAACAATAATGCATAAAAGATAATGCATCAGTGTCAATCACTCGCCTCCTGAGTACTTTATCACCACAATATTGATTTTCTTATATATTTAGAATTTTAGAATCACAAAATCGGCACAACACTAGACAATTTTTTTTAAACTAATTCAAATATTTAATTTTTGTTTTCTTTCAACAATTTAAACAAAGGAGGTGATGATCTTTGCCTACTGTTATACAGAAAAAAAAAATACAAAAGTATAACTACAAATACGCTTAATTAGATTGAAAATAAAGAGTATACGTAAAAAATTATGGCACGTTGGCACAAATGATGTATTAGGGTATTATATAGATTATCAAGGCGAATTAAAATTATGTAAAAAGAACTATTATGTATTTTAGAAGATTCAGTTTACCATGCCATTTTCGGAAGTCTCAATACTGTTAATTTTGAATAGAAGGGTTATTCTATTACTTATAAAGGCTGAAAGGCCAAACATTAAAAAGGTTGCACGGTAACTATTAAATTGCAGAGAATCAAACAGCAAATTTGATAAGCACAGTATTTATTATACAAATTTATGAATCACTGAACAGATTTAAAATGATATTTTATGAAAAATTTTTAACCAGAATAAAATTATCTAATTAACGTAACATAAAAATTTAAATAAAATAATAATTGAATTATTTTCGCATCCAATCGCCAGTACACCCACTAAATTAGTTTGCCACAATTCATACAAACCAATAATACATTTTTGAATCCTAAACAAATTATTTAGATTAAAAAACCCAAATACCAAATTACGTAATCAGAATGGATTTGTTCCATTTTTTTTTTTAATTTCGTTTATTGATTTGGGCTGATTTTAAATCAGGAAAAATCAGGAAAATGTTAATGACTTATATAAAATATAATAATCACACATCATATTCTGAACATTATTGATTAGACAAATTATTTTGATAAATAAAAAAAAAATATTTGAATTTCCTGTATCAGGTGGTTTTATAAAATACTGCTTACCTGCTTGAAAATTTTTCCAATTTTTTTTCCTTCAAACGAACAATACAACGTTCTATATCCTCGTCGTTTTATACACCACTTGATTGCCGACAGGAAGATAAAATCCCTAGAAAAAATAGCAAATAAAAAAAAATTATTCACAAACCTATTTGATTGATTTTTTCGATTTGTTTTTGTTGTTGTCAATAATTTAATTTTCTCGGCAGAGAATAGTACCAAAACGTAAAAAAAAACAACAACAACATCAAAATCTTATTTCAGTGATTTGAATTATTTTGAATATTTGATTAGAAAATTAGTATGCATCATTGGTAGATAAATCCAAGTTAAAATAAAAAAACGTTAGTACATGGATTGATTTAATTTGAATTAATAATTGTATTAGTGCGTTGATTGTTTTCTTGTTCAATATTATTCAGGATCCAGGAAACAATTTGTTTGTCCCAAAAAAAAGGAACTCAAATATTTGTCATAATTAGGACGTTGAGTAGATTTTAGTAATTTTACATAAAATCAATCTTGGATATAAACAATATTGTAAAATGTTTATTAAATCAATTAAAAAATCTAGAGTGATAAATCCCAGGTCATCAATTGGTACCAATAACTAAACTTGTACTACATTTGTATTGCTGAGGTTTTAGGATCAACAATTCAAGGCTATTAGTAGACGGTTTTAATAGTCAACTACCAGGACGCGTTAATTTTGTGGTAATAATAAAAACTCGAAGCTAACGTGGAGACACTGACAATATTAGTTCTCTAACTTGGCGATGAGAATGGCGTGATCGATTTTATCAAAGGCTTTGGCAAGTATAGATCAGTATAGATTACGTCAAGCTGGATTTTGGAGTTTAACACGTTTGCCACTTAACGTCACATATATGTGACATGCGAATTTTAAACAAAAACTCATGTCGCAAATATGTGACGCAAAATGCTACAACTTTATATTGCTATAACTTTGTAGTGGTTTATGTTAAAAAGTTTTGCTTTGCGCGATAGTTTACAATAGTATACGACACGCATTCGTGTCGAGCAGTTTGTGGGTATGACTTTTCGTGATTGCGATATTTTGATTTTTATGGGACTCCCCGAAATGATTTTAATAAAAGTAAAACGACAGATTTTTCGTGTTTCTCTTAGTCGATAGTAGTTTTTTGTATGGTGTACACGTATGAACTTGTGTTTTCGAATGCATTTTACTTGTGATTTAGTTCCGTTCCAGTTTTAGGTTTAGTTTTTTTAAAGTTCAAAGTACTTAAAAATTTTTGATTTTATTATTGTATTGAAGGTAAGAATCGGAAAATTTTTGTAACTTTTTAACAAAATTTCCCTCAATATATATATATATATATATATATATATATATATATAAAGGGAGGTCTGCATAATGGAGGGTAAGAGCAAGCGTAAAACCTCTGTCAATCCAAGTGTTGAATCCAATTTAAATTTTAGCGGCAGCGAGTTTGATTTTGAAGACTCTGGAAGCAGTGTTCGCATCTATGATACCGAAAGTGGGTCATCTGAATTTTTAGAAGTATTAGATTTGCAAGATATTACAAACATTGAAGTATCCGATGATGAAATATGGATTGATATTGAGCCTGAAAATAATGATATTGTATGTACGGGTGCTGAAGAAATATTTATTGATCTGACATCCAATGCAGAACCCATTCTGTATTTTTCACAAACGGTGGAAAGACACAACATCTCTCGAGATTAAACAAGTGCTTGCCCTGTGCCTTCTTATGCCGCTAAATAAAAAACCCACATTACAAAATTATTGGAGCAAAAGCGAGCTGTATGTCCAAAATATTTTTGGTCAAACAATGGGTCGAATACGATTTGAAAATGTGTTAAGAAGTATGTGTTTTTATGACGAAACAAATGATGGCCGTTCAGCTCGACTTTACAAGATTCAGAACGTTGTAAACCACATTTTGAATAATATAAAAAAAATTTATAGACCACCACAAAATTTATCTTTGGATGAAGCTCTACTTTTGTGGCGGGAAAGACTTTCCTTTCGACAGTATATTCCAAACAAAAGGCACAAATATGGAATAAAGTTTTACGAGCTATGTACGCTAGATGGGTTTTTAATAATTATGTTTATTTATACCGGAAAAGGGACGGTATCAAATGAACACCGTCATTCATATGGTGTAGTGAAAGAACTAATGGAGAAGTATTTAGGAAAGGGTCATACACTCTATATGGACAACTTTTATTGCAATATCGACCTGGCAGAATATTTAGTTGTTTCTAAAACAAATATGTGTGGAACATTACGGACAAGCAGAAAGCGAAACCCGCAATATGTTATAAAACGTAAATTAAAAAAAGGCGAAATTGCATGGCGGCGCCATTCTAAAAATATTATTGTCATGAAGTGGAAAGACAAACGCGACGTGCTAATGATCTCTTCAAGCCACAACGCCGAAGTAGTGAATTTGAAGACAAAACGAAATACAGAAGTCACCAAGCCAAAAATTGTTGCGGACTATAATGCTAATATTTCAGGCATCGACTGGGCTGACCAAATGATCTCATACTACGCTTGTCCGAGACGTTCGATCCGCTGGTACATGAAAGTTTTTTTCCACTTGCTGGATATTTGTGTTTGGAATGCGTGTTGGATTTACAACAAAATAAATGTAGACCGAAAATTGTCTTTATTGGAGTTCCGAGAAAAAATTGTCAAGTTTTATTTAGGACAACCTTCAGCCCAGCAATCTAATTCTACTTCAATTATGGGACATCCAATAGTGAGAAATAATCCAACAATTGGACATTTCCCAAGCGTGGTAAAGAGTCGCAAGAGATGTCGCCAATGTAGAAAAATCGGTAAAAGGACTGCGACCAAATACGTTTGCTGTGTGTGTAAATCCAATGAAGGCGAGGAGATTGGATTGTGTGCATATCCGTGTTTTGGTATTTGGCACACAGAATAAATTTTCAAACGTTTTACTTTTTTTTTATGATTTATGAAATTTATGATAGTCAATCGAATTACGCTTTGTTTTTATGTTCCGAATAAAATCTAAATATAATAAAACCATAAAATGTATGACTTCAATCATAATTTATAATTCCAATGCAGCATTCCAAAGACATCACTTAGATGTGTCGCATATACTATACAAACTAGATCCTCAGATTTCGTAAACATGACGAAACACCATTCGTAGACTCATGTCACACAAATGGGTCGCATACATTGTACATACTGAATACTCATGTGACATATACGTGACGTATGAACATTCAAAGACTCATGTCACATATATGTGACGGATCGTTGCCCAAAAACCTCATATCACATATAAGTGACTTGAAAAAATTGGTTGAGTGGCGAACGTGTTAACTACTAAAATGATTTTCACAAAATGTAACCAAATTAGAGACCGTCGATCTACCAGAAAAAAACCGTGTTGAGCTGTAGAAATGACAGGTTTGATGTGAAAATTTAGGTAAGACCGATAAAAGTGCAATCCCACGGTAATTCGCTACATCATTTTTCTTCCTGATTTGAAAATGAGACACCTAACTGAAATCTTCCAGGGATCTGGAAAAACACTGCTCCGCAGGCTTTCATTGAATAATAAAGTAACGTAAGAGGCAAAACTTTCTGCACAGCTCTTGAATTAAATTGGGCGGAATGCCGTCATGTCCGAGACCCTTATTAATATAAAGATTGAGTAACCCATCGTGAACTTTGTCTACCGTAAACTTGATAAAACTGAAATTGCTATTGGAACTGCTGACGGAGTTACGTGAAGTGACAAAATATGGCGATGCTGGGTCATAAACTAAAGCGAAAACATCAGCAAACAGATCACATATGCCAGACAAAGGGAAACCATATGTTTTTCTTTTATTTTTAATAAATTTCCGAAACGCCTTCGGATTTGCTGACAAGTCATCTTCTATCTGCAACATGTAATTACTGTACCAATTCAAAGTTTTGAACTCCTTGTGGGCATGAGCAAAATCAGTATACAATTTTGATCCATGAAACCTGTATCAATTGTGAAGCTTATTGTGGAGTTTTTCGATGTCAACCATCTTCCGGTTGTACCAAGGTTCACGGAAGTGCAACCTGGTTTTGACCAAAGAAACATATATTTTGACTCCAGCTTTGAGTAATGCATTGAATGCTGTAAAAGTATGGTTTAAATTTTCCATGTGCTGAATAAAATCCCAATCAGCGCTATCTAAAAATGTTCTCAGAGAATTGTAGTAGGCGTTACTGAAATCAAGGAAAACATTGTTAGAAAATCGATTTAAGTCGCAGTTTACAGGAAAATAAATATTTATCATAATTGATGAATGATGTATGCTCTAGCAACCGGTAAAGTGTTAGCATTATAAGACTTCGGAAAATAAAACATCATTTGTAAATAACAAATTCAGGAGTTTACCGCCACTGTTGAATATACGGTTAGACTGTGACGCTGAAATGGTTGCACAGTAATCCAACAATGTGATTGCGCTTTCATCAGTTGTGGAAGGCGAAAAACCTCCATCATCATTGAACCAAAGGACCCGGGAAGTGGATTTGATGAATTTGATGTACATGTGGTAATAATTGATGTTGGACCCATGTGGAACATATACTACATACTATTATACGTACGGTGATTAAACTGAAATTAGGATGACAAGCGATCAATTCGCTGGGAATATTATTCTTTACAGCTATCAATACGATACCACCTTTGAGATCAGTGTCGAAGTCGTATCTGTCCTTTCGATATACCTTGTAATCAGATGGAAAATATTCTGCTGAATTCATTCTTAAAGTGAGCCACGTCTCACCGATTATAATAATATCGTAGTTATTATCAAAAATACCCATCCGAAAAGTTTTGGCTTTGCCGCAAATACTGGATACATTATGATAGTACTACGAGATGACTCCAGTATCACGGGGAAGAAATGGAAAATGAAGCTGCGACTGACGTTGTGCGATTTGATGAAGACGTTAAAGGTGGCATTAGTTTTTGGGCGATGTACGAACTGCCTCAATAATATTCCGGATGGCCAGATATCGGGTTGAAGCAATTTGCTGAACAACGCTGGGTCAACGCCATTCTTAAATGAAACAAAATACCAACTCACATCCTGGTTGACCGAAACAAGTAAACAGCAGTTCAGGTCTTCTTCATAAGCTCCAATTTGTTGGCATACAAATTTACATAACTCAATTGATGTAGTGGAGACATGGAACTTAGATAAATGAATTTCAGATCCTTAAACACCACTACTTTAATTGATTCATCAACGGCAGAACAAAAACCAATGATACACTCACTTTGAGGTTTATACACGCGCCGAGGCACTATTAAAGCCACTGTAACACTATTATGGAATACGTTAGATGCAGGAGCCACACTTGAAGGTCCAACAGTAGTAACATTAAGAATACACTGTTTAATGAAAAGCTTTGCTTTAGTGCTAATTTTCTCAACTGAAATATGGAAACTGTCAGCTAGCAATTTGACTGTTAGGGAGACCTGGCTAATTTGCTCCCTTAGGCCAGAAATTTCCATTGACGTATCATAAAGAGAGTTATTTGGACATCCTGAGCAGGCGAATTTGTTAAACGGGCACTCACGAAAAGTTTTAATACATGTGTCCATTTTAAAATCCACACAATTCGGATGAAATGCCGCTCTTAAATCGCGGCTGGATGACGATTTATTGCAAAAAGCAGAGTTGTTGGACATAACGATGGTAAAATATTACACAGCTATGGATTCAATTTGGTGTTAATTGAATGATGGCATAAACAAACAAAACTGTCAAATGGCTTAGTATAGATTTCATTGAACAACTGGGAGTTACGTTACTTGTTAAAAAAGTTAGGAAAAGGCAAAATGTAAGCTATCGAAACTTGGTAATGCACTCTGAAAAAAGACAACCCGTATAAATTCACTTTAGAAGTAAATACAGAAGGTAAGTTTAGCACTTTGACAAGACAGATGTAACAATTTGAAATATAGATGGAGAACATTTTTAGTATCTTTCCAAAGTTCGAAGAAATAATAGAAAGCAGATTCACGTTAAAATACCGAGCATTGCAAAACAGAAGATTTCAAATAAACAAAACGAGCTGCTGTGGGTATGATTGTAATTATAAAACCATGGAGAACGCACTCTATAGTCAAGATTTATTTAAATAAGGAATACCTAAAGATAAAGCATATTTGGCAATCAAAATGTTCAGTGACACCGTTCAAAATAACTGATAGTTTATTACATGTTCATATTCAGTATTTTTTGCATCTTATCAATGTTGGCTCTTTTTTCAAAGATTTCTGCAAATCCAATAAAGGGATAAGCAAAACATGCTCATACTTGATGTCCTTTTACTTCAATAACGATTTGAGCAAATTAACATTTTTGTTCACACATCAAAACATGACCCTTTATGGAGGGTCTATTATAGAGAAGAAACAGTCGAATTCCTGATTAAACGAGTAGAAGGCAAAAAACTACGACATTCCGGAAGATAAATGCATCTTTTTTAAGAAAGATTCCAGAAGATTCTGGCAGATTCATCGGAATATATATGAATGACATGAGTTGACAAACTTTTTTTTATAACAACTGCAATATTTTCAAAATTGTACTTTATCAAACAGTTGTCCTTTTCTAATCCGTCCTTAGAAATTGGGCCATTACTATATTGAGAAATGAATAGAACTCAAAAATATATAGAACTGATTAGAAAGAAAACAAATAATTAGCGGTTCAATGCTATACGGATAAAAACTTTGTCAGGAATGGCGTATTTTTTACAATAGGTAAAGATGAATATAACCACGTTGGTGAAATGGTAAGCAAAACTTTTACAGGGCTTTTATCATACTTTTATATATTTTATCATACTTTTTGATAAAGATCAAAAAGCCAAATAAAATCTACTAACCAGTTGTTTGACAGATCACGTGTTGGACGATCGTTTGCACTATTGAACTTCATCTAGAAAATAAGCTGCAGGTAACTCAGACTAAGCAATAAGAATAAACATCAAGTACTAAGCACTCAAATGTTTATCAAGATTTCCCACCTTTAGTAGAAAATTCTACGAATATGATTTTTGGTGTGATTGCAAGATTATAATGGTCGCGTTAACATCTCACCTAAATGCTGGAAATATCATTCTGGGGGCAGTACGAATGGTTTACTTGAAATCAATAAGGTAGTTCAGTTAGTCGTAAGTACTACACTTTGCGACCGTAATTCTGCCCAACTGTAATTATTTAAACTCTCCCCTTTTTGGAGTTGGAATCGTTTGAAGTTGGAATCAAAGTGATGGCTTTATCGTCTTTAGTAGGTTCATTAAAGCAGAGGTGATATTGTTAAGCTATTTAAAATATATCAATAAGGAAGGAATATTATGTTTTTTATTGGAAATCTGAGGTATTTGCCATAAAACGGTTGATTCAATTGTTTTGTAATGTTTGATCAATTATTTTAAAATCTAATTTATAATATAATTTTTATAGTTTTAAATTTTTAATGATGTAATAAATTAACTAATTGTTAATTTCAGACAAAAACTAATCCAATTTATTAAAGCATATGGCTTGGATAAATTGACTTAGATTTTAGGAGATATCTGTTGAATGGTGGCACACTGGAGTTATTGATAAGAAATGACAGAATACAAAAAACAGAATGCAGAGCAGTTTAATAAAATTCTGATTGTCTTATGCTAACAGTATAGTTTGAATACTGGCTACCGGGAAACTGGATCAATTCTTTCATTTCTAACAATCCTTTTCTTTCCCTACACCACAAAAGTAGAATAGAATTGTGCCGTAATGATCATGAGGTGTCTGCAACCGGGTCGTTTCTATCATATATGGAAATATATTTATTAAATAATAAATATATAAAAATCCCTCCGAACCTACCGTTTGTAAAATATAAAAAGACTGTGAGAATAGGACCGGAAACACTTGACCGGAACATTTGAAAAACGCTTGGTCTCACAGTCTCATCAATCAATTAGTTAAGGTAACTTACTTAAAATAATCCCAGAGACATGCAGAGTATCACAAAGCATTAAAATTCTTAGATATAGACAAACATCTAAGCCTTCAGAAGGGGAAATATGTGAACTTAGCATCCTTTACCCTTCACCTTGTCAGTACTTACTTAGGTAAAGATCGAGAATTTACCTTTTGAATATTTCATTCGGTTTTAGTCTGATTTGGAAACTATTCCGACTCAGTGAATACATTTTTTTAAATTATCAGAAAATTCGAAAACTATTTGAGAAAACTAAAGTTTTGCTAGGAAATTGTTCAATTTTCGCTCTTTTTCGACCACTTTCATGTATTTACCCCGGTAAAGAACACATATTTTCAATATTTGTCAGACGTCAGTTTGACATAAAATAAAAATTATATTCATAATGTTCCATTACATAATTCGTAGTATACTGTTCTTGTAATTCTTAGAAGAAAAATAAATTCAATTATTGGATATAAAATTTACCTATTTACACTCGACAAATATTCTATTTTCGTTTCTTTCATATTTTTTTATTCGACACATGCATCAACCGCAATATAAAAAATTCTAATTATACAATGGATCCCGGACTAAAATATTTTTAGTAAAATTACAAATGATATATAAAGGAAAATCAAAAGATTATTGTGAAAACCGTTATACTAATATAACCAATCCTAAACTATACGAAATACATGAAATGAATTTTTTTACCCGTGTAGTTAAGTCAAGTTTGTTAATTTTGTTTTTTCGACAGTGCGAAGATTTACCATCCGTGTTTTAGACACACATTCTGTGCATGTGGGTAACATGTTACCCCACTAGTTTATTATATAGGGTTACCCAATAAGAAGTTTCATTTTGAGTAGTCTGCTATTTGGGCAGTTGTCAATTTTGAAGCTGCCATCTCTTAACATTGACAAGTAAAAACTATGCCATTACTAAAAATTGTACGATACATGCTTCAAAAATGCATTGAAATTGTAAAAACTTACTTTGAAAATGAGTCTGGTGCAAATGTTACGGTAAAAGGATTGCGCTACCGAGCTATGATTAATGATTTTTTATGGCCGGAACGGGAAAATATTGATGTGGACGACATTTATTTTTTGTAAAACAGCGCTACGTGCCACACAAGCAACGAACCAATCGCAACTTTGCAAGGAAAATTTCCTGACCGTCTTATTTCTCGAAGAGGAGATCACAATTGGCCACTGAGGTCTTGTGATTTAACACCTTTAGGCTTTTTCTTTAAGGCCACGTGAAAATTAAGATCTATGCCAATGCTTCACAATCGATTCAAGATCTTAAAGATGAAATTTGTGAAGTTATCGAGGAGTTACAGCCGGAAATGTGCGAATTGGTCATGGATATTTTCCTGAAAAGGATATGGTGCTGCAAGCGTAGCCGTGGTGACCATTTATCTGATATCATTTTCAAATGTTAATGGCATACCTTCTTCTTTACAATGAAATAAACAGTCATTGATTTCTCATAAAAAATACTCGTTTTTTTAAATATCAAAATGAAACCTCTTATTGGAAAACCCGTTACAATACAAAGGTCAAAATTATATTTGGTTAATTTATTTAAATAAAACTGAACATAATATATCAATAAAATTTATTTTAATTCATTGCAATACATTGAATATATAAATTTGGCAACTAATATTTGTTTTTACGTCAGCAATCCGATGTTTGGTAATGTGCGAACTAGTTTCAGCATCTGGTTGCTGTCTTGGAATATTGACGTTATAACCCATTAACTGCATTGCCATTTTTAGGTTTTTTTTCAATGCGTTTGGATTTGATAGCCGCTTTCGAATATGTTGATCAAAAAGCTGCTTAGCAAAAGGATCTCCAGAACAAGTTGACAGGTGTTGTTTTTCTTTTGTACATATGAATGTGGGCGAGCTAATTTATTTATGTTAAAGGCAGCAATAGCTGCTAAAACTATCATGTTGAAAACCCACATCATTTACCATCTACGAGTGATATGTTTATACATGTATGAGTATTGACCAACATATACATAGTATCTACTCTCCTCTTACTGGAATTGTAGTCTAAAATTATATTCGGCTTGCCGAAAGTTTTATCAATGTCTTCGTTATTATGAAGAGTCAAAAATAATAGCATATTTTTATTTGGTTTTGATATGTAACTCACTAAAGTGAGATAGCCATCACAACGAAAAACAAAAGCGTGTTAATCAACTTCTTGATTTTTAATATAAATATTAAAATCTTGTGACTTATGTGCTGCCAATTCAACTGGTAAATCAGTTTTCTTACTTCGGTTCCTATAATTGTTGTATTATCACGAATCATATCTCCGGCAAGACACAACTGGAAAAACCATTGTCCATTGTTATAGTACGTCATTTGTTGACGTAAGGAAGATTTAGTCTGTTCACTAGATTGAATTCGTAGTCTTTTGCGCTCTTCTCTTAAAAATCAATATAAATTGCTCCATTCAATAGATAGAAGTCTTCCGCATCGACGACCCTAAATATTTTGATTCCATACTTTCCTTATTTGGAAGAGATGTACTGCCGGAAATTACATCGCTCTCTTGTTGCTACTTTTTGTTTATTTTACTGTTAAGTTTCTTGGTTTATATGCTAATTTCAGATTATCCTATAAAAGTAGCCAAATATCTCTAAAAAGGCTAATTTGTCAATTTGCAATCGTTCTGTTCTACTTCGATGATTATCGTAACGCGCATGAAGCGAAGGATTTGCTGTTCCTTTGGATTATTGTGGCATAAAGAGAGCCTGCCTTTTTTTCAGAGCATCGATGTCGTTGCAGGGAGACGACATCGATGCTCTGAAAAGGGTCGGTTCTGTTTTTGGCTCAATTCAACTAGTCTCTCATCCCAATTCTTCCTCATTTCGGCATATAAAATAATCTCAATGAGGGCGTAGAGCTCGTCAATTTTCACGTCATACCATATTTGGTGTTTATGTTGGCTTGAATTACAGTGGCTATAAAATAATCGTCTCACTCGCGATAAAAACATTCTTCTTCTTATTGAAATGTTTAGCAATTCCAATCAATCCCGTTGTCTTACGATCTATTTGAAATTCTGGAACTTTATGAATGCTCGGTGGTTAGACGCGATCTCAATCATTTTGTTCCTGAGGAATTTCATTATATTCTTGTAAATTATTACAAGAAATAATTATTTTTGAATTATCCGACGAAACGGATATCTCAAAGAACCAATCTTTTAGTTCTTGACTTCTCTGTCGTTATTGTTATTATTCCTTGTTTGTTTTACCCATTGCGTTTTGTTGTTTATGGTGTTAATACACTCGCCTCCAGGAGTTTAGCCCTTGATACATTAACCATGCAAGACAACGTTGCCTATGTAAACTAGAGACAGTTGATGATTTCTAACTAGTTACAATGATGGAATATAAACCAATGTATATGTTTAAGATGTCAAACAAGAAATAAGGAAAATTCAATCTGAAACTAAAATTAATATGTGTAAATTTAACGTAGTTTGTGTAAATTCAATTTTTCTTAAATATACTAAATGTTTTAAATTTGAGGAAAGTTTCGCGAGATATATCACAGAATGCGTGCTAATCGCTAAAATGCGAAAATTCAAATAATAGACCAGATTCCAGCTAATTATATGTTTAATCAGGCAGCCCGATATTCTTCAATGAGTCGGCAAAATATGCTAAATCATTCTCTTTTACTTTGGCGATTTTCAACCATCAACATCGATTTTTTACTGTGCGAATATCATATAACTGCGATACAAAATATAAAAAGGCGATACAAGTGAGTAAGCGATTGGGTTTATCGACACAAATTACCTATAGTGATAATTAATAAAAATCAATTTATTGTAACCATATTGTTCAAAATTAAAACGATTTTGTTTTTTATTATTTGCGAAAATTTGGAAAAACCATAAAGCGAATGGTTAGATTCATGCGAGAATCAATTCATGGTCCTTCGAGCCGGATCTTTTTCGGCAAAGTTTATAATTCAACAACGATAAAGTGATTTTGTGCGACAAATATAATAATAGAGTGTATAAAAACTATAACTTTGAGACAGTTAAAAATAAATTAAGTGTATTTTAGAACTACTATTTTATAATATATAAAACAATTAAGTTGAGTGTAATAAAGAAATAATTAGCAATGGCTGATACGCGTGCGCTACAACGTAGACTCAACCGGATTAAGCAAATAGAGGCTTATGCGTTGACTAATCTGACGAGAGAACCTATTGAACGTCTCCAAGCGAATATAAAAATCCTTAGCGAAGAATGGGCAGATTATAAATCATCAAGCGATAATTATAGCAAGGCAGCTGAAAACATTCCACTACAAGAACAAATCGAAACAAAATATTTCACCACCAAGAGCAAATTGATGCAAGTGGAACTGGAATTGAATAAAGAAAAGCCTGCAAGCGATCTGAACATTAGTTTGCAAGACCTAATGGTTAATCAGCGATCATTTTTGGACGAAGTAAGCAGTTTGAATAAAAGAAGTGACAGTGATATTCGTTTACCCCGTGTAAACATTCCTTTTTTTCTGGGATTTACTCCGAATTCGCATCGTTTCGCGATTTATTTGAAGCATCGATAAATAGTAATCCCAAGATGTCGAAGGTACACAAATTGCAATACCTGAAAGGTTTGCTAAAAGGTGAAGCAGCTGCCTTAGTTCGCCATATTGCCATTACCGAGGCAAATTACGATGAAGCTTGGGAGATGATCATTAATCGTTACGACAAAAAGAAACACGTGGTATCAATGCTTCTAAAGCAGTTTATGGAGCAGCCAACGATTAATCAGTGTTCCGCGAAATCTCTGCATCAAATGCGCGATGTTTCGGATGAAGTCCTGCGAGGACTGAAAGTTTTAGGTGATCACGCCGAATTGCGCGACCCGTGGTTGATCTACATCTTGGTAAGCAAACTGGATCAAACCACTAAACAGGCTTGGGCTCAACAAAGCTATGGGATTGAATTCCCAACAATCAAGCAATATTTTGATTTCCTTAGTAAACAGAGTGATACATTAGAAAGCTGCGAGCCTACAAAACGCCTTTCTTATCGCCAAACCGTAAATCCAAGTGTGAAAGTAATGCATCTCAAAGCTCAAGACGGAACTTGTTTAAAATTTGGGCAAGATCATTATCTCCGAAACTGTGATGAGTTTCTACAATTATCAGTGCATGAAAGAAGAGGCTTTGTAGCCGACAACAAATTATGTTTCGTGTGTCTTCTTAAGAACCATCAGTCGCAGAATTGTCATTCTCGTTATAGATGCGGTATATGTCGCGCGAAGCATCATTCAACACTACATCAGAATACAAACCCAACAAAATCGGAAAGCCCAAATTTGAGAGATAAAGATGTATCAAGTAATTCGAGATCCAGCGAACAAAATGTCGATTCAGTGACCGTTGCGCATGCTCTATCGTTTAAACAATTTACTGCTATTCTACCAACAGCGGTAATTCGGGTTCTCGATGCATCGAATCATCACCAAAATTGTTAAGGAAAGGCCGCATTACTGAACTAAGTGATAAACTAATAGCCCAAAATACGATTTTTGGGTGGGTTATATCAGGCGAAGTTGCAACGCCTGAAGAGAAATCATGTTTAACAAGTTTGAATTACCATATCGATTTAAACATTGATGAAACCCTAAGACGATTTTGGGAAATAGAGGAAATGCCTACCATCAAATCAGTTTCCCAAGAAGAAAGCGATTGCGAAGTACATTTTAAAACAAACTTGATGCGAGAAAATACAGGAAAATACATTGTGAAGTTACCATTAAAGGAACTACGACCCACTTTGGGAAACTCTCTAATCGTAGCAAAGAAAAGATTTTCCCATTTAGAACAAAAATTAAACTGTGATCCTAAATTCAAGAGTGAGTATGTTAAAGTCATTCGCGAATATCTCACCCTAGGCCACATGCGAGAAATTCCAAGAGAAGAGCAAGACATCCCAGATGATAAATGTTATTATTTGCCACACCATGCCGTCACCAAAAGCGAGAGCACCACTACCAAGCTTCGAGTCGTGTTCGACGGATCAAGCAAAACTACGCGAGGAAATTCTATCAATGATGAGCTCATGATTGGGCCGACCGTCCAACCTACATTGTGGATCACGCTAATGAAGTTTCGCTATAATAAAATTGCACTGGCTGCCGATATAGAGAAGATGTATCGACAAGTACTAGTCGCTAAAGAGGACCAAGAATATCAGCGAATTCTGTGGCGTGAAAACTTGAGTGAAGATTTGAAACATTATAGGCTCACTACGGTAACATTCGGTATGGCTAGTTCAGCATTTTTAGCTGTTCGTTCCTTACAACAAATTGCCTTTGATTTCGAAGAAGAATACCCTGTCATTGCGAAAGAAATTTTGGCGAAATTCTACGTTGACGACTATCTATCCGGAGCGAATACGGTAGCAGAAGCAAGAGATCTAAAGGACAATTTAAATATGTTATTAGGACAAAGGGGGTTTAGCTTGCGAAAATGGCGATCAAATGCCGTTGAACTATTAGATCAACCTATTAACAAAAAAGATACATGGATGCCTATTGAAGAAGCTAATTCGAGTTCAAAAATATTAGGTCTATAATGGAACTCAGAAGCCGACCAATTATCTTTCAGAGTTCAATTATCGGTAGAAGAAAGGCCTACAAAGCGGACACTAATATCCCAAGCTTCCAAAATCTTCGATTCGCTTGGTCTACTGTCCCCTTCAACAATAATAGCGAAAATATTATACCAAAAACTATGGCTACGAAAATTAGAGTGGGATGACAATCTACCTGATGACATTGCAATTGTATGGAATCAGTTAAAAACAGAATTTCATCAGTTAGAGGACCTTAGCATCCCGAGGTATGTAAACCAATACGGTGACTTGCAATTACATGGATTTAGCGATGCGAGCGAAAGAGCCTATTCAGCGGCGGTATACGTCAGATTCAAAGATGATAGCGGGACTATTCGCATGGAACTCCTAACGTCAAAAACCAAAGTCGCGCCCATTAAACAGATTTCACTGCCCAGATTGGAACTGTGTGGTGCCCATATCTTGTCAAAGCTGATGGCAGAAGTAAGGAAAACGTTCGACGAAGAAGTGAAGATGTATGCTTGGACCGACTCTACCATTGTTTTAGCATGGCTATCGGATCATCCCACAAAATGGAAAACGTTCGTTGCCAACAGAGTTTCGGAAATACAGCAACTACTGCCCAGGAATCATTGGCAACATGTTAAGTCCGAGCATAATCCAGCCGACTATGCGACACGAGGGGTTTTACCGTCCAAACTATTAACCCTTCATCAATGGTGGAAAGGACCGCCCTGGTTAATAGATCCCGAGATCTCCTGGCCAAATACAAAAAGCGACATTTACTATGATGACACCCTTTGCGAATTGAAAAAGCAAACTACATCAGCATCACTGTTTTACATACAAGAAGTCAACACCAATGAGTGCGAATTTTACGAACTTCTGTTAAATAAAACATTTTCGTTTAGTAAAGTGCTCCGAATATTGGGTTACATAAATAAATTCATCCAAATCGCTAAAAAAGAGAACGGAGCGCGACAAACATCGATATTAACTGTAGACGACATCAACAAAGCTACCGAGTAATTGATAAAATGGGTACAGCATAAGGCGTATTCTAACGAGATTCGTATGCTAACCAGAAACCAGGAGTTATCCAGACACGACAAATTATCAAAACTAACTCCATTCATAGATGCGAATGGCTTACTGCGGGTCGGCGGTAGACTGAGTAATTCAGACTACCCTTATAACCTCAAATATCCCATCATTCTACCGAAATCTTATAACCTCAGTAGAATGATTATATCCTTTTATCACATTAAATATCTCCATCCAGGCCCATCACACACATCCCATCTAATCCGCCAAAATTATTGGATCGTGAACGGACGAGCGACTGTGAGGGATGAATTAAGGAAATGTATTAAATGTTTCAAAAGCCGAGCTACTACATCAAAGCAACTAATGGGCAATCTACCTTCGGTTCGAATCACCCCAGCGAGGCCCTTTGCGAGCTGCGGCATCGATTACGCGGGACCTATCAGCTTAGCCAGTAAAAGGGGACGTGGAGCAAAAATTATCAAAGGCTATATTGCCGTCTTCGTATGCATGACCACAAAAGCGCTCCACATAGAAGCCGTATCAGAGCTAACCACTAATGCCTTAATAGCAGCTCTAAAACGATTTACAGCTCGAAGAAATTTGCCACGCGATATTTATTCAGATAATGGCACAAATTTCGTCGGAGCTAACCGATATCTAAAAGAGGTACTTAAATTCAACAATATGCAAGTTAATAGTTCTATAATTTCAGAATATTGCGCGAATAATCATATCAATTGGCATCATATACCACCGTCCGCACCACATTTTGGCGGATTGTGGGAGTCAGCGGTGAAATCTATAAAAACCCATTTGCTCCGAGTCACGGGAAATATAAACTTAACCTTCGAATAAATATCAACATTACTATGTCAAATAGAAGGCATATTGAATTCCCGTCCACTGTGTCCTATGTCGGAGGACGACGCTTTTTTCGAAGCTCTCACACCAGCACATTTTTTGATGGGTTCGTCTTTGTCATCCGTGCCCGAGTACGATTTAGACGATTCAGTGACAACCAGGTTATCGAGATGGCAGCAACTCGAACAGCGATCCCAGAGTTTTTGGAAACGATTCCGTCAAGACTACCTGAATAACCTCCAACAAAGAAATAAGTGGACAAGGCGCGAAGATAATATCAAGGTCGGCGATTTAGTTTTGATTAAAGATGACAACCTACCATCGTGCAAGTGGGCGATGGGTAGAATTATCAAAATTCATCCAGATAACGTGGGAATGGTTCGAGTCGTTACGGTCAAAACAGCTTCAAACGAATTTAAACGTCCTATAACCAAAGTGTGCAAACTTCCACTCGAATAACTATTGTTGACGATATATAAGTTAGTTCGTCAACGGTGGGGACTATGTTTAAGATGTCAAACAAGAAATAAGGAAAATTCAATCTGAAACTAAAATTAATATGTGTAAATTTAACGTAGTTTGTGTAAATTCAATTTTTCTTAAATATACTAAATGTTTTAAATTTGAGGAAAGTTTCGCGAGATATATCACAGAATGCGTGCTAATCGCTAAAATGCGAAAATTCAAATAATAGACCAGATTCCAGCTAATTATATGTTTAATCAGGCAGCCCGATATTCTTCAATGAGTCGGCAAAATATGCTAAATCATTCTCTTTTACTTTGGCGATTTTCAACCATCAACATCGATTTTTTACTGTGCGAATATCATATAACTGCGATACAAAATATAAAAAGGCGATACAAGTGAGTAAGCGATTGGGTTTATCGACACAAATTACCTATAGTGATAATTAATAAAAATCAATTTATTGTAACCATATTGTTCAAAATTAAAACGATTTTGTTTTTTATTATTTGCGAAAATTTGGAAAAACCATAAAGCGAATGGTTAGATTCATGCGAGAATCAATTCAGTATAATTGGCAATAAATGGTCAATGCCTACCCTTTTGAAATACACCCAATCACCCAAATTTACAAGTGAAAAAAACTCATTTCCGTCACTTTAAGTGACGTTTATCACTTTACTCGATTTGACATGTGACCCAAATAAGGAAATAAAATTTGATTTTTGAAGAACTTTCAATCATTTTAACCTAAATGCAAGTGTGTACCAACTCACGACATTTGGTTCTGCTAAACAATGACATAAGATGCTGATTCAGCATTAACTCCAATTTATTTTTGAAAACGGCAGACCAATTTAAGAAATATCAAAGCAAGTCATTAGATTTATGTAAATAGGTGGAATTTACTTATAAAACTAACTTAATTATTTCGGAAGATTTGAAGGTCAGAGTATTAATCAATGCGCTAAAAAAACATAAATTAGTAAAAGAACAACTGAACATCACGAAAAGAGAAATAAGATTATGATAAAAAACCAACTACTTGCTTTAAGAAGAAAGCACAAAATATCGGTCGACCAGGGGAAGCAATAAATAAAGACAACTCGGTAGCGCGAGATTATCCAGCAAGTTTACATTCTTAAATAACCTCTTCAATGATTACCCACCAACACATTGACAGAAAGATGTAATTGATTGGTGTGGTGAGTTCTGAAAGTTCACGAAAGCATATTCAAGAATTCTATATCCAAAAAAAATTTCAAAAATCCATTCTGGGAATGATGTCCTTTATTTTGAAGCACCAAAATTTTTTTCAAAAGTGAATATAATTTCAAGCGATAAAAATGCATCCACATTATAAAGAACTAAATATATTTACGAACTTCCAAAAACTTTGTAAACCCAATGAGTAGTTCATTTACTTTAACCCCATAACTGTACATAAAGTCTAAAAAAACAAAAGCATTAATAAATCGAGATGAGCGTATTTACTTAGTACCAATGTACACACATGTGTCTGATTCAGCTTGTTAGTGTATTTTTTTCACAAAATTTCCAATTTTTTTCACTATATACCAGCTTTTATTGAATGATCAGTAAATTTATTCTAAAATCGTTGAACGGAATACAAGAAGGAAAAAAGTTTTTTTTTTGGTTCGTTGTGTTAAGGAATTTTCCTAAGAGAGATTAGAATAAAATCATGTCTTTCTCTCGTTTCGTACCTTCTTGTATACACGCACACCGTATGGATACACCATTTTGTCAGTTTCAATGGAAACCCATTTTTGAACAAATGAAAATTCAAATTTCATCAATTTTCCTACTTTTTTTTTATGATTATTACGTTGAATTTTCTACTTTGTTTGGGTCCTCGGTGGAATAATCGTATTTTCAGGTGAATGCTATATTTAAACCAACATACATGCACAAAATAAAAACGAAAAGGTTGTTATTTTTTTTTTATTTTGTTGCTGTGGGTTTTTTTTTGTTACACTGTTTGGCTATCAAGGGAACGTTAGATTATCATTTCGAATTTTTGGTTATTTATTTAACTTTTTTTTTGCCATTCGTTAAAAAATAATTTAGAGGAGCACAAGAAAAAAATGGAAATTCATATGAGAGATGGCGGCCAATAAATCGGTTAGAGTATCGGTAAGGTGTACGTTGTTGAAGGTATACAAAACTATAAAATAGAAACTGCAATTAGCTTTTTAGACATACTCCAATTCATAAAATATACATTTTACCGTCTCCAGTTCGATTCTAATAGGTTAACAAAAATATAAAAATTTTGTATTTGCTGCCAGTATTTTTTGAGACAAAACGAACATACCAAGTACAAGATGACACGGAATTGAGAAAATTACATAAAAGAGACGACCCAACAACTTCAACGGCTGCATATGCGAGGACATAAATAATTAAGTTAACTGCTTGGAAATATCAACAAGGATCCAATAAGGATTTCATCAATGTTGGAATGAGAAAAGGTGTTGTAAAGATTCACCGAGTCAAGTAACCAAAATGACAAAGCAAGATCAAAAAAAAATATAAAGAGGATATTTTAAATCTACTGAGGTAGCAAAACAAAACATGCGAGCACTGGGCAATTTTCAATACTTTAATGAATCACACTGAAAGAGATGTATGGAAAAAATATTTCTAAAAACACGTAACCAACTACACCAAAAATTCAAGCAGTGTAAAGTTCTGGAATACAAATGACAAGAAGGTAACTTTATGGAATTCAATAACTGATTAGGTATCCTTTTCTCAACACAACTGTAACAAATTTGCTATTAGCACTAATTATTAATCGTTATGGACAAATACACGAATCTTTTTGTTCATTTAAGCCACGCATACTTAAATTTTGATATTGATCAATCATTTTTAACACTTCCCTCCGGGACTCAGATGTCATATTTCAGCTGTTTACCTTCTTTTTTGTCCAGAATCGCTAGCTTTGCAACTGGTTGCGTGTCGTTCCTGACACTGTTCTTACTAAAGCTGAGCGTACATGCGCATCTTTTGATCTTTTTACCTTGATAATGACACCCTTTCACCATTGTTCTTGGATATGGCAATCACCACGTGATCATCTTTTACTTCCTTTCTTCGGCCAAACCACGACGGCGTTCCTCAACATTATGCCATGTATCATTACTGATCCAAGGTTTCCGATTGTATTCTCTTTAGCCGAGTACGTCCGTAGCAGTCTTGATGTAGGCTTCTGCTGTTTGATTCAATATTTCTTATATACGGGTGGCTTGAGACTGGAGATTGAGTTGGAGAGTTTCATTGAAAGTGTTTCTTGTTTCAGAGTCTCTCAATCTTTTTGTGTTAAATTTCCTCCTATTTGTCTTCGAATGTTTCACAGCTGCTGGCTTGATCTTGAATTGTGCTATTACCAGTTGATGATCGCTGTGTACATCTGTGCCCCTCATTGTAGTGATATGAGGAATCTTTTATTGATCATTACGTAATCTATTTGATTTTTAGTTCTACCATCCGGCGACGTTCATGTGTATTTATGTATATTTTTGTGTGGAAACCTACTGCCGCCTATGAACAATTGTTTTGTGCTACAGAAGTCGACAAGTCTTTCTCCATTGTTATTTCGCACCGAGTCCAATGCATTTCTTCCCATGATAGTGGTTAGGTTGATGTTATCTGTACCTATTTTTGCATTGAAATCTCCTTGTATGATTTTGACGTCATTTCTGTGCGTTTTTGCTATTATGGCTCGTAGAACTCATCTTTTGTTGTATCTTCTGCATCTTCTGTTGGGGCATAGCACTGAATGATAGTTGTGTTTCCTATTTTTGAATGAAATCTTGCCACTATAATTCTGCTGTTAACTGGTTGCCATTCTGGTTGTTAACTGGTTGCTTTATTTGATGTTAATATGCCCATGCCTTGTGAGTGTGTCGTCTCTACCAGAGAATACAATTTCCATTTAGTGGAACATTTCTCCATCGTGTATATCGTGTTTATTTCTCCACTACTTTTCCATCTGACTTTACTGAGGCCGAGAATCTCGATGTTAAAACATTTCATTACCTTCTCTACTTGTTAGCCTTGATGTTTCTGTAAGAGTTTTGATGTTCCAGTTTCCGATTCGTGTCCGTGTACTAGATAGCCAGGGTAAATATTTGTGTTGGTGTCTGGTTTTTGTGTTGTTATTAGTAATAGTATTTATTTCTGTAATCATTTTGGTTTCAGATTAATGAATGATTGGGCTATTGAATCCTAGCCAGTTTCCAGGGCTGCTGGATTAGGTATACTGGCATACCGGGGAGGAGGTTCTCAATCTTTTTCATGTTTTGTACTTTTTCTTCCTAAGCGGTCAACCATATATGCACTAACTTCGCATATGGTTGCTTGACATTGTTAATGAATGGTGTGATGGCTCTTCTGCCTCCTCTACTCACCCCCTTCACAAATAAATATAAATAAAATTAAATCTATTGAAACAAATTAATAAAGAGATAAAATTACAATAATTGGCGACGACGATGGTCGGATGCATACAATAATATTTATTAAATGTAACTGCAATTTTTTTTGTATTGTAGGACACATAGGGAAAATGTGGTTTATGAAAAATAATAGGCTTAGTGGCAAACAAATGAAAATGAATCAAATAGAATTGAATAGCAATAATAACAAAGAAATAGATGAGCTGGTGTTAGCAAAAATTGATAATTTTCGAAGTAAGGATTGCCCAAAATTGCTGTTCTCAATTGTGGTGCAAGGTAATTCAATGGATTTTGAAATTGATACTAGGTGTCCGGTTACAATTTGCGGGAAGCGATGGAATGAAGTATTTTTTTAAAAATTTCGAAGTTTTTGACACAAATTTAAAGTTGATTACACACTGTAATACCAAATTAAAGATTATTGGTTACATTAAAGTAACAGTTATACATGGTGAGGGGAATTTGTTGCTTCCATTGTATATCGTAGACACTGAGCGACATACTTTACTGGGACGTGAATGGTTGAAATATTTTAGATTAGACTGGAATAGAATATTGAATGTAAACAGTGTGTTGAAGACTTTAGAAGTTCAGGATAATAGATTAAAAGTTTTGTTAGAGACGTATAAATTAGTTATAGAGGATACAATAGGAACATTTACAGGAATGCAAGCAACATTAAATTTGAAAGCCGATGCTCAGCCGATTTTTTGCAAAACGCGTTCAATTCAATTTGCTATAAAGTCTAAAGTGGAAGAGGAATTATATAATTTAATACGTGAGGGCATATTTATAGGTTGACCGTAGCGTATGGGCTTCCCCATTAGTGTCCAAATTAGATTTGACAAAGGTCTATTTGCAACTCAAGATCCGTTCAGAGGACAGACATTTATTGACATTTATTGATAAGGAGTTGTTCCAACCTACAAGGCTAATGTATGGAGTAGCATCAGCACCTGCCGTTTGGCAGCGGCACATGGAGATGTTAATACAAGACATCGAAGAAGTAGTAGTACTCCTTGATGACATTCGTATAACAGGGCCGGACGATAAAACACATATATATCGATTAAGAACAGTATTAGAGCGATTGAAAGATCATAATATGTGGGTAAATATCAAGAAATGTGAATTTTTTACAGTTAGTATTCAATATTGTGGATACTTAATTAATAAGCAAAGTATTCATAAGTTAAAATACAAGATACAAGCAGTACAGGACATGAAATGTCAAAGTAATGTGGAGGAAGTTCGAGCGTTTGTAGGGTTGATAAATTATTATGGGCAATTCATGCAAAATTTAATTGCGAATTTAATTGGATATAACACAATAAATAATTTGCTGAAAAAAAAATGTTGATTTCTGTTGGGATGCTAGTTGTGAAATGCATTTATACAAGTGAAAAAAGAAATGCAATTGGACGTAGAACCATTGTTTCTTGGTTCACTATAAACCGAGATTACCTTTGGTATTGGCCAACGATGCGAGTAGTTATGGGGTAGGGGCAGTTTTGAGCCACATTTTAGATGATGGATTAGAAAGACCTATTCAATACGCATCACAAATATTGTCAAGTACACAACAAAAGTGCACCCAAATAGACAAAGAACAAAGAAGCTTACACTATAATATTTGGGATCCAGAAGTTTTTGCAATATTTTTATTGCAGGGAGTTTTTTTTATGTGTGATCAATAGACCCCTAATTCAAATCTTAACGCCACATAAGAGATAGCCAACATTTTCTGCATTACGAATACAGCATTATGAATTGCTTTACGCAATTATACATTTAGTATTAGATATCACAACACGAAGGAACATTGCAACGCAGACGCGATGTCGAGATTGTCTGAAGCCAAAGTCGAAAATAAAATACAATAACCAGATACCTTTGAAATAAATTTATTCGAAACCTTGCCAATACGAGTCGTAAAGTTGAGTGAGGCTACGTTGAAAGATAAAACGGTTAGTAATTTATTACTAGGATTACGAACAGGAAGGGAAGTAGGACCAAATGAACGTTTTCATATAAACCAAAACGAGTTTTCGTTGCAAGAAAACTGTCTCTTAAGAGGATCTAGAGTTTATGTACCCGGGTTGCTTGGGGGGAAGGTGATGGTCGAATTGTACTCTGCCTATTTTGCTACATCAAAGATGAAGCAGTAAGCGTGAAGCTACTGTTGGTGGGAAGGATAGATCGTGATATTGAGGAAGTAGTAAAAAAATTGTGCAAAATGTCACTCACTACAGCCGAACCCACCGAAAGAGACATTCCACTGTTGGCAAACGCTAACCAACCCTTTTGACAGGGTCCATGTGTATTTTGCGGGTCCATTTCCCAATTTAAATTTTTTTTATTTTGGTGGACGCATATAGCAAGTGGCTGGAGGTTCACATACTACAAAACATAACTACCTATAAGACAATTGAGATTTGTCGGAAAATATTCGCTACACATGGTTTACCGGTTGCTTTAGTGAGCGACCACGGCTCCCAATTTACGTCTAAAGATCTTCAGGATTTCTTAACGGTGAGTGGTATTATTCACAAAATGGGTGCTTTTTATCACCCGGCAACAAATGGGCAAGCAGAACGGTATGTACGTACCATAAAAAAAGTTAAAAAAATTAGATTGTCCAAGAGAGGACATAGAAAAACAGCTAAAAAATATTTTATCAACATAACGAATACAAGTACCGGAAAATCCTCTGCCGTGTGCATGTTCAACCGGGATATAAAATCAAGGTTGGATTTGTTGATTTCGTTCAAAAATATACATGCAAGAAAGAATGCGTACAGGCAGAAGATTTTGGAGAGAGAGAGTTTAGTCGATTTACCTGCATAAGTAGAGGATTTAATAACAGAACATGTTCCTGTTACGTAGGAGTAACGTTGTAAAACCAGCAACAGGTGTTTCCGACTTTACCGGCGGAGAGAATTGGGAAAAAGCACGAAATGTTGCAGTTGAGGATGCAGGTTTAACAAAATATGTTTATTAGTTATAAGTTGAGAAAAGAGTAAATACTTAGGTTAAAATAATTGAGCCATCAGCCACCACTGGCAAATAAGTTAATGGTCTCAAGTTAATCACATTTTCTCGTCATTTAACCGCTGATTTTGCATTGCTTTAAACAATTACGATTCAGACTTTCCACAATTGTTTCCCATGCTCCTTCAAAGTGAGGTGATGCTGGTGAGATAAAGCTCTACCTAAATTCTGACATACTTTAGTCGAAAGCTTCTTTTTAAGTTATTTTTCGGTACCTAAACCGAATTTAACTTTGTATAAAGCTACCTTTTCTTAGCCTTGTCACTATTTTTACATGTATTGCTTTCGTAGTCAGCTTAAAACTGTTTCTGATCCTGACCAGAAGAACCACGATTCAAACATAACATTATATCCGTTCTCGATTGTTTCAGCCAAACGCGTTCTCAGAACTTCCGCCAAAAATTTTAAACGAGGGATTGACATTAATGGTTTGTTTGGAACCACATCTGATTTTGATGCTATAACTCATACCTCCACATCACTTTTTTGCTCCGATCTGATACAAGCTACGGCTGCGTATGCGCGCTCGCTTGAGTCTACAATGTAATTGGAATTAGCCCGGACGTATACCGCTATTATAGCACCGTGGTATAGAAATTGTATCCACTTGATTTAGTTGAATTAACCACCTTTGCCATTTGCTGCTAAATCCGTCACTGATGGGTTCATCCCATTCTATACTACTGCGCCATATCTCTTGGAGCACAATTTGTATCGTAAAATTCGAAATGAAACTCCAGTGGATCGAACATCGACATCACTATGCTGAGAATTTGCCTTTTGGTGGGGACCTTTGAACCATCAATTATTGCCATATCAATACGGTTTTTTGTTGAACTTGATTTGGAATCGATCATTTTGGTAATTCCACCAGAGACCCAATACCTTTTCTCCGATAGAATCTTTATTAGATATCGATTTTACGGTATTTTTACTACGGTCACCAATCTGTTCAATGACTGGCCATGAGTTGCTCAACCATTTTCGTTTGAATGAATTTGCTTTACGTGGCATATTACAGTAGTTGCTTTTTCTTCCGTCAAAAAGCGATCTAGCCAGTCATCGACATGGTAATTTTCTATGATTGTTTTTACGGCTCTTGGATATTGTTCCAGAAATGATTTCTGGGTTGGTGTTTTTAACGTTTCGCGCGACGGCTGGTAAGAATGTTGCACTGAATGCCATGACCTTCATTACATATTTTTCCGGCTTACTATTAATGTTCATATCATGCCACAGAAAGCGCTGAGAATCTTGATCAACCTTATTGATCATGACTTGACCAAATATTAAGGCAGTATTCCTTGTTATTGCCACCCTCTCTTGCCTGAATTTAAAGATTACATCAACCAATGATGTCAACTGATCTGAACCTTTCATTAACTCACTGTTTAAAGATACGCCGTTCACCTTTGCTGCATCACCCCAAACGAGCTGCACCTTTTCGGGTTGGTTTGGATTTGTAACCGTAAACATTGGCAAGTACTATGATCTTGGCGTCAGTGGTAACTCATCATGATTTAGTTTCCATATATAGTATTTTCTTTCGTATTCTTGAATAAATCATTTCACATTTTGTGCCCAATTTGCCTCATTTGGTAATTAATTTTCTAAACTATATTGTCTGCGTAACAAATTATTGGGTAATACAGCTGTGTCGTTTCTCCGGCTACTGGTCGAAACTGGATATTTTACAACTGTATTTGACGAAAAAGGGTAATTCAAAAGTGAATATTTCAAAACGAAATAAGGTACAAAACGAGATATGGTACAAAACTGGATACTTCAAAACAGGATATTTCGACATGTGATTTAAACTTAAAACTATGTTTTAGGAAAGTTCTGGAATATGGCCAATTAGGGAGGAACTCGGTGGGTTCTTAACCAATTTTGATGAAATTCTTTATGTAGGATGGGAATGTGATTTTAAAATGAGTTTTTGGGTAAGTTCTGGAATATGGCCAATTAGGAAAAAACTCGGTGATTTCTTAACCGATTATGATGAAATTCGATATGTAGGATGAAAATGTTGATGAAAAATAATTAATTTTTCTCACATAGATTCTCTAAAGTGAAGAAAAGATACATTAAGTAGAAGAATAACAAATAGATGTATATAAATTTTACTGACAGTAAACTCGATCAAGTCAATGATTCTTTTAATAAAATGAGAAAAGAAGCAATTTAAAAAAAAACATTTAGTGAAGAGAAATACTATCTCTCTGCTTAAAATTATTCAAGTATGAAACCTTAGTGGCCAAATTCCAGTGGTTTTCCCAAAACAGGTTTTAAAATCAAATTTAATTATACAATTAAAGAAAAAAACATTAAGTGAAGGAAAATTCTATTTCTCTCCTTAGAAATAATCAAGTATGGAACCTTACTGACCTTATTCCAGAACTTACCCAAAAAATCATTTTAAAACTACATTCCCATCCTACATATAGAATTTCATCAAAATTGGTTAAGAACTTACCGAGTTCCTCCCTAATTGGCCATATTCCAGAACTTTTCCCAAAAACCATTTTAAAATCATATTTTCTTTCTACGTATCGAATTTCATCAAAATCGGTTAAGAACTCGCTGAGTTCCTTCCTAATTGGCCATATTCCAGAACTTTTCCAAAAAATCGTTTTAAAATACCATTCTTATCCTACATATCGAATCTCATCATAATCGGTTAAGAAATCACCGAGTTTATTCCTAATTGGCCATATTCCAGAACATATTCCAGAACCCAAAAACTCATTTTAAAATTACATTCTCATCCTACATATAGAATTTTATCAAAATTGGTTAAGAACTTAACGAGTTCCTCCCTAATTGGCCATATTCCAGAACTTTCCTAAAACATAGTTTTAAGTTTAAATCACATGCCGAAATATCCTGTTTTGAAGTATCCAGCTTTGTACCATATCTCGTTTTGTACCTTATCTCGTTTTGAAATATCCAATTTTGAAATATTCAGTTTTAAAATGTCCAGTTCTGAGCGATTCCCCATTTCTCCATAACAAATGAGCCTCATAACGTTTCCCTCTTTCCTTTACACTTTATGACAATATTTCACGTGAATGTATTAGCCCTTTTGAGTTAATTTGAACGCCAGAACACGAATCCAAAACATAAATAAATTTCACCGTCTCGTGTGGTTGTTCCTTTGTTATCTTGCCATCTGCTTCAATATGTTGATGCACCTTGATTCGCATCGCCTCTTTTGTTAGCTCACTGTAAATGGTCCAACCTAGTTTAGTTTTTGTTAGCCAGGCTTCGTTTGAGCCTATTAGAGTTATTGGCTGTGCAAGTTTATAGGTGTCTATTGGCACTTCATTGAGATGTTCTGGTTGCCGAGTTGGTATGCTTTGTTTTGGTGGTTGTAAAGATTTTACCGTTCAAACATTTTTTAAATTGTATAAATAATGATCCTGGTTAATGCCCGATATTTTCAAGATAACGAGTTTTGCTTCATGCTCAGTTGTTGATACTTCTTTTTGTCCATTTTAGACAAATGTCACTCGAGGCTTAGTTTATCAGCTATTGATGAATCAATTATGATTCCGTTTGCTCCATCATCTAGGAATGTTCATCATTTAGGCCGTATCTAGTATCAACAGTAAAATACCGTTGCAGTATGCTTATTGCTTTGAATATTGCACAGCTTGTTGTTTTGTGATTTGCTCCATCGCATACCATACAGCTTGAAATATTTTTTGGCGAAGTTTCCATATGATGAGCGCTAATGTTAACATGTTCAATCTTTCGGTTACACTTCGTATTCTTAGCGACTGGCAGGAACCTCATTCAGACTATATGTGTGACATTTGCTGCACTCTCTGCTACTTCATATAACAATTTTGCGAATTTCAGCAGATCGACTTGTTTTATAGTTGTACATCGTTTACCCCATCCGAGAACTAGTCTATATGGTAATTTATCTGCGATTTTCTGGCATAACTCAATGCTTTTGTGACATTCTTGTGCATCTGATGCCTCTGCCAAGCAGCACCAGTTGTCAACCTCAGATGCAAAACTAATAAGCGACTCAAACCTATTACCTCGCACATTTGGTAAATTCTGTACCTGTTGTATTAAGGAACATACCACCGTTTTAGGTTGCCCATAGTGATGTCGTAGTTTTTCAATGGTACCCGGTATCGTATATGGAATTATCAGTTGATTCTTGACTATGTCGTATGCTGGTGATCTTAATGCTTTTTGCAACCGGGAGAGAATGTCAACATTGAAGTAACCACACTGCTGTGTAGAATGTACATAAGCCAATATAAATTTAGGCCATTCCACTGGATAACCATTGATTATTGGTAGATCTTTATACGATAACACCATTCTTGCTATTACTTGGTCAGCAGCTACCTTTTTTGCATTTTCTGCCTCGTTATATAACCGACTTGCTTTGGTTTCATCATGAAACCCCACATGATTCATGTATGGATATTGATTATGTTGTTTGCTAAAAACTGTGCGTTTTAAGATGTGAGCGTTTTTTTCACAAAATCTTGCTTGCTCAGTTTTATCGACCAGCTCAGTTGGATTAGAGTTGTTGATAGGCTGCTGGTGTTTATGTTTATACACCAAATCTCTGGTATACTGGTCACTCACTGCTGTATTTTGACTGACAATTGAATTATGACTGGTAACTGTTGCAGTTAACTTTTTCGAATTATGAATTCGATCCCTTTTTTGATATGTTCGTTCTCCAGTTTATGAATTTCTTCCAGTTCTGCTAAATCAATTTGCTTGCGAGTGACGTACGATAATTTCGATCCAGTCGTAAGCGATAAGTTCTTGTGCCTTGATGACATTTTACTACGTATGTTTGGGGTTATGACGTCTACGTTTTGATCTATCTTTGTGGCGTTACCTTAAATAGTATTATGGTTTAGTTTTATTGGGCGCTGTTTTAATACTACTTTCCGTCCATAATAGCTATCACCTTTTTGAGAGCGCTGTATCATTGCGTGTTGTTTTGGTTTACTAACACGGCTTGAGTAGCAACCAAAAAAAGATTCAAACAGTAGACGCCCAATTAGACAAAAGCCATTCTTCAAAAAAATAAGGATTCGAAATAAAATTTAATATTTGCGCTCTGTTAAAAAAAAATCTAAAATTTAATTGTACAGTCGCAAAGTGTTCCGCAAATAACTTTATCTCAGTTAATTCTTATCATGTACCAACCACACCACCATCTTTTTTTACATAGCCTTTTATATTTCATAAACATTGCCAAAATATTAAATTACACGTCGAGATGTTTGCTAATAAAATTTAACGACAATTATATAAAATAAAAATAAACCTTGTCGTCTAATTTTGCACCGCAACCACTCTCATTTTATTAACAACCGAATAAAAAAATGTCATATAAAATGAAAATAGGTAACGACGTGTCTGCCGTATACCAGTGCGAAGATGGTTTGAGGATTTTATTATTTTCACAAATTTTGTTGTCAAATTACAATGATGGCATAATAGAATGAATTTGTGAATGGAATTGAGCTTGATATGTAAATATTGTTTTGTGAAAATAAAAATTTCACAAACAAAAATATTTGTTAAACAAGTTCATCACCATTTGAAAGGCGGTAAGAATCAATTGTACGAATCGTATATTATCATTCTACAATGGGCACCTTAGTCGTTTATAATAACCACAGTTGTAACACATTGAGAATTCTATTCATTCACTCTTTACCTAATAATACCGGACTAAAAGCAACATACAAACATACTTAAGGCAATCATACAAAAAGTATGTTATATATTATGGAATAAGATGTTTTTTTTAGCTTTAAATTAATTCTTTGACAGAACAAAATCAAAAACAGATAATAACATATTGACCACTCGACTAGAGTTAAAAATAGGATACTATACAAATTGGAGCATAACTTAAACCCAAAAAACATAACTGGGAACAACCAACAAGGCCCACCAACATTTCACGTACTAAAACTGCACAAAAACGGATCTGCGACAATGGTTTTATACTCAACCGCCTTCAACGGCCTAGATACGTCAAAAGCAAATAATAAATATCGTCTTCAAAAAGGCCTTTTGGAAATAGAAAAATCATTAAAGAATGAGTTTTCAACTTTTAATGACTTATATCTAACGGCAAACGGACTAAGGACCCAAAAATAATTTTTATAGTGTAAAGATCATGAAATTTTTTTTGGTAAAACGAATTATTAATAATAATAACAACAAAACCGTTGATACTTTGCCTCAAAGTATTTTATAAATTTACCAAAATGTAATATAAAATGATGAAATAGTTAGGAGTTTTCAGAAATATATATTAAATATTTGTATCGAATACCCCGTCAATAATATAAATTAAAATAGTAATTGCGTGGGGTGCAATAATAAGGGAATAGCTAGTAAACATAATAAAACAATAAACGAGAATTAAGAATTTTCACGACAAACATCACGCCAAAACATTCTCACATACCGCAATTATAAGTAATAATTTAAAATAATAATTCGATATTGGTTTGATTGAACAACCCCAGTTTTAAAATCCTCAGAAACCCTTTCTGGTTCGACGAGGTCTTCAAGTCGTGAGGTAGCAAATTAAAAATGGAAGGGGTATACAAATGTAAAATCGGCGACAGTATTCCTTTCTAGTAAAAGAGACAATACACCTATTTTGTATTCTTCAATTGTAGTTGTCAACAGATTTGACATTTATATAGCCACCCTAAGGTAAAATATCTTTAGAACTTTGTAAACATATAAATAATGAGAAATAAACTGTTCTCAAAATTGGAGTAGGGCATATCTCCCGAAGAACATACAATTTGCGAATCGCTATATTTAGTGATTTTTTAAGTGCAAGTCAAGTGTTATACCAAGATATTTAAAGTCGCATGTGTATTGAATAAGGAAACATTTTTAATTGCAATTTGAGCTACATAACATTGAATGATTAATAATTGGGTTTGCCATAGTTAATGAGTCCTTCTTGTCGAAGAGCATTAAATTAGATTTAGGACTTAAAACCATTGAGTGTTGATTAAGCCATTCCCGTAAAATTAAAAAATCTTTCTCAATATGTGGCTTAATCATACTGTAAGATAAACCAATAAAATAGAATGCTACATCATCCGCAAACGCAACGATTTTACCACTGAAATCCAATTTACAGAACGAATCGAAATATATTAGAAATAAAATAGGACCCTTAACGGATCCTTGAGAGATTCCTGCATCTAGAGTGGATTCGACGCTTAATATATTATTTACCCTTACCTATTGCTTCCTTTCCCTCAAGTAAGATCCAATCAAATCCAACACAACACCGTGAAACCTTGCCATACAGAGTTTAGATATCAGCATTTCGTGTTCAACAGTGTCAAAGGCCTTCTTAATATTGATAAAAGCTGCCACTGCCTTATAATTATTATTAAGGCCTTTGAACACCGGGGCTAGAAATTCTAAAAGAGCATCCTCAGTATTAAAATTGGCATTGAAGCGAAATTGAGCCTTGCTTAAGAATTTGGTTTTCTCAAGAAAACATACAAATCTGGTCTTGACGCATTTTTCTAGAATTTTTGAGAAAATTGGAAGCAGCGAAATAGATCGATAATTTCCTACACTTGTTTTTTCACCTGATTTAAGCAAAAAGATCACCAGAGATTTTTTTAGTTGTGAAGGAAATTCGCCAGTGGAAATATAAGTATATTCCAGGAGATCGATTATACGCGTGGCAACATTTTTAACTATACGGTTGGAAATACCGTCCAAACCACAACAATTAAAATTGTTAAGAGCTTGTATAATCGACATAATTTTCGACTTACCAATTGAAGAAAATAAACAACTCCTTGATTCAGTACTACTACTAAAAAGCAGTTTCGATTTATCTGATTTGTTAATATTGACATTCTTTTCAACATACTTATTATACGTAGTTGTTTGGTAACAGTTGAAAAATAATGGTTAATCAAGCAAGCAGTCGCATAATCATCTTGCAACCTATTTCCATCATCATCAATTAATTCACTCAATGTAGAAATAGTATTGTTGGTTTGAACTTTTGGTTTGTTTCTATACTTTTCAAATAAGTGATGAAGGTATTCATTGCTGCATTTCTTAACCTCAGAAGCAACCGATTTTTTAAGTTTAAGATATCAACGTTTAAGTTGATCATTCAACGGATGATTTTTCATTTTAACAAATAAATGATTTTTTAAATCAATTTTCTTGCAGAGCGCATCTGTAATCCAAGGTTTAATTTTCTTATGATTTTGCATGAATGTTTTGGTACTCTTACAAGCAAGTAAATGAGAAATAAACACAGCTATGAACGTATTAAAGGCAGTATTAGCATCAAAGCATAAAAAAGCATCATCCCAGCATTGATTGGCTAATAATGAATTTAGGTTAGGATAATCATAAACTTGAAGTACAACAGGATTTGATTTCGAGATTGACACACGGTTAGAAATTTTTAATTCAAGACTCGTCATTGCATGATCAGTAATATCTTTATGTTCAACTTTATATTGAATACTGTATTTGGGATTAATTACTTGTCAAATAAAAATATGATCGTAGGCTCATTTACTAAAGAATACATACCACAAGAGGATAGAATTAGCAAATATTCCGATTTTATTTTCGGTTCCTTTAATAGGTCTATATTAATATCACCTAAACTAAACAAATTTTTTATACGGATAGAGTTTAGAAAATATTTAAGCTCATTCAGAAAAATGTCTGGTGAATGACAGTGTAGTCTTTACATACATACAAATTTGAATGGTTCATTATTAAATAATTAATAATTAATAATTAATAACATTTGTATACCGTCGGCCGCCCTTATGGTAAGTTTTTTACAGGTGTAACTTACTTAAAAAGTTCGAATAAAAGCAAGAACTCCCCAGCTTTTTCAATAGAACATTTTGATTCAAGATTATAATCATTGATCGTATAATTACACAGTTCCTCTTCGTTTATTCAAAACTTGCTAAGAAAAATAATAACTGGTTGAGCATTCAAAGCCACCAAGTTAACCAAAAATAAATCAAAATTTGCGCGTATGCTGCGAATGTCTTGGTGAAGAAATAAAAATTGTGAAGGCGCAGTAGAATTAACTGCATTATTGGTATTATTCAAGGACAATATTTGATGAGGAGAGCTACAACGAGAAAGAAAATTAACACTTGTAAGTTGATCATGGTTACATATACAATTATTTAAGGAACTCATATATTAAATTAAGAATTAAATTTTAACTTAGCTAATGAACTAGATTCTCAAGATCAGCAAGCGAATTGGTGTAGTTTATTCTGCCACCATCTATATTTCTCATCATAATTGTAGTGTCTCTCATCCATAGGTATTTGTATTTGAGTTTAATTTTTATTTCCTTTGCCTTCATGAATTGATCCCGTTTAAATTTAGTAATGAGCTGATTGATGTACATAATGTTATCACTGTCATCAATAATTTTAGACGTTAACTTCGTGTTCCCAGAGGCACTTAATATATCTGCTTTGGTAACAACATTATTAAAACGAACTATTACTTTTTCTGGTTTATTTATAACATTGCTTTTAAAGCGATATCAATCGATCCTAGTGTCATTGTCATTGTCACAAGAATGTTTTAGCCCAACCTTGAGCAATGACATGACGGCATTTTTTAAAAACTTTTTATCTTGGATTAGCGGAAAGCCAACAATTTCTACAGAATTGTTCAATGATAACTGTTCAACACGATCAAAGTTTGAGTTCCAGATTAGATACCTTATTTTTTAATAAAGCGTTCTCTTTAATCAGTTCATCAACACGTTCCATAGGTTTATCGAGACTATCAAACCTTTTTTCCATAATAAAAGAATTCTGTTTTAACTGAATAAATATTTCCTTTCTCGTTTGCAGCATCAGACGAGAAAATCACGTTATCAGTGATATTATTGGTAATATTGTCAATATCAGCAGATTGACCCTGTTTCTGAGTTACACAAACAGTTTCATCATTCAATGTGGACCGTTTCTGACGTAATCTATCACATAGATTACATATCCAAGGTCTGTGTTGTTTTTTTTTTAATTCAATTTCAGTTTTGTTTAATGATACACAAGCACCATGAAACAGCCCACCGCACAACTTACAACTAATGTTAATATCACTTCTATTGGTTTTGATTTTAAAAACAATTTTTAGTACAATTTTTAATTCCGTTAAATAATTTGTTCACGGGTGTCATAATTTAAGAACTCATAGTAGCTAAAATAAAGCCATACATCTTTGAATAAAATAATTTGAACATCCGGGGTAAAATCCATTCAGAGTTACATATATACACGGTGAGTTTTTAAAAAAACGCGAGCTTCTAGTTCGAGAACGGTGCTAGATGGGAGAAAATCATTTCCAATAAAATTTGTTGAGAATTAAAGAGGGCTTCTAGTGGTGACCTTGAATGACCTTCAAACTCATTAGTTTGGGAGATCACTAACTTCCAATGATAAATTTATAAAATGGTTGAGCAATACCACATTCATTACCATATCACTTATGCCTCTACCTCGTACAATATTTCTTGTTAATTTATGTGGGTCAAGTGGGCCTAGCTGCAGTTTAGACCATCTTCCACAATTTCCTCAGTAAACCCAAGACGAATTTTATTTTTCTTATGCTTCCGGTAGTGTAAACATTTACACTTAAATGCTAAACATTTAAATACACCTCTTCCAAAGTGTCAACGAGCTGAATGTCGTATAGCATATATTATAATCGTCATTCATTAACATTTATTTTGTTGACATTCACCATAGATCATCTCAAATGTTTCCTCGTTATTGTACACCATGACAAAAAAAATCTTTGCCTATTATAAAAAATCTCAAAATAATTGGATCTAATCCAAAAAAAACTAGTTTTGCCCTACATCTCCGAAACTAATGAGTTGCAAGGTCATTCAAGGTCACCATTAGAAGCCCCATTCAATTCTGAACAAATTTTATTTGGAGTAACATTCTCGTATCTAGCACCTTTGGAAAAATAAATAGTCAAGAACATTGATTCGAAATGGCTGACAGGATGGAATTTCAACGATAGTTAGCAATATTCGTTTTGAGTGCACTATTGAAAATAGGTTTGATGAAGCTGGATATCTAAACGTCAGAAAAAAATGTATTAGCTAGGCTTAACTTGCAAAAATATTGTTATTTGTTCGGCCAGCACATTAGAACTCTCTTTAAACGCACAAGGATTAATTTTTTTCGGATAAACAACTCAAATTTGTATTCAACTCTGTAGAAATGTACACTGAGCATTCTTGATTTAAATAAAGACGATTAGATGGAACATTTTTTCCATCTTAGAAAAAATCGATTCAATAAGTTTCGTCTTATTTGTAGCAATATCATCGACGATCTCAGGTATATCTGAAATTCGAAATTACACACAAAAATATGATTTGTTTAGTACGCAATTGACATGAAGGTTTTGACCACAACCGATTCGCGAAACAAAATCTTTTGTCGATTATATCAAACTCGAAGAAACTAAATTGCAAAAATCATCTGATCGTCTTATGGTTGGATATAAACTATATATATTATAAACTATATATGGATATAAACTATATATTTGTAGGCAGTCACTTCATGAATTTTGTGGGGAATTAACTATTGTTAGGTACACATAATAACAAAATGCATCGAGGAAAAGCTGTAAAATTGTAAAATATCCAACGTTAAGAACACCAAATGTTTTGAGATGTACACTAAGAAAAAGAATTTCGGAAAATATCGTTGGACGAAGACGTACTATCCAGAGAAACTTAGTGAGTTCAAGTTAAGAGTTTCAAATTTGTAATAAAGGAAAATATCACACATTTTCAACAAAAAAAAATCACAGATACAATCCTAGCTACGACAGTGGCTTTGGAAACGAAAAAATATACTGTAGCAGTTTTACAGGCTTGAATTGCCCATCAAGACATTCTCTCAAAAATGAATCAATACAAAGAACAACATTTACTGGGGGTCAAAATTAGACACGACTAGATGAAAGGATTTCTTGAAGGCAGATAAAGAAAGCACTTGTAGGAATTATCTACTTACTGTTAAACCAACATACTAAGCCATTGGGCTTACAAATCGATTTCTTTGTATCGAGAAATATTTGAAAATATGTCTACTACATTTCAGTGCGAAAAAGTTTCTCAAAATAAACTGAGATCACTTTGATGTTCAGTGAAGACATTTTACAAAAAAAAACAGTCTATCTTTGTAAAAATCACAAAGATTGCGACAATTTTTGAATTTGTTTAGATAACAAATTCATTTTATGATTCCAACAGGAAGAATAGATGAACGAGATGCTGAAGTTAAACATCTTTTTAAAGGACATTCAGCAATCAGTATGGAAATAAAGCACTCCTATAGTAAGAGGTAAAATTTAAAGACAAACCTATTATCAAACACTAACTGATCAATTGCGAACAAAATGGCATCAGACCAGAGCTAGCCAGGATAAACCAGTAGTAAACAATTTAACAAAAAAAATTATCAAGAGTAATAGAGAAATTTAAAACTAAATATATAATTCTAAAAGTCAGCCACAAAAAGAGTCTTAAAAAGACTCACTACCCAACAGTTTTCAATTTAAAAGTTAGATGGAATTTGGACAAGACAATAAAAAAAACCATTTTTCTACAATTTTGGTAATCAAAAGAAATCCCGCCAACCAAATATTTAACGAATGATGAGCAACTGTGTAAGAGAAACTTCGATGAATTACATACGCATGATCAAAAGGGAAGATTAATAGACAGCCTGTCGTTCAGATCTACTAGATATGATTTGGGTAATTCAAAAACCATAGCATTAAGGTAGACGCTAAAGAAAAGAATGTAAAAAAGACACATAAAACGGCTATACCATGCGGTCATAAATTCATCCATTATACAAAAACAAAAGTACGTGAAGTATTTGATATTATTTAGCAAAAACATCAATCCCATTATTATTGAGTGATACGATGCTGTTCAAAATCAAATGTCGTTTTGTATGCTCATCGAAACAAATGAACCCAATTTATGTTTTAAAATGGTAAATTGCAAATTACTATTATTAATTTATTTTCGTAACTATCGTTACATCTACGATGTTCCAACACGGGCGTAGCTATAGTGGGACCACCAAGATCTTAGATGGCACTTTGCACTAATAAAAGAAAATCCGGCTGATTGTGCCAGCCACGGCTTATTACGATGAATTCCTATCAATTCAGAGATTTCGTGGAATCGGTTTCGACTTCGGCAAAAAAAAAATTGAGGTCAGATCAAAGCAAGCTGCGTTACACTGCAACCAAGTCTGCACGGATGTCATCTCAATTAAAAATGAGTTTATGGCCAAATTTGCAAGAAATTATTACATGTTTTTCCAGCTTTATTGCATAATTATTGCTCGATTTTTGTTATACGTTAATAATACTAATTGTCCTCGAAAAACGTTTTTTAATTAACAGAGGGCGTTTAAACATATCACGGTTGCCAGTATAGCAAAAAGTGTTTCAGTTCAATAAGGATGAAATACTCTGGGTCATTAAAAGTTTTTTACGGCAGAGGAGTAATTTTATCCAATATTATGTATGACAGTAATTTATGTGTCTCTGAGCTGGAATCCATAATTTTCAAGTATGCTAGTAACTTCCTTCTGTCATTGCGGGCATCCACGTACATTTTCTTTGATATCACCTTAGCAGCCAGAGGTGAAAACAATAGATAGTCTTCAGCTATTTGCTTCATAGCACGAGACGCTCGAAAAGAAGACAATGATAATCCATAGGTGACGGTGGTCAGTTTGAAATCTCGGATTGGCTTGAAGGGATCAGTTCTCCAAACAAATTTTTGGAATTGCGTCTTCTCAATTTTAAAATCTTAAAATTATAGAATATACCGTTGACTGTAATGTAGGACCCACTGCCAAATAAACATTTAAGGATTTTCCCGAGCTGGATTTTGCAAATCCATCGAAAACAACTTTTAGTTGATTTGAAGAAGTGGATGCCTTAAAAATGCCATGATGAGGTATGAAAAATCCATTACTATTTATTTCTTTAGTCGAAATTTCTGCCTTATGATTTAGTTGTTCAAACTCGAAAAGAAAGTTTTTATAGAGTTGCGCAAGGTTTGGATTACGTTCAAAACGGCATTCTTTTCCTCCAAATCTTTGAATAACTGATGATAGAGATTGTCCTGAACTGATGGGTGATTCTTTGAATGGCTGCCACACAACAAATTGTCCCTCAGAGTACCTTTGCAGGATTTCCTTAAAATGATTCTCGCAGAATGTTTTCTCTGGAGAAAGAATCACTGCTTGTTCATTAACGGAATCGGTTTCCCAAAATGATTGTAAACTTTTATCGATGCCGATAATTTCTTCATTGTGATTGATCCGCGCTATAGCATTGAAGTATAGTGTGATTGCATATTATTATTTACTCTCCCAGAAACCAAATATGGTTGCATGATTGGTTGATCCCGAGTGGTTATTATTTATCTTGGATGATGTCAAAAAAATAATCTGCTCCAACGAGAGCAGTCAATATCACCAGTTTGGTCCAAATTTCGTTTATGTGTCCCAACATATTGGTCCTTCGAGACAGATTTACTCAATTTTAAAAACCTCTACGTTATTAGTTCAATCGAGAAGCTAAGTCAAAACGGGAAACAGAAGCTATCAGCACAGTACAAAATAAGGAGCAAATAAAGATTGTTGCTTATCAAAATCAAAATCAGCCGATTCGAGTATTTGGAAAGCAGGTCATTTATTCGTTCATAGCTAAGTATCCATTTTTATATAACATCTTTTACTAGAAGTAAGCGAAAATTCAAATCTGAGTCTATGTCTTAAATTGGATATTAAATTAAAAGGTTCTTAGATCAAAAATTTTAAAATCACGTGTTGTTCGTGCGAATAAAGAAACGTTAGTGAAAGTGTTAAATTAGGAATTTCACTACGACCGTTTTAGTTTTTCTAAACGGTTGTTGAATAGTTTTAAAAAACAAAAGGCCAGCAATAAAGGCCAACTCACAAACATCAATAAATTTGTAAGGGAAGCCGATATAGACACCTCCATAGATCAATTAACTGTGCATCTGAAACGAGTAAACCAGTTGATGCAGCAATTCACGTAATTGGAATATTCGATACTTCAACGTGAAGGAGCCTTCTGATACTACCTACGAAGTAAATTATTATAACTTCATTGCACATCTCAATACTCTAATTCGGGAGATAAACTTTAGAATGGCATTTTGTACTTGAACAACTCACAGAACGCAATCCAATTTAGTATGCGTTTGGAAGTAAAATTACCGAAAATTATCATCTTTTTCTGGCAATTATACAGAATTCTCTCAACGCAGTGCAGAAGTTCCAATATTTAAAGGGATTGTTGTGTTGAGAAGCTGCAGTACTATTACTTCACATTAATATGACAGTGAGAAATTATATCGGCGCTCTGAATAAACTAAAGGAAAGATACAATAGGAAGAAACATATATTATATAAATTCTTTTATTCGTACTTTCATGGAGCAAGAAACTTTTGGATTCCACCGATGAAGTAATTTGTATTCGAAAGGCCTTAGGAACGGCCGCCGAATCACGTAATCCATGGCTAATATATATTTTAGTAAATAAATTAGACGATTAATTCAAGGTAGATCCAAGATCTAGACAATTTAGAATTAGCACCATTCCCGAAATGTTTAGCACGACGCATTGACACGCGAGAAACCCTTACAATATCATCCAAACGTGTTGCTGTTAAAACTGATATTGAGGGACACATTCCTACCACCGAACTTTTAAACCTCTGAGTCGCATGTTGCTATCAACAGGGCTCAATTTGCAAAAATGTGCAAAGCAACCAATGTCACAATTGCTCCACTATTAAATTTACAATTATTAGATGTTTATCAAGACGAAAATGCTAAAATTGTGGCATGAAGCACCATTCTCTACTTCATGTAGATGATAAACCTGACAAAATCGTACCATCGCTATAAGACCCACAGTTCTGCCTTACCTCAACCATTCACGCACAAAATGTATCTTTATCTTCGATACTGCCTAACGTCAGAATAAAAGTATTGGATTCAGGCAAGCTCACAGTTTGTCGTGCACTTCTAGATTCCGGATCACAATCCTGCAAGAAAACCTGCACACAACACTTGCGCATAAATAAGTGAAACTCTCGTATATCTGTGAGTAGCTTAGGACAAACTGGTAATTTAATTTCCCGAGGTCTAGTAACCCAAACTATTAGACCAGAACTTAGCTCGGAATTTCAAATTGATGTACTTGTGATGCCAAAAATCACTACTCAGCCTTCACCACAAACTTTGGACATCAGTAGGATAAAATTCTGCCAGCAAATTAGCCCATCCAAATTTTAATGATCTCGTCAGCCATTATTTTTAATATTTTTTTATATTTTGAAAAATGTTCAATTAAAAATGACTTGTATTAAAAATATTTCTATTATCAGGGGCTCTTCTCGAATTCCACCAATATTTCGACATGTGGACAGCTGTCAATTTTCTTATCAAATTCCCTTGGTATTTCCACATAAAAATTTCACATGCAATTAAAAAACTTATGTAATTTAATTACATAATTAAATTAATATAACTAAAAATATAATTAACTATACTATAAATAGAAAAACAAATATTAATTTATGAAAATTATCATACACAGGAAAAAATGTCAAAATAGGATTTCGGTACACTGTTATGAATTTTGACAGATATCCACAAGGGGAAAATGAAAGAGGAATTCGAGAAAAGAGCCCTTGGTTCTTTACAGTGAACGTTTTTTTTTTTGTTTTAAAACTTTAGAAAATAATAGTGGACGAAAAGACACTTACTTACTGATACTTATATCTTTTTAAAGGCTTGTTTCTCAGTTCGTAAAAACATCAGCCAGAATGAATTTACGAATTAAAAGGAGGAGTTGGTTATTTATTTCCCAACAATTTCAAAAATGCCGAATATATGGTTACCAATTTCGAAAAAAATTCTAAGAAAATGTTAGATACGCAGATACAAATCAATAATTTTAAATGTACCTGGGAAAAAAAATTCTTGATATCTGTCACACACAGAACAAGTATTCATTTTGTATTATGGTTGTGGATATACGAGCTGATCATTTGAAAACAATTTTATTAATTTGGTAACCAAAACCATTTTATATATCGATATAAATCACATATCAAACGATTCGAGTAGGTACATGTGTCAAATAAAGATTTTAGACGAGAAAAATAATTTCCTAAACCAAAACTGTATACAGTAGCAAAAAAAAAGCATAGTAGTTCTCATTTATATATAAATTATAGTGTATTTTTAGGCAATCAATCATTTCCTATCAAGAGTATCAAGTATAGAATAAAATTGAAAATCATTAAACTATTTACCATTTTGGTTTGATTTTGTATACATTTTTGATTTTCCGCCATTTCACTTTTGAAGCGTTTTGAAAATAAAAATCTAAACTAAAACCTATAATGCCCCTAGTCTATATGTGATGATGCTCTATCAGTGATAGTGAAATAGATAACATTTGATGTTTTGAATTTATTTTGAGTATGTTTTTTTGAGTTGGTGTACATTGCAGTGCGTCAGGTGTAAATGATTAATGTATTTTTCAATTTTAGAAACTAACTCTTTCGACTGGTTAGGGTATGTGTGAGTGTGTGTATAATAAATAGAAAAGTAATGGATTAACGTTATCAGGGTATAGTTATAATTTTTTTTTTAGATTGAGGTAGTTATTTTGCTACACAGTGGTATATTTTACACATTTATTTTCAAATGCCAGGTTAGAGAATATATAGATTTATGATTTTATGTTTATAATCCATCATATTCTTAATTAATTAATAATCTCAACAATCAAAATGTACTCTTTGAACATAGGATATTTTTAAAATATACCATGATCATTGTTTATTCATTGATTATATATATTGGTTCTAGTTTCACATATGGTATGACATTTCATTGTTTTGCTAAACCTTAATTCATAATTCTACTCAAGTGACTCTAGTGGTATAGTATAATCAATTATATAAGAGTATAGTCGCCGGTTGCATAGTGGTGGTTTAGGTGTTAGATTAAACACACCGTGGTTGTGAGTTCGATTATCGCCGCTGATCATAACGCCGTTGGACTGACAACGATCATCAATTGTAAATTAAATTATTGCTTAATGCTAATCCATTTTCGAACAAACATTTTCCACTAAAAATATTTTTAAACACTTTAACGACAATGATGAACTAAGAAGAAAATTAAGCGAAATTGAAAAGGTAACGTCGCAGCTAAGCAATCAAATGGTGCTGCTTAAAAAGGAAAATGAAAATTTACAACGGGTTTTACAAGCTACAGAATCTAAGGAGTCTGCTCAGACTAGCAATTAGGAAGACACAGTTGGCAGATTTTATACTGATGAAGAAGAACTAGTAAAATAAACAGATTGGGTCTTAAAAAAGGAAAGGGAAAGCAAGAATAAGAAAGCGAAGTCGTCTTTGGAAAGTGGTGAGACTAAACAAAACGCCCCCTTAAATACAATTAAAGCTGATATCCAACGAAAAACAACTGATAAAGTAAAACAGCCAGGCCAATCACAAAAAAGAGGGCATCACCAGCAATGACTTTTATTGGCATATCCATAAATATGGCTCTGTGCAAACAATAATGAAATCAGTCACTGACAAAGAATGCAGAATTGCATCATTTAACAATGATGATGTATGGAAAATTAATACGTCTAATTCTGAGATGCATAAAATTTTGGCTTCAAAGCTTAATACTGAAGGGAATTAATGGTTTACTATTATAAAGATAAGATCATATTATAAGATACATATGGTAAGATTAATTGATCAATTAAAGTTATGGCTAGATGCCTCCATTCCACTTATTCAAAGGAGAAATATGCTCAAAAGAGAGAAATAAGAAAAAAATACAGTAGGAGCTCAAATCACTAAAAGAAGGTTGTCCTTATTTATGCTTACATTTAATAACAGAAAATTTAGAAAATATATAATGGGTTACCCAAGAAGAAGTTTCAGTTAGAATAGCCTGCTATTTGGGCAGCTATCAATTTTGAAGATGTCATATTTTGACATTTGACAAATAAAAACAACGTCATTACTAAAAATGGTAAGATACACGCTTAAAAACACAGTTCGCAAAAGTAACAGTTCGTAGAATTAAAGCACTTTTTGGTCGTCCAGAAGCACCTTCTCGATCGGCAATAGTGAAACTGGTAGAAAAATTTGAGATGTTGAGACTAGTTAGTGATGTGAACAATCGAAATCGTGTGTGTCGCTCAAGAACAACTGAGAATATTACTGCTGTAGCCCGTACTGTTGAAGAATTCCTAGGTTTGTCGATTCCTCGTCGATCTTTGGAATTAGACATTCTCCAAATGATATTATACCGTATTTTGCATAAAAACTTAGGTCTTAAGGCCTTTACAGTTCAGTTAATACAAGAACTCAACCAGGTCGATCACCATAAACGTCGTATTTTAGCTGATTGGGTCCTTTAAATGCATCAAAATGAACCGGAATTTCTTCGAAAAATCATCTTTAGTAATGGGGCCCATTTTCACCTCAGAGGCTACGTTATTATGCAACATTTCAACAATGATTGTTGAAAATTCTCTCCATCATCAACGTGTCACTGTTTGGTGAGATTTTGGGCTGGCGGTGTGATTGGACCTTACTTTTTCAAAAATGAGGCGAGTGCAACTGTTATGGTGAATGGATTGTGCTACCTAAAATTTATTAGGTCTTCCTTCATCATCAAATGATTATATATTTATGATGGCGTCTCATGGTCTCAGTTCTGCTTTAAATATGCCAACAAGAATTTTTAATGTTTCTGCAACATGCATTGATCACATATTTTTTAGACATTCTTTGAAATGTAATGTTAGTTTAGCTGATATTCTTGATCTGCATATTACTGATCACTGTATGACTTCTATGGTTATTGTTCCATTAAGAATTTTGACCAGCAATCCTCCACTACCAAAATTGAAGTGCTATGTGACTTCTTTTGATTATACAAATCTATTTAATGAATTGAATGATGAAGGCTGGCTCGACGTATATTATCAATCTAACGTATCTAGGGCTTATGACTGTTTTAATGGTCGTTTAAAACAATATATTGATAATAATATTTCAAAACACTTTGTAAAAGCTAAGGATAGAATTATTAAGCCTTGGATTTCATCTATTCTACTTAAAAAAATTAAAATTAAAAATTATTTATCTAAAAAATTATCAGTAAACCCTAGTAATTCTAAACTTTTATTAAAGTTCACAGAGCTTAATAAAGCTCTTCAACATGAAGTGTATATTGCGAAGGCTAAATTTTATAAAGATAAGTTCAACACAAAAAAAAGAGATATCAAAAATAGCTGGAAACTGATCAACGAGATTTTAAATAAGGGAAATAAAAAAGATTCGATTGAAGAAATCGTTGTTGATGATAATGGTTCAGTAACTGAATTATTTAACAATCATTTCGTAAATTCTGTCCTAAATTTAAAGCAAACTACCAACTCTACTGATCAAGTTTATTCTATTCTTATCTCTAATAACTCGGAAGAAAAATCATGCTTCTTTTGGGAAACCGATTCTTTTGAAATTTTAAACATCATATCGAACCTTAAACCAACTGGGTCAACTGGTAATGATCAGATTAGTAATTTCTTAGTTAAAAAAATATCAATTTATATAGTGGATGTGTTTTCATATATAATAAATTTTAGTTTTTCTTGTGGCATTTTCTTTTTAAATTAAAAGAAGCAGTAGTTATTCCAATTTTTAAAAAGGGTGACAAAAAAAATATTATCAACTATAGGCCAATTTCATTGCTCTCAGTATTTGGAAAAATAATTGAAAAGATAGCTCATTCCAGAATTACCAGTTTCTTAAATAAGACTAAATTTTTACATAGTAATCAATACGGATTTAGAAAATATAAAAGTACGGAAAAAGCTTTATTGGAATTTACCAATTTTCTATATAAGGGTCTAGACCAAAGAAACTCGATTGGTTCTATTTTTGTAAATTTAACCAAAGTTTTTGATATGGTAAACCATGACGTCTTGTTACACAAACTCCTCCATGCTGGTTTTCGTGGTGTTATAGTGCAGTGGTTTAAATCTTATTTATCTGATCGGTCACATATTGTCAAAATCAACGACGCTTTTAGTCAAAGTATTTACATTAACGATGGTGAACCGCAAGGGTCAGTGTTAGGTCCATTATTATTTTTAATTTGTTTAAATTCTATCATTCAAATTAATTTTAATTCTAGGTTAATAGCTTTCGCTGATGACCTTGTGTTTCTGTACAATCACCCTAACCGCTGTACACGTATTTAATATATGAATTCGGACTTATGCTTAGTAAAGGAATGGTGCTTTGCCCATTCCATGTTCTTGAGCTCAAAAACAAAAGGAATGTTTTTCAAATTGAATGACAATAGCGTCATAGATCCTAACATTATTTATCATGATGTACATTGTGATCAAAATTCTTGTTTAGTTATTTGCTTTAAAATTGAATTCGTTCAATCTTTCAAATATATTGGCTTACCATTGACAACTCAATGCTTTGGAAGAATCATATTGATTATCTTCGTAATTATCTGACATTAGTGATTAGTAAGTTATACATCTTACGACTAGTATGCCCTGTAGCTGTTTTAAAAAATATATATTTTGCTATTTTTGATTTTGGTGGGGGGTAACTTATTATGCAAGAATTTACTCGCTTATTATGGCTCAAAAAAATGCTATAAAAACATGCCTTTATTTCAGGGTCTAGAGATTCTTCTTTTGAGGTATTTAAATGTGCTCAAAACGATGAAGGCTTTTTTCAGTTCCAACGTTAATCGGTTGAATGTCAGTACTGGTTGCAATTTAAGAAATAAACAGTGTGTTTGGCTTCAAAGGTTTACAACAACTAATTTTCAAAATTCATTTTTAATTTTGGCTCCTAAAATCTTTAATAATCTTCCTGTTGATTTGAAAATTTGTAGTAAACTTAATCCATTCAAATCTGGATTAAAAAAAAAATTATTTCGCGTTTCAAATGTAGATGATTTGATGCATTTTCAAGTGTAGTTAATTTTTAATTTGTCGAAGTTTTTAATGTTTTTTATATATTTGAATTTTTATCAAATGTTATATCTTTCTTTTTTTCATATCTTCTTTATTACTAATCAACACTGGATTGTAACTATATCCACAGATTGTATTTTTGTATAAAAGTAATATTTATCATATCTATCATTATCAATATCAGTCCGACTATATAATATATTTTGGAAAAATGAAACAAATAAGTTAGCAATATCCCCAGATGTTGATGGAAATCCAAAAGTTTTCCTTAAAGTTTTCCGTTTTTAATTTTTATAAACAATACAATGCAAACCGTCAAACTATTTCGATAAATCTAAAAATGCTAATCTGTCGTCATCGTTCTTGGATAACTTCCATCTTCGATATAATTTTTTCTTACGATTACCTAGGTTTATTAGATCGTTATTATACCACGGAGGATTATTACAATTAACTTTTTTAATAGAAACAGGCACAAAGCTGTCAAAATCAATGAATAAATTGTCATAGAAATGTTGCACGTCGAGGTCAATCTACCATCCACCAACGTAAAACACGAATCCCACTCAATCGATTTAAAATAAGAAATCAAAACAATCAGAAAAGTTAATAGAATTACAATTGTGAATATTAAAATTAGACACCAAAAACTCTGATACGTTTAAATTAATTTCCATAGACTTATGGTTGACATCGTTGATGATGTACGGAAAAGGTGCCAACTTTATCATAAATAGATTAGCAGAATTTGCAAAAAAACAAGTTCGAAAATGTATCATTATAGTTGGGAACGTTATTTATCTGAACGAAGCCAAATGACAAAATAGAATCTATACATATTATATAGATTCAGCATCCGACTTAACATTGTACGGAATGACGCAGTTTACTTCGTCATCTACCAGCCATTCAATTTTGGGCAAGTTGAAGTCGCCAACTATCAGCACGTTGTCATCTAAGTTGAGTTTAGAAATTATATTATACAAACAGTTTGTATATGTCAATTATATAAATGCCATTAATGTAAATAATTTGCTTAAAGATATTTAACTTAATGCATTAAAGTACCATAGATGAATCACTGTTAACTGCCACACTTACAATAGATTAATGAACAGCCATCAGTACGCTTCCTCCATTGGATTTGACACTAGTTAGTACCGAGTGGTCGCGCCTGTATACAATATAGTCTGTCGGGAAATACTCAGAACTAACGGTAAACAGGATACATAGAAGCGACGACAAAGCGATAAAACTCAGCAGATTTTTAGGCAGTACCGCGAACATTTTGAAAATATATAAAATTGTTTCTTAGATCAATACCATTAGGAGTTAAAATGTTTAAGGTATTCATTGATGAAGCCGCCGACCTCCTCGAAAATTTCTTCTATTTTGATTTAAGTTGAATTCCTTGATAAGTACGTATTCAGGCCATAAATCAGCATTCATAATAATTTCAAACGATTCAAGTGGCACAATTATTTTATACGAAATATAAGGTGCTGCTTCTCCATTTTGTGAATCTTTATTGATCCGTAAACAATTAGCGTCCAAAATTTAAATATTATTTTTCACAAACTCATTGAATCCACTGTCAGTAATGGTAGGTTTAAGTCTCGACACAAAAATCCTATTACGTGGTGGAATAGCACCAAATAAGACATCATTTTAGCTTTTTGTTTTGGAAAGCTTTTTTATTATAAATAGTTGAATGCCTCGATGAAATAACTGGTGCAACATTATATTTATATTTAAGGATTTAGTTAGATTCAATCTTTGATTATATATGTGTCACCTGTTCAGACTGAATTGGAGTTACGATACCATCATTATCATTGACTTTATTATTAATGTGTATATGACTGCCATTGCAACCATCGTTTGTTCCCATTTTTAAAGCGTTGTCCGTGTATAATTTCCGAGGTCGATTTTATGATGAATCCGCTATGGTAATCCGAGGGCTTTAATTGTTTTTATGAGATCAAGTTGTTGGCCTGTTGCTCAACCCGCTTGTTACGTGTGATGGCCACGTACTGGAGAGAATTTTAAGGCATCCAGTCCTACCTTGAAAACATTTAATTGGTTTAGCCGTTAATTAATTTAACCGTTTTATGATAAATACTATAATTTTAATTGATTAATTTCTGAAGCAGAGATTGACCAATTGTATCCAACTTTGGAATTGTACTAGGCAAACAAACACTAAAATGATAAATGCCTTCAAAGTTCTTTGCATAATTATTAATGCTCGGTTAAAAAAAAACATTTTCAAATAGACGGTCATTTCAAAATATACCAAAACGTGAATTTTATACAAAACGGTAATTCGCCTGAAACCAACTCATTTCATTTTTTTTATGTACAAATTAACATTCTATCGAATCATTTTAATTAACATAAAACCGGAAACTTAACCGTCAAAAAACCAAAAAGCTCAAAATCCATAATTTATTTTATCTCTGCGTTTCCTGCCATGTTAAGTTATTCCACAAAAAATCAACGCACTACAAAAAACGTTACGCACTTTCCCTTTCATTAATATTTCGTATTTTTCTTTTTCTTTATATACATATACCCAATTCCATTCGAAGGACATAATTTTCATCTCACCCTCTTGATTGCGGGAAAACCCTCCCAAAAAAAATGTGTATAATCGCTATGTAAACAATAATTAGAAAATCATTAATTATTCTCAATTTTTTTTTTTTGCGGTGATTCGGTTTTTTTGTTTTCCTGTGTGCGCCGCGTACAGCACGACGAATGGACGAGGTGAAATAGGAAAACGAATAATAATTAATTGATAGCTTATTGATTGATCTGTTATGAAAATAAAATCGACAATTTTTTTTTTTTTTTTTGTTAATTAGGGACTATACAAATATTTCGGTAATATAATTATTACGAGAGACGACAGTTTAGTCGTATAATTAAATTGTTAAGGAACAAAAAAAATAAGAAAATGTGTGCACTCAATAATCAATCACCGGCCGAGGCGAGTGGAACGAGAAAGTTTCTCAACCACATCAAATTAATCTATTTGACATAACCGAATCGAGTACCAAAAATTTCTTAATTGAAATTCAATTTTCGAATCGATTTTTTTTTTGTTGTGTGCTACCTGCTATGTACATAAGAATTTTGCCTAGCTGTAACCGGAAAAAAAATGTATTTTCCGAATATGCGGTAAGTGGGAGATGGAAAATCATATATACATAACACACAACACCAACAACTTTATATAGAGAGAAAAAGGTTATTAGATGTAGATTTTTTTTTATGAAACCATAACATAACCAAATGGTTATTATTCTGTTTCATGCTTCCTTGGGAAATTTTACGTATCCCCCCGCCTAAAAAACTTTGGATAATTATTTGAAAAACATTTTATTTTTCGGTTTAATGGTTTGCTTTTTTTGTGGATTGCTAAACTTTTCCATCGAGCTAATATCCTTTTTTGTTGTTGTGTGGATTGTCGTCTATCGTCTATTTTAGATTTCCCAGTTTTAGTTGTGCTTTTGGTTCAAGTATAATGAATTAATTTAAATTAATAAACAACAAAAAGAAATTGTCATGTTTCTACATTTGGCTCATGGGTAGATTGGGTCCAAAATATCAGTTTGCTGTTGTGATTGCTAAAAATTACGGTGTACACATATATACAAATTAGGGACAAGGAAAACATAAAAAGGTTATCAGCCTGATGGGTAATGAAGAAAAATGGTGCCAACAAATTGGTTATGTAGTTTTGATTTTTATTGATTGTTGTAAGATGTTGTGGCGCCCAACCTGGGGCTTGTATTTTAAATTGAGTGTATAGGGTTGATAAATGATTTTATTTTTTTAGCTGGAGGTAATTTGTGGCCAATAATTCTTAATATTAAGAATTGAAATGTTTTGGTTGTTATGAATAGGGGAAATATAAAATTTTGAGGAGAAAAGGATGGTGACTAGGCTCTTTTTAATGTAATACATATATGCTTTATTGAAGCAGATTTAAATAATATTTTTACACATTGGGTTCATGTCCGATTTAGTTTGTGCTAACAAACATGTCTTATTTTGTAAGTGGTAAACAAATCATTCATTGAAGAACAACAAAATATATGATGAAGCAGTGCCCACATTACCAAATTACCAGATTACGGCTCCCAACCGCTCAGCTTGGAAGAACAATTATGTTCTGATGAAAGTAAACTTGAACGAGAAACTAATTGGACTCTCAAAAAAAGAAAAAAGGAAGCAAAAAAACAAAAGAGATCGTATTATAGTCAACAACCAAAAAGAAGGCTGAGCATTTCAAGTTGAAACAACACCAAGCTAAAATCGTGCCGAATTTAGTGGTTTGAAACCGTACTATAAATTCGAAGTGAATCGTAACGAACTTTACACTAAAATACAGTTCAGTGATTGATGCCAGTGAAAAAAAAGAGAACAGAAGAAAGAGTGTGTGTGAGTACAGCAATCTTCTGTCGCAACGGTGGTTAAAAAAAAATAATGTCAAAATTAATGAAGCGTATTATTTTTAAATTAAATTCAATCGAAAATTTCAATAAATTTTTGTGAGCTAAATTCAAAGCGTAACATATTTTTGGTCCTTCGAGTCGGATTAACGACGATTTTGAAAAGATCGAGTGGACATCTATTTCATCTATAATCTGCAAATCGGAATTATTGCGTCGTCGCAAAATTTGTTGTAATCAAATCGAAACAAAATTGTCATCATAATGGCAGACGAACAAAAGCGTCAATCGCTAATTAAATTACGAGGGAGCGTCAAATGGTGGCTTTCTAAATGAGCCAAGTACGTATTTAAAAAAATGGGAAATCCTAATGATACGAAAACCAGTTTGACAGCATTAGATGCAATCAACGACGAAATTTAAAATAACACTGCTAGTTCATAGAAATCACGGAAGATCCGTTGAAGATTTGGGATATTCGAAATGAATGAAGATTAAGGGTATTCGAGGAAACGTATAACAGTCTAAAAGTGCATCATAATGATGCAATATCGAAAAATTCCGTGCAGACGAACAATAATAATACCACCACCGCGATTAATCAAGGAAACGTTTGAGTTAAGCTGTAATTCTACATCCATCCTGTAATTCTACATCTACCACAAGGGTCAGTTTTGTTGGATTCAGCATTGCAATCTATTTTTATAACGATCGGACTGGCCAGTCTATTGAAATTTCAGAAACAATTCGTGGCGAGCAGAATAACGGGTATAGACGAGATCAAATTCAAAGCCGAAACTGAAACTAATTGAGAATTAGCGAGTTTTCACGTCATATGGTATTCTTAGTTACCGAAAATAACAAACCTGCTACCCGCAAAAACAATCAAGCTTGAGGTTGGCATACCAATTGATATTCACCTTGCGGATCCAGAATTCATAATTCCGGGAAAAATTGATGCGCTAATCTGTAGTGAGCTATTTCTGCAATGTATTAAGGATGGTCGCATAGCATTACAACAAGACCAATTAATATTGCAAAATTGGGAATTTGGATATATCGTGAGAAGAAAGGTAACAAATCAAGAAACCTTTTCTATCCTGAATGATACAGCGAATGATCAATTTGCCGAGCTGATAAACATGATCAAAAAATTCTAAGAACTGGAGTCAGTCGATTCGAATCCAATTTTATTACGACAAAGTTGCAAGTGAGTTGTAAGTTGCACTTCATCGAGATCCATTACCAAAAACGAAGATGATAAGATACGGTGTACGATTACCATTTCACCAGAATAAAAATGAGCTGGATGAATCATTAAGGATAGCCAAAAAACGATTTCACACTGGTATGTGAATCGTCAGCCTAATAGTGCGTGCTTCCACCATGTCATACGAAAGCCATCTAGTACTAAAACAAAATTGCGCATCGTGTTTGATGTGAGAGCATAAACATCTTGTGGTAAGGCACTCAATGACGTACTTATGATTGGACCAACCATCCAGGATGATTTGTTTTTCATCGTTCTGCGTTTCCGCCGACATCGCTATGCATCCACGGCCGATGTAAAGAAAAGGTACCAAATAATCGAGGTACGTCCAGATGATAGAAAATTCTAACAAATCTTGTGGCGATAGTCACCCGATGCTAAACTGGAGCAAAAAGAGCTAAATACGATTACATATGCATCATGAACACGGGTTCTCGCAACTAGAGTGCTAAAACAAATGGCGATCGATAAAACCATTTTACAGAAACATGTAAAGCGATTAAAAACTTTTATATGGACTATATTAAGAGTGAAGCTGACACACTGTCTGCTGCAATCACATTATAAGCTGAGATGATCATTGAGTCAGATTTGGGATCCAAAAAATGATCAGTTCCGAATCAACTTTAATGATAAGCAAATAAATGCAATAGCCAAGAAGAGGAAGTTTCTTTTCCAACTGGTGAGTATTTTTGATCCATTGGTAATGTTGGGTCCAATAATTGTTAAGACGAAAATCTTTCTACAACAATTGTGGATGTTCCAGCTAGATTAAAATGATCCATTATCCCAAGTGAATCAACGATTTTGGATAGATTACTACGGTCAACTAGCACAGATGTGTGATGTGCACCTAAATATATGTATTAAATCATCTGAAATTAGCAGTGCTAATATGTGGTTGCGTGGACCTTCCATCCTGAATGAACTAATCGTACAAAAGGTCGACGAGAAAAATTTAGCTGTGAATTCATATGAATTTGTTCAAAAATTTGTCAAAAAAGAAATTGTGACGTTTGTGTCAACCGAGGTTGAAGAAGACTTGATCAATTCATCGCATAATTTTACAAACCTTTTAAATTTCTTTGCATGGGAGTATTGATTTGACTGTCACCAAAGGAATGTCTCTGAAAGTATTACATCACAGTTCTATGTCACAATCAATATTATCATCAAAACATCAGCTGATTTAACCAAAAAACGACCAAGCTACCGATCTTATTTTGTGGTTTTATCACAAAATTAATTTACATTGTGGCCCACAGGCTCTTTTGAATCACGGTCGTCAAAAATTTTGCCTGTAAAAAGCAAGTTGAGAGCCAAATACATCACTCGAAATTGTACACAAGGATTTAAGGTATGTCCAACGACAGGCAAACAATAAATAGGTGAACTACCAACGGACCGTATGGTACTAAATATTCCGTCTTTGATAACTGGAGTGGATTTTTGCTGCCCTTTTTTGATAATAATTGATGGACACCTACAAGTCGTTAGCAGTTTAATGACCTATTTGTTTTTAGTCGAGTTGAAATGGGTCGTAGAACGACGCGCGAAACCATTCAATGACAAAAATAAAATTCACCCAATCAAAGTAATGACAAAAGGGCCTCACCAATCTTTTTTAAATGAGGACATTATAGAGGAACTAGCAAGTAAAGGTTCAAAATACAGTCAATATGATCAAAAAGAGAAAAAGCAAAACAAGGACGGAAACACTGAAAAAATCAGAAAACTATCACTTTTCGTGTAAACTTTCGACAGTAAAGAAAATATACAAAAAAACCGTTAATATAAATGCAATTCTCCATCTGAGAGTCATAATTGAACATAAATTTTAACTTGAGCTTTAAAACAGAAAAAAAAACTAATATTCGAGTCCCCCAATATGTAATCTAATTAGAAGATGAACTAGACCATAAATTAAAAACATATAGATGTCCAAAGCCCATATAGTGAGTTGTCTTCGATCGATTTGGAAAAAAAGTAAAACAATGGGACCCAGCGCAGTTGTTATATTTTGGTATATAAAGAGAGTAAATAAAATGTTATAAAAATCATGAAGGTCGATTTTTTTTTGTTTTCTATTTTTTGTTCCTTATATACTTCTAGGAATTTTTTATTGCGATCGACGATTTATATTTTAAAATTTTGGTTTTCTATTTCGTTTTATGAATCGTGTCGTAGTAAACAAATTGAATTTATTTTATAATTTTTTTTTTAGAGTTTTTGTGGTTTTATGCCGTGTACATGCTGCAGTTTCAATCGATTAACAAAATTTAACATTGATTATGTAAATCCTTAATCCAATTTTTGGCTGTTCATCTATATACATACATAGATTCTACCGCTCTCTTGAAGTTGAGAATTCACAGAAAAATTTCAAATTACCTCTATCAACACTAGCGGATTTGAAAACTGGGAGCCCACAATTTAAATTGCCAAACAGCAGCTACCCCAAACTTTGTAAATTATACTTTAGACTTTCAACTATAAATTATACTTTAAATTTTAAAAAAATGTATTACCGAAACCGGATTAAAATTTCTAATCGTGGTACTGCTTAACTCTTTTAACTATAGAAATTATAAAACTTATTAACACGCTCTGCTTGGATTTAGGTGTGAAATGGAATTACCGCTCGAACATGAAATCCTAAGAATAATACCACAGTATCCTAGTTTATCGTGGGCGGTGACATAGCAGTTCGATGATTAAAGGGAACGTGAAACGTGGTAGTAGTCATGTTCGATAGCACCGATAAAGTGAAACTTGCATTGGATAATTCGTTGGTATCCAATAAACATTTTGGCCTGGAAAAGAAGAGACCTTGTCTTCCAAAAGTATATATGCTGGTGTTAATTGAAGAGACCTGTTGAATTTGCTGGTTTTAATACTTTGAGACCTTGCAAATTTTGGCTATTTTAACTTATAGGAAGACATTTTTGTATTACTCATTTCCCCACCTCCCTTGAGGAAGAGTTTTTGGTGCGTTTTTTTATTGTGGTAACCCCGATAGGCCTATTCCACTACCCTAAACATGATAAGTATTCAGTTGCAATTGTTTTATGTTTTATAAGTTTTTATGGCCCATTTACAATGTTTTCTTAATAAGACAAGTATTAGAAAATCCAAAATGTTTTTGTGGTGAGAGTAGCATGGAATATTTTCGTTGAAGAATTCGGAAAATTCATTATTTCTTAGCTTTAAAGTCTCTACACATGATTGAGTGATTTCAAATTTTATATTTGGAATATGTGGAGTGGTTTTAAAATATGTATAAAATAATTCTACAAAATATTTGGAAATAGTAAAATAAAACTCAGATGGAGCAAACAATTTACCAAAATCTGTATTATTGGTATAATTTTTAAAGTAAATAAAATTTTCATTTTTCATTGTCATTATTTCATCTTCTTTTATCAGTAAACTTGTACACTGGCTACAATTAACAGTTTTGTTACATCTACGAAAGACATAACCAATAAAATATTTTAAAGTTGCATCATCAATCCCATCATTTGTATTAATATTAGTGCCCACATCCATTAGTATTTGTTCCACCAGGATACCGTCATCCGGGATTTCGTTTTCCGTTTCATGACTCAATGAAACATTATTATTGCAGCAATTTGGAGAGTTCGATGAATCGTTTTGGTCAGATATGGTTTTTAAATTTGCCAAGTTTTCGTCGTCATCTTCTTCACAATTCGAAAGAGAAGTATTCTTCAAAAATTTTAAAGACATAATTTGTGCAAGTATTCGACTAAATTCCAGAACAGATGGATTTTTGTTATTCCCACCCTTTCCTCTAATTATAGAAAATGCATTTTCTAGCGGATCCTGATTAAATCTACTAGTAATTAAGTAAGTTATGTTAGAACCATTTTGAAATATTTCTTGTGACAACTTCAAGATGGCAGTTATTGTCAGTTGAATTCCATCGAGGCAATATATTTTATTTTTTTTCAACCATTTAGTTTTGCTTATATAAGTTTTCATTTCCGTTAACATATTACCAATGTGATTACCATATTGCAAGGCGCTGCAATTTTTATTTTTGTTATACAAATTTCTGCTATTTAAGTTGTCAAACATTGCATCAATTTTTTTGCAAAACTTTGCTGTTGGGAGTGCGTATTTTTCTACATCACGAGAAACTTTACCCAACTCGTACATAGTTTGTATCGCTGCAGCCACTGTTTTGCTAAAAATTTGCGTTGCATAAGACACTTTCATTTTATCAAATGGGCCAGGATAAATGTGTTTATTTGTAAGTTTTACACACAATTTTGTAACATTATTTTTCTCGGCTTCATATAGCTCTCTCAAAACTGACCAACTAATAATTCCATCCGGTGTACTAAAATTTGCCTTTAACAAGTTATTTCGAATCGATTTTACTAAATGAGGTGTATCAAAAATTGTAAATACTGTTTTAGAATCTAAATAAAAAAATGGGTTTTCAACTGATGTTCCTAAAAGCTTATACGCACTTCTATTGTTCGATCCTTGATCGCAAACCGTCGCTAAAACATTAAGTCCAGTTTCTGTTAACATGCGAATATTAATTTTAATGAGTTGTACCAAAAGTTGGCCCGAAATATTATGTGCGGAAACATAATATGAAACTATATATTTATATTGAACTACTACTCCCCTAACCATAAAAACCAAAATGTATTTCGCTATACTATTATTTCTATGCTCTCCGTCATCTGAATAACCTTGGATTATGTCTAATTTGCTATCATAGTCTAAATCCTCACGTATTCTTATTTCATCAAACACTAATATAGCTTTTTTGTGATCTGTCGCCATTGTGCTAACTTTTAGCCTTAAATTTTCTAAAATATTAAAATTTTTCCCTGGTGAAATAGTTTTGATTGGCATCCAATTTAAAATAGAATTTATCAGTCCTGTTTTGGACAAAAAGCAGTTCCCTACAGTAAAACCTACTTAATACATTCGTTGGGCAAAGAAAAGCTATGACAAATTAAATGGGAATTTTTTAGAAAAGTTGTCTGATTGTCCTAGGGTGCAGTAGTTTCCGTATCGCAAGTAACATGTACAATATGTAGTCCAGTTGTACATACATTTTGTTCATGTGGTATTTATGAAGCAATGTCATCAATACAGAAAGCAGAAACACTACAACGGAGTAATCGTTAGTTCAAATATTTGAACGGCAACTATTAGTTACGATAATGCAGATACAGAGCACAATTATAAATTTGGTATGTTATATTTTTTCAAATGCCTTAATTAAAATCAAAGATGGTAGTATCCCATATCAAACTTTTCGAGCTTATTTAAGTTTAAGCATCAAATAAATCCTTTATTTCGGAAGAGTGTATCTGCCACATAGGGACATAGGAATAGGCACAACATAAGGAGCTACTGAACCAGTTATTGCCGCATATTTAAATTTAATAACGAAGATTTTAATACTTTCGAAGGTCATTATAGTGTAAAATGAACCTTATCGAGCATTTGTGGCTGATCACAAAGAATTAGGACATATCCAAAGAGTAGAAAGCAAACTTAACAAAAAACTTAACTTTTCCAACAAAGGGAAGTAAAAACCGCCAGCATAACCTCCGTGATATCAGCCTTAATTAATAGTTTATTTAAATTTCAGCAGCATGCGGGTTCGTCCTATATGCTGAAACATGAAGAAAATGTAAAGACAGGTCTGGGTTTCAAAAAAGAATTAAATAGGTAGTCAGTGCCACTTAAAAACTTTAACGTGTATATAGGACTCGGCATCATTAGTTGTTTTGCCAACCCGTACTCTTGCTGAAATTGGTTCCATATATTTCATATAAATCTATTGTTGGCGATTGCAATGAAGTTGCATTATCAAAAATCAATCTTTGATTGGTTTTTGGCACATTACAAATGCTGGACATTTTTATGGTTTCATGGATCTTATTCAACGAGATCCTCCCAAAATACAAATAAAAAATTGAGAACACGTCGGATCAAGCATAAGAATGGTATTGTATCGATAGAGAGGAATGAAAACAAAAGACTGAACATAAGGTAATATGTGGTCACAAAGACCACACTAGCAAACTGATTGCAAGAAAACAAAGATGATGCATTGAGCAAAAGTGCTAGACCATAGCGTCCGAAGATAGAAGAAATAAAAAAGTAAAATAACCGAGGCGCAGGTACCTTATCAGTATATTTTTCTTTTTTGGATGACATTAGAATGCTGTTGGAGGCTTGGTCTAAAACCCAATAAGGTGGAGCATCTTACATTTTTGTGCAAGTACTATATGGCAAGAGTTTGGATAGTAATACTCAAAATGCTAATACACCAATGCTTTACACCAAATCTGACATTGAGAATGTAAATGATGGCTAATTTACCTGCAGACAAAGAACAATATGAACAACTATTTTTCAGAGGTAGTTCAAGGTACATCCGAAATATTTTAGGATCAAATACCTCATAAAATTTACGTTTGCAAATTGGTTTGTCTTATAGCACAAAAGTATAGTGTATACTGAGACTTTTTTGGTTCATGTAATAACATGCTCAATAAAATTACCATTCACAACTACCTTTCACAACTACCTGCCATTGTAAGGCAACTTTTAATATACTGTTAGTTGTTATCTAGTAATTTAAACTTAAGCCAAGCTTTTTATTAATTGAGACTCCTGGAAAGCTATAAACAATATGGATGGCAGTTTTACCAAGTTTGCAACTAAAAAAAACCGCTGCTTAATTGAGAAAACATACTAAACTACCATCACATAAACGAATAGCTTAAAGAACTTATTACATCTTTGAATCCCTTGAAACTTTGAATCAGTTTTCTTAAATATAAGTTTTGCAATGCGATTTATTTTAATTATATTACTTTTTTGTATAATAGCAATAAAGTAATTTTATTACTGTCTGAAAAGTTTGATAAAAAATTGATTCTAACTTTTTATCCGATTGTTTAATGGGGCGAGATTTTTTTTCTGTTAATTTTAAATTATCTCGTATACGTCAGTTTAATGAGTTACAGTTTTCTGTTGTATTTGTTACTAAGAGCGTGTATAGCAATACACGATGAAGTTTAAAACTATTAATTGGAAAGATATTATTGGACATATAAACACGCACTATGATGGACAGTAAAATATTTGGTCGTGATTGTTCATTACAAGTTGAATTCTTTAACATATATCATAATATAAATACACATAGTTCTACCATCATAAGAAAAAAAAAGTTTACCCGTTGATGTTCCAGATGTCCGGTCGATAGAATATCGTTAACATTTAGTATACATATATGACATTTAGGCGATTATACATATAAAAATATTTTGATTATGTTAAAACGATACCAGTAGCAATATCGAGCGCGTCAATGGGCTAACATACCATGATAGTACTATCTGTATTTATATTATGCATATACATATATAGGAATTTCTTACTAGGATTCAATTTTTGAATTAAATTGTGCAATTTTGCGGTTTAAAAGAGATTTTGGCTGCATTTAGCGATATTGCTTACAAGATATATACTAAGCAATTATACTACGGCTCTCTAGGATGCCATTATTGCATTAGACCAATTTCCAAAAAAAGGTTTATTTTGGGATCGTAGCAAACAGTGGCTTTCAAACATAACTAACATAAATAGGCACTTCTAAAAAATTGATCTTTCAACAAAAAATGTTCACTTGTTTTAACACGATATATATTTTTTTTGGAAATCTTCCCATAAAGGTTCAGAAATGCCGATGAAACCCGAAGGAGTTTCTGAGTAACTCCGTTTGAGACTTATTCTACATGGTGGGAATCAGAATGACATTTTTGTTTCTTTTAACATGCTGATCAAAACTGGAGTGGAAAGATAGGTTTCTTTAATGAAAAAAACCTCGCTTTCGTGAGCTATGGTAAAATGTGAAGATGAAAAACCTTGAAAAACTTTGCCATAATCCTCAAACATTATACAAAATGCATGGCTTAGAGTTTCATCTTGCTTTTGATGGTGCTCTCAAACTTTTAATTTAGTTGGCTATAGTCAATATTTTTGACAGTAAGGAACAAAGCCATCAGTGTACTTTTATTTTTATCCAGTTGGTCTGAATTTATAACGGCTTTATGATTCGTTATTTATGCGTGCACTGCTCTTATAATCATTTACTAATGAACTCACTTTTAATATTAAACAATTGACATATGATTAGGATACCAGAATTAATTTTTCTTTATTGGTAACTTAATTTCACAATTATTTTAAATCCGTTGGATGGTGGATGGTGGAAGAGGTCTCACTTTGTCCATGTGAATATGTTCAAATTGACCTGATGGAATTTCGAATTGGCCTAAAGGCACTTTTGTATGCCTTTGAACTTTCGATTTTTGGCAGGATATACAAGATTGTGTCCAGAATATACAAGATTGTGTTTATGTCCTGGTTTATACTTGGCCAGAAATATCGAAAGTAATCAATTTACGAATTGCGCGAATACCTGGATGTGAAATGTTGTGTAAAGTTTCAAAGATTTTAAGACGGAGTGGCTCTGCGATATACGGACTATTGATTACGGTTGATGTTTCGTAACATATTTGAAAGCCTGGCATTTTAAAAAGCTCTAATCCAAATGTCGTTGGTCTTAGATTACGTTCAGTTTTAGACTGAAGTGCTCTAAACAAAGGTTTGGAAGTAATTCCTTGTCAAAAGCTGAGTATTTTCTTTCCTCTTCCGAGAGTTTCTTGGAAAAGAATTCAAGTGGTTTCCAACTTACGTTTCTATATTGTTGTAGTACTGACCCGACAGCAGTGTTTTATGCATCGGTTGTGATACTGAACTTACCGTCGTTCAGCTGATGTACTTATAAGGTTATGTTTTCCAATCTACTTTTGATATGTGTGAATGCATTTTGGCATTCTTCGGACCAAAAAAATGTTTGGCCCATTTTTGGCTTCTTTTGCAGAATGGTCAAGTGTGCGAGAATTTCCACCAGTTTCGGTATAAACCGATGGTAGTAATTTACCATACCGATAAACTGTTGGATTCTCTTGATTGAAGTTGGGAGAGAATATCGTCGATGAATGTGAAAATAAAGTCTAGATCTCAAACGACTTCTTTTATCAATCACTGAAACGATTGGGCGGCATTTATGAGACCAAATGGCATTCAAGTGAATTCGAAAAGATCAAAGGACATTGTGGATAAATTTTGAATGTAGGGAATCGGATAACGATTTGGTACTGTAATCGTACTAAGCCTTCAATAATCCCCACAACGTCTCCAATCTAGATCTTTTTTCTTAACTATATGAAGTAGGCAAAAGTCAGGAGATGCCGATGGCCGGCAAGTTCCTAAGTCCACCATATATTGGAATTTGGTTTAAGCACTTTTGTGGCGTATTGGATCTAGTCGACGTGGTTTTGATACAGACTTTTCGTAACAAACTGATGAACCACGGAGTGTTTTATGGTTAAATTGTAGTTTGGCTTCGCTGTTAGAGAAGAATACTTCTTTAGTCGCGTGCCATAACCGTTGTTTATTGTGAAGTAAATGGAAGTGGGCATATCGACCCACACCGTTGTATCATTGATTGACAGCTGAGTCGCTGAATCAACCAGCCGTTTTCGTTTGAAATCGATAAGGAGACCAAATTTGCTAAAAAAAAAATCGGCACCTATAATACGACGATTCACATCTGCTAGTATGAAAGCGTGCGTGAACAAACGTTTGAGTCCGAGATTTACCTTAAGCAACTTTATACCGTAAGTATTGGTAATTGTGCCATTAGCAGTTGATAGAACTGTGGGGAGAGGATGAAGCGTATTTGCTGGGTGGTGTAAAGTTCCGATGTTTTAATAATTACGTGACACCAGCACATACTTGATAATACGATATGTCGTCTCACATTATGCCTCGAATCACTAATTGAACATGATCGTAAACGTGAATTAGATTGTGAGAGCTGGCGACTACGTGGTGCTATTTGATGGTCCATGTTTATTCTTGCTAGCATCTTCGCAAAGTTGGTTATTCGTAATTCTGTATAGAAGGTGAGTGCAATGGTTTGTTTTTACGTTCTGGCTAGTACGAGGCGTATTGTCGTTTCTTTCTTGGCACGTTTAAGTATTGATGTGCGGGATATGAATAAAATGTGCTGCGTGTATTTCCAGTTGTTGCACCTTTATATTCTCATGTATCGTGTATGCTTCCTAGCTAAAATCTCAAGAGTGATGGTTTCTGACTTAGCGGCGAGTGCTAAGAGTATTATTTTTAGCATTTTTCGTGTCCACAACGAACCGAAGTAACTTCACCGGTGACCGAATTACATGTAAACAAGCTTTTTTGTATATCTGACAACAAACAACATTCACATATAATTCATAACAAGTGGGGCCTTAGATTTCGTTTGAGACCTCTGTAACATAATTAGTGCTATCCTAAATATCGGAAAAGAAGATGATGTCAAAAAATAAACGAAAATAATGGAGTTTGTACATAGGAAGAAAAGTTAAGTTTGACACGTATAAAAACATATAGTAGTACCATCATTAGAAAAAAATAGCTAATGTAAACATGGCAAACACGGTTAATAAGTAAAATTGTTCGAAATAATTGATTAACATATTTGATTGGTCAGAATTGTAGAAGTTTAAAGGTGACGGATCACAGAGTAGCTGAAACTCGGCAATTTTTAAAGTTGAGGTTATGATAAACTTTAGTAGCCAAAATGTATGAATGGACATTCGAATATTACCAGATTATAATTTTAGCTCTTCAAAATAATAATAAGGTTTATCCAAATACCAGATATAAGGTAGTCCAAATACTAAATATCTAGTAGTTTTTCGAAAGTTTTAGTGTTCAACAATTGTCTATGGTTCAACCTTAAATACTTGATATAATCAGAAGGTGCAGATAGCTCTAGTCCTTCTATTAAATATTTTTTTCATTTCAACTTAATCTTGAATATGGACAGTTCAACAAATGGGCCACATGAATAAATGTGCAATTGGAGAATATGAAATAACTGAAAATGAAAGTTTTTACTTGCCCCATCATGCAGTTGTTAAGCGAGATAGTCTGATGACGAAGGGAAGAGTAGTCTATGACGTTTCGTGTACGAGTTCAAGCGGCATTTCACTGAACGATACCTTGTTAGTTGGTCCAACAATTCAACAGTCACTATGGGAGGTACTTTTGCGATACAGATCCCATAAATTTGCAATCAGTAAATAAATTTGCAATATAGCGAAAATATATCGCCAAATCCAGATAAATGAAGATGATAAGAACTATCAAAGAATATTTTGGTGGGAAAGTCCATCAGAGCCGTTGAAAATATTTAAGTTACAAACTGTAACGTATACGGAACGTCATCGGCGCCATTTTTAGCCACAAGATGCTTAGTAAAACTTGTAAGGGAGAACTTGACACGTTATTCAGAAGCCGCAAACGCAATTAAAACTGATTTTTATGTAAACGATTTGCTCACTGGCTCAATTAGTGTCGAAAGTCTGAATAATTTGAAAAGGAAAATAAGTGAAATATTATTATCCGGTGGGTTTGAGTTACGGAAATGAACCTCCAACGTTAAGGAATTTAACGACTTAAAAGAATACGTGCAAATTGATGATAGCGTTTTGACGATCAAGGTACTAGGACTACATTGGCATCCCGAATAGGACTACTTTACCTTCAAATCTGTTGCCTTAAATACGAATCATATAACAAAACGCATCATGTTATCTGAGTCTGCTAAATTATATGATCCCCTTATATGGTTGGCTTCTTTTATTGTTTTAATAAAAATTCAATTTCAGCAGTTATGGTTGACCAAGTTTAGTTGGGATGATCCGATACCAAAAAATATACAAGATGACTGGATTACAATCAGATATCCATCAATTTAAAGAATTCGAAAGTTTACGAATTCAAAGACACATGAAACTGGATGGAAAGGTACAATTACATGCATTTGCTGATGCAAGTGAAAGGTTTTTTTCAAAAATGGTGTCTGACCTGCTAAACGCCATTCCGCACTCTAAACATGCCTGGACTGATTCTCAAATCGTGCTGACATGGCTTAATGATCATCCCAGAAGGGAAGCAGTATGTAGGCAATCGGACAGCTAAAATCCTAAATATATGTCCCAGACAGCAGTGGGAACACGTAAAATCGAAGGATAATCCTGCAGATATCGCAAGTCGAGGTATACTACCCGCTAGGTGGTGCACATTAGATAGTTTCACATTAGATACCTGTATGGCTAAGAAGTACATCTCGAAATGAAGTGGTTGCATACGGTGAGTTACTGGAACAAGAAACTTTGGCGATACAAATAGAAGCTAAGAGGGATAAATTTAAAGCGTGCCATATAGCTTTTGTAGATCATTTTTTGACGAAACTTATAGAAAACTGCTCGAGCTAAAGGTATTACGAGCAATGGTAAATATTCAGCGTTGGGTTCTGATACATATAAGAACCAGGATAAATCAAGGCAATATAAGTTTATAACTATTCTAGAACTGAAAGTAGCAGAGAAATTTTGTATTAAATGGCTACAAGCCACAGAATTGGGTGAAGAAATTACAATTCTCAAACAATCAAGGGAACTTCCGCGAAAAAGCATAATTAAATCTCTGAACCCATTTCTCAACGAACAATACATTCTTCGAGTTAGAAAAAGACTAGATAACGCCAGTATTTATTTTAGTGCGAGACACCCGATCATTCTGTCTGAACAGAACCTATTAAGCCAACTAATCATTAGACATATACAAATAAAATATATTCATTCAGGGGCTTTGGTAACTTTTCTTCTTTGTAGGTAGATATTTAGTGAACATGTTGGTGCAAGAATGTATCATCTGTGCCTAATTCAATAGCAAGACACCGCAGCAAATCATGGGTCAGCTTCCAGAGTATAGATTTCAAGCAGTTAGGCCATTTATAAATACAGGACTTGATTTCACGGGAGCAGTTTCATTGTTAACCAGGTGAGGGCGAGATACTGTTTTTTTATTCCTGTCAACAAAGGTGATTTATCTAGAAGTAGTGTCGGACTATACGGCAGATGCGGTTATTGCAGCCAGACGAGGATTGCCTTCCAAAATGTACAGCGACGGTTTCACTTTTGTCGGACCGGACAGGAAATTGAGAAAGTTAACCGTGTTGGCTCGGAAATATACCAGCGACATTCAGCGACTTAATATCTCAATCGAATTTCAAGAAGAAATTGGCAGTTATTTAGCAACGAATTCGATTGAGTAAAAATTGTGAAGCAGCATCTAAACAAAGCAACACACGGCATAAATGTAACCTACGAAGAAATGACGACTCTTCTGTGTAGAACATAGAAGCCATAATTAATTCCACACCACTTACTTTAGCATCATCCGATGACATAAATATTGAAGTATTGTCGCCAACTCACCTTCTAGTAGGATCGAAACTCACTTTAATACCTGGCCAGCGTACATTTTGGCAAAAATTTCGGGTTGAATATTTAAATAATTTGCAACAGCGTCACAAATGGGAAGAAAGTAAGCACAATATCAAGATAGCTGATATTGTCGTACTCAAGGAAGCGTACTTACCACCTTGCAAATGGACGTTAGGTAAAATAATCTACGTCTATCTTGGCGATGACTAGCAAGTCCTTGTGGTCACGGTAAAAACATCCAGCAGTTCATTCAAGTGGCCATTACACAAAATTGTTCCAATGCCTGTTTATCAAGAAAATTGTTAAAGGGACAAGCTCCTTAAGGCTGGGAGAATGAGCACAATATAAGTTTCTGGAATTATAACGTATCAGTTACCTACTAATTTTTTGTGACATCAAAGCTATGACTGTAGTAATTAATTTTGGTTTTAAACACGCTGTAAATGAATGATCAGAACATAGCTGCAATATATATATAGATGTCCTGCCAGTAGTCATTGTGGATATTTTGCTAAGTCATAGTCTTTTATTATTCATTATTCGAGAAGGAACTGTCGTACATGCAACAATTAAAATACAATAACACAAATTTAATTAACGCAATTGCAATTTTGGGTTTTATTTGGAAACAAAAACTTTATATATATCATAACGAGAGCTATTGGAACAATGCGGTATCTGTAGACATCCTTACAAATTAACAGTTAAGTTTTAACGGAAATTTACACAAACACTATTATGGCGTAAATGTAAAACAATCTCATACTTAGTCGCTATGGTAATCATTTGTCCAATATGTATATTCACTATGTGGTTAATGATATGATACGAGGATCTAAGTCAATTGGCTCACAGAAATGCACCAAGATCCGTGGATCATATACCTGGTTGATAAATATATTCAATATTAGTGAAAACGATTATAGGAGAGCTCATGGGCAACAATAAACGGTGCTATAAGTGTTCAGCAAAAACATTGTTTCCTCTTTCAGAAACCAACAAACTTTTTGGAAATTTAATATGACTTTTATGCTGATTGGATTCTGTTTCGGCACATTATTTTATTATTGCATCCTATGGTAAAAGCTTTAAAATTCTTCAATTGAAAACGTAATCTGGAGCTGGCTTTAAAGAAGTTTTGGAAAATGTCCAATGAAAAAGGAATCAGAGTTACTTCATATTTCGTGATAGTTTTACTTACCATTCAAACAGAACTTACCATTGATAGAAGAGAGTTAATTCCTCGCGCGTAAAATATTTTACGGTTTAGGGAAGAGATTCTCTACTGATCCCGAATTAACGCATGAAAATCTTGAGAGATTGTCATTCTTTAGAACAGCTGAAATTAATTCTTGACAGTGAAATAAACATGCCCTATATTAAATTGTTCATTTTTATTCCGCAATTCAATTTTCAAAGAATAAAGCAACACAACCCGATTTATTGAGAAGTTTTTAAAAAGGTGGAGTAAAGTCTTGGAAATGGTACAATTAGATGAGTATATGAAAAAGTATATTTAATCCTATGAAGAATTTGTAACGGTTATTATAAAACATATATAAAGCTAATTACCCAATCACTAACGACGTAGCTATAGAATCCGATTTGAAGCTTGTTAATATGAACACGTTACTCTGATGACGACTTATCCAGTAAATATATAAAGACTTCTGGAGCTGGTGGTCAAATAAATCAACTAAATACTAGAACTGGCACTCTTTAAGTCAGAATTTTATAAGCCAGATGACTTGAACATGGCAGTTTAATTCCCAGTTTATTTTAGAATTGTCTCAAAGTCAATATCTTGTCCAAAACATAATTTATTATCAGTGGCACTTATGATTTATGAACTTGTCACTTATGATACTTGGATAGGAGGGCATATAAAAGTACGACTTGTCACTGATAACTACGCTTTTTATTAATTACGTCCCTCGTTAAGGTGGAAATACATTGCAAATGCCGACAAGATACAATTGTACAAGGTGTTGATTAGACCCTTTGCCCTATATTGGTTAGAAAGTTGAACCCTAACGGATGAGTATGAAACATGGCTAGTGACATTATAATACAAATACACATAGTACTACCATGGTTTGTTTGCCCATTTACGTGCTAGATGTCGCTAGTAGTATCGTTGTAAAATAATCAAAATATTTTTAAATGTATAATCGCCTAAATGTCATATATTTATTCTAAATTTTGACGATTTTCTATCGACCCGACATCTAAAACATCATTGAGTAAACTAATTTTTCTTATGATGGTATAGTACTATAAGTATTTATATTTTGGTGACATTCAAGAAAAGAATCATGCTAATGATCATGCACGGTTTATGTCTTCAATTATTTATAAGAAAAAGTTATTTCGTTTCAAGTTAACGACACATTATGAAGAAGGCAAGTTATTTTTTACGAAAAGCAATACTCGCAGTTTGTTTTTAAAGACAGTTAATATCTACTTTAACTTTTATGAGCTTTCACTTTAAGATGATTTTTTTTTATTTTCCAAAATATCATTTTTTTATCGATTTCACATCGTTGGTTTCTTTGCAAAAATAGATAACAATAAAATGGTAGGACTTGAAAAATATAACAATGTGTGAGTTATAAAATGTAAGTACTTTGTTTTCAAAGTCGGTTCTTTGCATAATTATTAGAAAAAGGAAAATATAAATAAAAGTTTTCCATATAATATAAAAATATATAGAAAATTTTTAGGAAACTAAAACCACTGCTATGTGTCATACAGGTATATAGTTTACAAAACTCTGCTTCAATTTATACACTACCTTCAAGACAGTTAAATGAGATAAAAATAAAATCACTTTGATTAATACATTAGAACATAATAATTAAGATATGAAAATGTTGCTTCTTGTTTGTTATTTACATTCCCGTAATGGATTCTCTTATATTATTAAATGCCTCCACCACTCAGTACTTCTGTGCATTATAAATTCCTTAGGACGTATTTAAATTATTATCAACGAATATTTTTGCTCATTTTGATGTGCTGTTTTGCACATTATATTATGCCAACGCGTTTTGTTGTTGCTGTTCTTGTATACAGACTTGAAAAAAAACCTACTTATGAGTTGTAATTTATCAAGCCGTATTATATTTTATGTTTCTAGAATTTTTGCTTATGGTCTGGTAAAATATCTAAATTAAAATAAGGGGAAAAACACCTTCAAACATCAACAGAACAAAAATGTATTTATGTTTTTGTTATTTTTTATAATTTAAATGCTAAATAAACATTTTATTATGAATACCACACATCATTTAATTAGGTATATATATACATACATACATATATGTACAAACATATATTTATATACCGTGACTTTGGTGAAAAACCACATAAAACAACAGCAAGGAAAATTTATAATATTATGATGTTCCGTGAATTTTCTTAATTTATTAATTTTTTTGCTACATATATTTTATTATCAAAATAAGAATATAATTTGTAAACAAAATGTTTTACATTTCTCGTCCAATCCAACGATCCTTTAAATAAGACCAATCTATAAATGGCGAACACCAAGTTTTAAACTCGCAATCACCTTGTGTTGGAGATTTAACGAATGATTTGTGAAGTAAACACAAAAACTAAAAAAATTATAAGGTTCCTCCATTGTTTATTTTATCAAAAAAGCTGGAAGATAGTTAAAAGAAAAAATTCACAGATGGTCAACATAAGCTAGACTTAAAATTAATTTTTTCAAAAGCCATCTGAGCTGAAAGGTTTTTTTGTTTTGACATCTAACGAGAAAGAAAAACATACAAAAAAGAGCAAATCAATCAAGGTTGATAAAAAAAAATCTAAATGGCATCGAGATTAAAATTTTTGTGCAGATAAAAACTTATTTAAATTTCCGGATTAAGAGACTCATACCAACGATATCGAAACAGCGACGGTTGATGCGAATTTTAACATTTAAAATAATCTTATCCCATAAAAAAGACTAAGACCTTCAAAATTTACTTTCGAGTTTTGAACGTCTAGCTATCTTTAATATGCAACTATAGCTTTTTAAACTATCTTGATGTCCATGCCACTATAGACAATTGATAACCTCTAAAATTTTGGCCAATCACAAACAAAAATGTAAATATTGGGTAAAGTCCTGTTTATTTTGTCAACGCTCCAAAATTTAAAGGCACATAAAAATACATTTCGGACAATAGACATCGTTAGTGCGTTTCTTCCATCTAATGGATATATCCTTAACTTGTGGCGACCTATTAAATTGTTGGCCAGTTGTACTGCAAGAACGATATCACTACTGCCGTCACTATTGCTACGACTTTCGTAAATATTTACGTGTTGCAATTTGGAGTTCCGAGTAACATTAGCACTCAAGGATCAAAGTTTTAGTCAAAAGTTTTCGCCAATAGTTAACAAAACTCCTTGGATAAAATAAAATACGTATACGATGGCTTACCATCCGCAAGTCAATGGAATTTTCCTGTGTATTGGACTTAATCTGTTTGTTACCCTGGTTTGGTATCATTAAAATAAAATAAAATAAAAATGATGAACTTATGGCTAGAAGAAGTACGATCCATTGGAGCTCAAAACTATCCTTAATCCTTTAGATATCCAAGCCAGAGTAAAAGAAAATCTGAAGTGCTCAACATCAGAATAGAATTTTCTTAAACCTTTGTTTCATTGCAAAATCTTATTCCGATAGCACCTCGTCAAACAAAATAAGACGACATATTCCTACACCAAAAAAATCGGAAAGTTAGGATTTTGTTTTTATCCGCGTGGATTCAGTTTTGAGCAATCACCATATAGAGTGATCCACAAACTATGAAAAATTGCTGTAGTCGAAATTAAAGAGAAAAGCTGGCACTTGCAATATTTTGTTTTGCAGAGCTACAGCCGAACAATATAGATTGCAAAAAAAGTCAAATATAAAACCTGCATATCGTTCCATGGTTAGGTTACTGGCATGAGATAAATATCGCAACACTGAGACTGGAACCCATGGTAGACCGAGTGTATGATGCTGTTAATAAAGCCTTTTAAAGTTCATGTCCTTTTAGTAGACCACTATGGAGGTCGAAGGAAGTACACATAACGCGCTTAAAATGCAAGCGGATTGCCAAAATAGCGAAAAGAATAAAAACTGGACTGGGACTCCTATAAGGAGGTCCTCTTAAGCGTTTCAATATTAACTAAGAAGTGACAAAAGCAATTTCTGGAGTCCCTTTTGTTATAAAATACAAGAGTTCTCTATGGCAGCTAGCATACGCAAGATATTATTCACTTGTCCTTGCATTCCCAGTTATCTCCAACAACTGAATGGTCAAATGGTCTGAAGTAAATGTAATTTTTATACCTAGGACAAAAAATGCATTGGGGATGCATGTGACACTTGGAAGCTGGATTGATCAAATGAACAACATCAAGGTCATAACGGCGAATCTAGGTGTATCATCCATCCATAAATTTGTAATTAGGGGTATACTCCTACATAAATGACCTGTTACTAAACTTGGAAGGGACTGTCTTAAAGTGGTGGCTTATGCGGATGATGTTGCTATCGGTGGTTTTGGTAAATATCCTTGTATCCTCAGAGATATTATGCAGAATGCTCTTGACATCCTAACTCAATAGATCAATAGTTGTGGGCTTACTGTTAATCCACTGAAGACTGAATTGGTTATATTTTTCAAGAAGCACATACTTCCTAGTTTTGACTCTTCAACTCTCAATGGAGTTATTCTGAAAATCGTAGATGAAATGAAATTCTTGAGTCCCTTTTTGGACAGCCAAATAAGCTGAAAGCCAAATATTCTGGATAGAGTAAAAAAGACTACGATAGCACTCTACTCCTCTAAAAACGTCAGTGGAAAAGGATGGGGCTTAATCCTCACATTGAACATTGGCTTTACATCTCTGTAGTTAGACCAATTCTAATGAATGGAGTTACAATTTGGTGTCCTACCATAAAAACAGTAGCCAACTATGTTGTTGATGAAAGTTCAAAGAACTGCTACCTTTTGCATTAGTGGTGCACTTTGAAGCACTCCTACTCAAGCATTGGAGATTTTCTTTCATCTCATCTCTCGAGATATCCTGGTTAAACCACGAAAAAATAGATCCCCAAATATATCGACTATACCATCTCGACATCATCCCTCGAAAATTAATTACTAACTAATATTCCTTCCAGAGTGGACTGGGCGAGTGAAACAGTTTTAATGTCAGATTTTATTAACTTTTTTACAGATGGCTCGAAAATTTTTGAAATGATCGGCGGTGGGGTTTTCTGCGAAGAACAAAATGTATATTCTCTTTTCCCCTCCATGATCATTGCAGTATTTTTCAGCAATCAAGGAAGCAATAGACTGGATGAAGTTTTATGTAATATCTATAGGAGATATTGGCATTTGTATGGACAGTACGACTAAAGTTCTACAATCAGGCTATATCACGTCGAAATTAGCCCAGAGTTGTCTTTATCTCTTAACGCAAGATGGTTGATTAGTGCCAGTGCATTTGTATCATCGCTTGCCTTATTTAGCCATGCAAGGTGGTCATTGAAGTTCCACTTGCTAGATGCAAACTGCTCCTTAAAGAAGATGCTTATAAAATTACAAACAATAGATGGGCAAATTGCACCTCATGTGTAATTACTAGGAAGATTTCGCCTAATCTGCACTTAAAAAGGTCTAACCAGTTAATATATATGCAACGGCGTAACATAAGCACAGCTGTGGGTGTCATTACTGGACACTGTCGTATTGGTAAAGCATGCTAGTAGACTTGGTATTTTTTCATGATTACTGTCGAAGTTGTAAGGACGAAGAAGAGGAGGAAAATTTGCTTAATTTGTTATGCACCTGTCCTAGTCTGTCTTAAAACAGACTCCAGTTTTTGGAAGTTCACTTCTTCAAATTTGAAGAAATGTTTCTTCAATTGAAATTTTTGTTTTATGATCGTTTGAATATTTATTATTCAAATCGATTATTTTCGAAACTGAATCAAAAATTTTACTATTAAATTGATTAAAATTGTTTCTTCAAAATCCAACGAAATCGTTTAATCAATATGACCTACGATATTTTTTTGAGTGAAAAATTTTAAAAGCTTATGGTGATATCAAAGTACCAATTCGTGCACGGAAAGTTAAATGTCGATATTAAATTTTGCAACAGGTATGTAAATTTGCCATTGCTTGTCGAAGCCACAAAAGGCGCATATATTTTTCGCATGATTTGGTTCAACGCATTTGGATTTTAAATCACGAATGATCGAGTGAGTTGGGAACAATTGCTTAACATATTAGAATCAGATGATGATATCAAAAAAATGTATGACTTATGTTTCAAGCAGTGTATCATTTATGAAGACAGTTTGGAACACTGCAAAAATTAGAAAACGCACTTAGCATTGAAAAAAACTATACACCACTGGCATTGGAAGTTCGACCTCTTTCGTTCGAGCAGCAAAGTAAAGTAAAAGATTAAATTAACAGGCTTGTATCAATAGGCGTACTGAAACCAGTGAAATTCAGCAACAAGACAACACCCATCGTTGAATTGAACAAACCTCAAAACGAAATTCGAATTTGAGGCGATTTCAAAGTAACTGTTGAATGTTGAGCATCTCAGTTGAATGTTGAGCAGCATCTCCAGCCTACCTTTAATTGGAACTTGAAGATGAGTTAAAACAGCTTGCCATCATAACTACCCCTTTTGGATTATTCCAGTACCAACGCCTTCTTTTCGGTATTGCCAGTGCTCCCGCCATATATCAACGTTTTGTCGAAGCAGTTCATTGCAGATTTGGATCTTGCTGCATATACCTAGACAAAATCATTATTACAGGGCGAGCTGAAGAAAAACACATAAACAATTTGGAAGTGGTGATGAAGAGATAAGCTGACGCTAATCTTCGGGAACCATTTGAAATGCAAATTTTTCCACCGTTAAGTCTAGTATCTTGGATACATTTTGGATTAAAGTGGCATCCATCTGTCTGACTCTCGTTTCATAGCAATTAGAGGTATGTCAAGACCGAAGGACCTGAAAGATTTAGGCGCATTTTTGGGCTTTAATAGCTTCATTAAAAACTTTTTTCCAATTGCCGCTCCACTAAATGAGCTGAGGAGAAATGAAATCATTTTTGAGTGGACAAGAAGAAGAGAGAATGCATTTCAAACAATTAAGAAATGTCTATGGCACGCCGCTATATTGGTTCATTATTGCCCAGATTATACATTAGTTCTGGCAACTAATGCGTCTAGTTACGGAATACAGGCTGTATTAACACGCATTTATCCAGATGGTTCCGAGCATCCAATTGCATTGGGGTCAAAAAAACTGAATGAACATCAACGCGGATATAGCCAAATCGAGAAGGAATCCCTTTCAACTTGTATGGTCATCAATCTATTTTAGTGACAGACCAAAAGCTGCTGGTTTCACTTTTCAACCCAGAGAAATGCCTTCCAGTCATGACTGTTAATCGACTTCAGAGATGGGGAATCTTTCTAATGGGTTACACTTCTATAATTCATTATAAGCCATCCGAAAATCATTGTAATGCTGATGCTCTCTTACGTTTGCCAGTAGGGCCTGACGAATAATTTGATTGTGAGGAGGAATATTCGTTTAAAGTCGATGATATTTATGAATAGAATTGATCCAATTTTCCAATTGATAGCCAGAAAATCAGTAAAGAAACCGCAGCCAGGACCACAGATTGTCAAAAGTTTTATAATTTACGAAAAATGGTTGGCTGAACACGGTTGTCAGGGATTTGCAGTCTTTGCGGTAATAACCTTTTTTTTATTTCAGACTGAATACACAAGAGTAGTTCCTAATAGTCTGCGAAGTGAAGCATTAAAGATGCTCCATGCAGGGCATTGGAGTGTTGTGAGGATGAAGCAACTTGCCCGTCGATATTGTTGCTGGCCGAAAATTAACGAAGAAATTGAGTCTACTGTTAAATTATGCAAACCTTGTCAAGGAGTAGCTCCTAACCCGCCGACCCAATTCAGCAGCTGGCCTTACACAACAAAACCACGGGAACGCATCCATATGGATTTTGCGGGACCGTTCCTTAACTTTATGTGGTTAGTTTGTGTGAGTAGGTTTTCTAAATAACCATACGTAATTAAGGTGGCTGAAATTTACGATTCGAGCTCTAACATGCATTTTCACAACAGAAGGACTGACCAGATTCAAAAGTTAGTAACAATGGACCTGCATTTACGTCGCATGAGTTCGCTGAATTTTGTGGTTTAAATGGAATCGAGCACCTCACCGCAGCACCATTTTATCCAGTCTTATATGGTGAAGCAGAACGCATTGTTAGAACGTTCAAAGTCCCGATTTCAAAAGAAATGAAGGAAGGAACAGTAAGAGATCTCGCTCTACTAACATTTTTAAGAACATACCGTTTCTCTCCAGGAATCAGTAATAAATTACCGAGTGAAATGGCAGCCCAAAATAGAAATTTTTCCACAAGACCAAAATTGCTGACCGGAACTATTGCGAAACTGGTTGGTCGGAAGGTTTACACAGTGAACAAAGAGAAAGGTCAGCTAAAGCGACATCCAAATGAACTGAGACCTCGACAAATGAAAATAAATCATTTTGCAGCTGCAGAGATTTTAAATCGGAGTCCTCAATTAAAAAATTTCATAGGTAGGTACCTTAGCCTAACTGGTCTTCAGTTTGGCGAAAAAAGCCTCTTTTTCTCTTATCCCTGCCTACATTAGTAGTAGTAGTATAAGATATCCTCAAAAAATACGAGTTTCTGTATTCTGTATAATTAGAAGTTTTCTTACTGAAAGACCTTGGGCATTGTTAAGCTATATATATATGATATGATGATTTGAAACCGCTTTCAATCACAAGAATGATACAAAAGGACATTTTAAATCTTTTATGATATGTCGTTACATACACATATCACCCACGCGCAATTTTATGTTTCGTAAACATTAAAAATCGATACGAGTACCTAGAAAAACATAATAATTTCCATTATATTTAATCAATGTGCTATTACACACACACTCCCTGTCCCCACACTCAAACACAAAGCCTCATCCATAAAATATATGACACCGTATTCAATAGAAAACATGAAAATCATATAACAGGATGAAAATCCAATTTTTTCTTTGATTACATAAAAAATCGCGATAAAATGGAATCGAGAAAATCAAAATGCCGTCAATTTAATTTTTTTTCCTGAGGGGTGGTGTTGATAGATGAAAAGCACACGACTTTTTTTTTTTTCATTAAATTATATTTTATTATCAATATTATTGTTGTTGTTGTATAATAATTTCCATATCCATTCAAATACGTACGCAGAGATATCACATCTGTATAGATATAGATTCGAGTAGATACCGGAAAATTGGAAAAATTTAAGTACGCGTACATGATAATAATGGTAATAAGCACGCTTCAATTTCGAAAGGTGGTATATTTTTTATTTTTGTCAATAAAGCTTTAAAGTGAAGTTTTAATAAATAAGAGCTTCTGTGGTAGTGTTAATCATATATCGTAATCCTCATTCTGACTTATGTTAAAACTTATAAAATCAAAGGTTGAAAAGACAAATATTCAAAGCAGCAGGCCAAGTGTTTTATGTAAGTCGATAAATACCCGTAGTAGACGGAAAATCTTAATGATGCACCCGAAATATAAGTTTATCGAATTACTTTTGAAACAGCATATTGACCCCGCCAAATAATTAACCGACCTTATATCAACAAAAAAAGTCTACACATTGAAAATGAGTTGACACAGAACGTCACCTAATATCATTAAATTATAGTTATTTACATCGAGAAACATCAATTTTTATCCGCATTGTTCTCGTTGTTGTCGTCGTCGACGTAGTTGTGAGCATGTACGGATAAGATGAACAGGAAACAACGTGAAAAAAATATGTCATTACCATGAGTTTACAAATTGTTATGTTACGACATAAAGGGATAATATCATCATTTGAGATATATACGAGCACTCGGTACATAACACACCGTATATCCCTTGACATGATATAAAATTGAAGGAGGGATGTGAAACTTTTTGTTTTGCTTTGTTAACAGGCAATTTAAATTTAAGGCAGTTTCATAACATGAAACTGCCTTAAATTTAAATTTAAATATTGAGAATTTTTTCCTTTTTTAATTATAATTGTTCTTTTTTCCGTGTTTCTAGGGTATCGAGATGGTAGAAATTTTGGGTGAAAATGTGGCGCTGGATTACCAAGCGGCCAAGATGAAATGCTTGCCCAATGGTAGTCCTGTCAAAAGTAATACTGTCAGTTCTTTAACGATTTTCACCACTACATTTTTGTTTTAATTTTCATAACATCTACAGTATATTTGTTAAACGACTCAAAAAACAATACCAGTAACACATGCACGGTAAAAAATCAAGACTTATTTTAAAACATTTTTTGGCTGCAGGTCCTAAACTAATTTGGTTTAATATTTAAACTTTATAAAGTCTAGATGAACAAATTTAGAAGTTTAAAAAATATAAATATAATGTTTAAAACTTTTACTGAACAGCTCTATCATTCCACCTCCACTTTTGAATTTTGGGTGTTTTGCCTAATTGACTAAAAAATAATAAGAAATATAAACATTGCAAATTATAAAATTCGACCTCTCATCAGGCTGGATCGACCAAAGTTTTGGTCAATGATTATCAAACTACAAGAATGTCGTTTTTGTTCTTTTTCTTCCTTAAAAATTTTTAATTGGTTAATATTTACATACATTTTCTTGGCTGGTTGATTGCAAAGAGACAAGTTTTTTCCAGTGGCTTATGGACACTTCTCCCATCCATGCGGGGATAGCGTAGGTGAATGATGGGCCTCAGATATGCATTGTAAAGACTTAATTTGTTTTTAGAGGAAAAACCACTATTTTGTTTGAGAAACCGGTATAGAAGGCTGCGTGCCGAAAAAGCCTTTTTTCAAATATTCTTAATGTGAGCAACAGGTGATAGCTTATTATCTATAATTACTCCAAGATAGTTGACTTGAGCTTTCTATTCTAAGGTGCTGCCTTCGAATGAAATATAATTAGCTTTGTGCATTTTGCTATATTGGTTGGAATGAAAATGAATGACTTCAGTTTTAGAAGAGTTAACTTTAATCTTCCATTTCCTTGCTTTATGTAGAATACTGGATTAGGTATTTAGATAGCCTCTCGCTCGATTTGCGTGCGCTAATTGAAGATGTGAAAATGACCGTGTCATCGGCGTATATTTGGATCTTGCTTTCTTTATTATCAGGTTTTGGAATATCATGATAGAAGAATGAGGAAAAGTGTGGCCCTAGGATTGAGCTTTGAGCGACTCCTGCTGCTATTGGTTTGGTACTTGAACTGTGTTGATTCAGAGAAACGTAGAAATTCTTATTTGTAAAGTAAGACTCGATTAATTTAATAAAATAGTAAGGAATACCACATTGAGTGAGCCTATAGACTAAACCTTCATGCCAGACAGAGTCAAAAACTTTTTTATATCCAGAAAGGCTGCGTCGGTTGAAGGACCGAATCGTTTTGCGTTTTTTATGGAATTTTTCAGCCTTAGTATTGCCTGAGTAGCAGAATATCCGGCACGAAAGCTAAACTGTTCTATTAGTGGTTGGAGCCTGTTGAGAATGACTATTTCCATGATCTTACTTACTCCATTAAGAAGTGAAATTGGTCGAGTATGCTCTATACAGTTGGAGGGTTTTCCTAGTTTATTAATAGGAATGACTTTGCCATTTTTCCAACAGTTTGGAAAGTATCCTAATTTTAGGACTCCGTTAAGGATATTGGTGAGATGTGTGATACATTTGTCTGGTAAATTTCTCAGTACTGAGTTGGGTAAGCTGTCGTCACCCGGTGCTTTTCTTTTATTTAGATGCCGAAGAATGTTGGCAATTTCTGATTTTTCAACCTTCTCAATGGTTGGATTATGGGGAGGAGAGTTAAAAAAATTGTTGACACAGTTATTGACTAACTGTTCAAAATTGGGATCTTTCAGGTACTCATTCTGAGTATTAAACTTGTCATATTGAAAAGCGATTTCCTCTGCTATTTGATTAGGATCTATGATAGAGCTAGGTACTTTGGTTATTGAGGTGATAACATTTTTTACCGTTAAGCTTCCGAATTTCTTTGAAAATTTCGAGAAGGTTATCGGGAATCTTCTGTAATCTATTTGTGAATTCGGAATTACTCAGTTCACTGAAACAACAGAAAATTACTTTGGTGTAGAAATTAATATTCTTTTCGAGAGAGATTCGGGATACTTATAGTACAGCCGATTCATTCGATTGCGTAGCTCTAGTAAAGAATGCAGTTTAGAACGAATGTTTAGGATACTTTTGCTCTGAGTAAGAGGTTTAGTTTCCTTGGTGGCACTTTGGATTGCTATAGATAACATGTTGCAATTTTCTTCAATGTCAGCAGAGGTAGAGATTGGAGAAATATCTGGAAGGTTTTGTTAAACATGAACTTTAAATTTCAGCCAGTCAAGTTGAGAATAGTTGCGAAACACCTTTGTAGGTTTAGCTTGGATGGGATTTTAAATATTGTAACAGTCGTCTGTTTCTTTAGCATACTTAAATATAAATACGACTCTGTTCGAATTGTGGTTGCGGTGGTACAATGCAACAATTAAGTTGGTACACTTTGTTGGTCAAACTGGTTTAGCAATTGCCACAATAAAAAAAAAAAAAATAAAAAATATAAAAACCATTATACATGACTTGCGGATTATCACGCTGACGGCCGACAGAAGAAGATATATATATACATATATATAATATATACATATAAAATTAAATTATATATGTAAATTAAATTAAATTCAACACTATTGGCGAAGGGCATCATAACAAATTTTTTTTTGTTGAACCTCAAGGAATTTTAATCCTTTGTATAACAGAAAAAGAAAGATATACGTATAAGGAAATAATAAGATAAATTGTAAAAGTGGATACGGCACACCACGTGCCAAATATAAAGTTGTTGCATGAAGATGTCGGTTGGGCGGTGTAAAATGTACACACATTATAATAGTAATAACCAAGAAAGTAAATATAACCAAAATTATGTATTATATTAAGTTAAAATAATTAACTTATATTTTTTTTTATTAATTAAAAATTATTATTAATTCAAAACTAAAATAAAAAAATGATATTTAGTGTATGTTGATTGTCTTAAATTAGCTAATTAGATCTAAAGAAAAATTATATTTCTTATTTAAATTACAAACATAATTATGTATAGGTATTTAAGATATTTAAGGTGAAGAATTTATTTATTTATTTATTTAACATTGTTATTAAGATTTTGTAAAATTTATTAAAGATATTGTTAATTATAACCTTATATATGTCATTATGTGGGTAGTTTAGGAAAAAATGAAAGAGTAAATTTACATATAAAGACCAAATTAATTGTTTGTTAAAAGTACCCGCGCTGTGATTAATTGCATTGTTGTTAATTTTTTTTTTGGATATAATTTACAAATTATGCTTTTAAAGAACATTACCAGTGTGTGTGTGTGTGTGTGTGTGTGTGTGTGTGTGTGTGTGTGTGTGTGTGTGTGTGTGTGTGTGTGTGTGTGTGTGTGTGTGTGTGTGTGTGTGTGTGTGTGTGTGTGTGTGTGTGTGTGTGTGTGTGTGTGTGTGTGTGTGTGTGTGTGTGTGTGTGTGTGTGTGTGTGTGTGTGTGTGTGTGTGTGTGTGTGTGTGTGTGTGTGTGTGTGTGTGTGTGTGTGTGTGTGTGTGTGTGTGTGTGTGTGTGTGTGTGTGTGTGTGTGTGTGTGTGTGTGTGTGTGTGTGTGTGTGTGTGTGTGTGTGTGTGTGTGTGTGTGTGTGTGTGTGTGTGTGTGTGTGTGTGTGTGTGTGTGTGTGTGTGTGTGTGTGTGTGTGTGTGTGTGTGTGTGTGTGTGTGTGTGTGTGTGTGTGTGTGTGTGTGTGTGTGTGTGTGTGTGTGTGTGTGTGTGTGTGTGTGTGTGTGTGTGTGTGTGTGTGTGTGTGTGTGTGTGTGTGTGTGTGTGTGTGTGTGTGTGTGTGTGTGTGTGTGTGTGTGTGTGTGTGTGTGTGTGTGTGTGTGTGTGTGTGTGTGTGTGTGTGTGTGTGTGTGTGTGTGTGTGTGTGTGTGTGTGTGTGTGTGTGTGTGTGTGTGTGTGTGTGTGTGTGTGTGTGTGTGTGTGTGTGTGTGTGTGTGTGTGTGTGTGTGTGTGTGTGTGTGTGTGTGTGTGTGTGTGTGTGTGTGTGTGTGTGTGTGTGTGTGTGTGTGTGTGTGTGTGTGTGTGTGTGTGTGTGTGTGTGTGTGTGTGTGTGTGTGTGTGTGTGTGTGTGTGTGTGTGTGTGTGTGTGTGTGTGTGTGTGTGTGTGTGTGTGTGTGTGTGTGTGTGTGTGTGTGTGTGTGTGTGTGTGTGTGTGTGTGTGTGTGTGTGTGTGTGTGTGTGTGTGTGTGTGTGTGTGTGTGTGTGTGTGTGTGTGTGTGTGTGTGTGTGTGTGTGTGTGTGTGTGTGTGTGTGTGTGTGTGTGTGTGTGTGTGTGTGTGTGTGTGTGTGTGTGTGTGTGTGTGTGTGTGTGTGTGTGTGTGTGTGTGTGTGTGTGTGTGTGTGTGTGTGTGTGTGTGTGTGTGTGTGTGTGTGTGTGTGTGTGTGTGTGTGTGTGTGTGTGTGTGTGTGTGTGTGTGTGTGTGTGTGTGTGTGTGTGTGTGTGTGTGTGTGTGTGTGTGTGTGTGTGTGTGTGTGTGTGTGTGTGTGTGTGTGTGTGTGTGTGTGTGTGTGTGTGTGTGTGTGTGTGTGTGTGTGTGTGTGTGTGTGTGTGTGTGTGTGTGTGTGTGTGTGTGTGTGTGTGTGTGTGTGTGTGTGTGTGTGTGTGTGTGTGTGTGTGTGTGTGTGTGTGTGTGTGTGTGTGTGTGTGTGTGTGTGTGTGTGTGTGTGTGTGTGTGTGTGTGTGTGTGTGTGTGTGTGTGTGTGTGTGTGTGTGTGTGTGTGTGTGTGTGTGTGTGTGTGTGTGTGTGTGTGTGTGTGTGTGTGTGTGTGTGTGTGTGTGTGTGTGTGTGTGTGTGTGTGTGTGTGTGTGTGTGTGTGTGTGTGTGTGTGTGTGTGTGTGTGTGTGTGTGTGTGTGTGTGTGTGTGTGTGTGTGTGTGTGTGTGTGTGTGTGTGTGTGTGTGTGTGTGTGTGTGTGTGTGTGTGTGTGTGTGTGTGTGTGTGTGTGTGTGTGTGTGTGTGTGTGTGTGTGTGTGTGTGTGTGTGTGTGTGTGTGTGTGTGTGTGTGTGTGTGTGTGTGTGTGTGTGTGTGTGTGTGTGTGTGTGTGTGTGTGTGTGTGTGTGTGTGTGTGTGTGTGTGTGTGTGTGTGTGTGTGTGTGTGTGTGTGTGTGTGTGTGTGTGTGTGTGTGTGTGTGTGTGTGTGTGTGTGTGTGTGTGTGTGTGTGTGTGTGTGTGTGTGTGTGTGTGTGTGTGTGTGTGTGTGTGTGTGTGTGTGTGTGTGTGTGTGTGTGTGTGTGTGTGTGTGTGTGTGTGTGTGTGTGTGTGTGTGTGTGTGTGTGTGTGTGTGTGTGTGTGTGTGTGTGTGTGTGTGTGTGTGTGTGTGTGTGTGTGTGTGTGTGTGTGTGTGTGTGTGTGTGTGTGTGTGTGTGTGTGTGTGTGTGTGTGTGTGTGTGTGTGTGTGTGTGTGTGTGTGTGTGTGTGTGTGTGTGTGTGTGTGTGTGTGTGTGTGTGTGTGTGTGTGTGTGTGTGTGTGTGTGTGTGTGTGTGTGTGTGTGTGTGTGTGTGTGTGTGTGTGTGTGTGTGTGTGTGTGTGTGTGTGTGTGTGTGTGTGTGTGTGTGTGTGTGTGTGTGTGTGTGTGTGTGTGTGTGTGTGTGTGTGTGTGTGTGTGTGTGTGTGTGTGTGTGTGTGTGTGTGTGTGTGTGTGTGTGTGTGTGTGTGTGTGTGTGTGTGTGTGTGTGTGTGTGTGTGTGTGTGTGTGTGTGTGTGTGTGTGTGTGTGTGTGTGTGTGTGTGTGTGTGTGTGTGTGTGTGTGTGTGTGTGTGTGTGTGTGTGTGTGTGTGTGTGTGTGTGTGTGTGTGTGTGTGTGTGTGTGTGTGTGTGTGTGTGTGTGTGTGTGTGTGTGTGTGTGTGTGTGTGTGTGTGTGTGTGTGTGTGTGTGTGTGTGTGTGTGTGTGTGTGTGTGTGTGTGTGTGTGTGTGTGTGTGTGTGTGTGTGTGTGTGTGTGTGTGTGTGTGTGTGTGTGTGTGTGTGTGTGTGTGTGTGTGTGTGTGTGTGTGTGTGTGTGTGTGTGTGTGTGTGTGTGTGTGTGTGTGTGTGTGTGTGTGTGTGTGTGTGTGTGTGTGTGTGTGTGTGTGTGTGTGTGTGTGTGTGTGTGTGTGTGTGTGTGTGTGTGTGTGTGTGTGTGTGTGTGTGTGTGTGTGTGTGTGTGTGTGTGTGTGTGTGTGTGTGTGTGTGTGTGTGTGTGTGTGTGTGTGTGTGTGTGTGTGTGTGTGTGTGTGTGTGTGTGTGTGTGTGTGTGTGTGTGTGTGTGTGTGTGTGTGTGTGTGTGTGTGTGTGTGTGTGTGTGTGGTGTGTGTGTGTGTGTGTGTGTGTGTGTGTGTGTGTGTGTGTGTGTGTGTGTGTGTGTGTGTGTGTGTGTGTGTGTGTGTGTGTGTGTGTGTGTGTGTGTGTGTGTGTGTGTGTGTGTGTGTGTGTGTGTGTGTGTGTGTGTGTGTGTGTGTGTGTGTGTGTGTGTGTGTGTGTGTGTGTGTGTGTGTGTGTGTGGTGTGTGTGTGTGTGTGTGTGTGTGTGTGTGTGTGTGTGTGTGTGTGTGTGTGTGTGTGTGTGTGTGTGTGTGTGTGTGTGTGTGTGTGTGTGTGTGTGTGTGTGTGTGTGTGTGTGTGTGTGTGTGTGTGTGTGTGTGTGTGTGTGTGTGTGTGTGTGTGTGTGTGTGTGTGTGTGTGTGTGTGTGTGTGTGTGTGTGTGTGTGTGTGTGTGTGTGTGTGTGTGTGTGTGTGTGTGTGTGTGTGTGTGTGTGTGTGTGTGTGTGTGTGTGTGTGTGTGTGTGTGTGTGTGTGTGTGTGTGTGTGTGTGTGTGTGTGTGTGTGTGTGTGTGTGTGTGTGTGTGTGTGTGTGTGTGTGTGTGTGTGTGTGTGTGTGTGTGTGTGTGTGTGTGTGTGTGTGTGTGTGTGTGTGTGTGTGTGTGTGTGTGTGTGTGTGTGTGTGTGTGTGTGTGTGTGTGTGTGTGTGTGTGTGTGTGTGTGTGTGTGTGTGTGTGTGTGTGTGTGTGTGTGTGTGTGTGTGTGTGTGTGTGTGTGTGTGTGTGTGTGTGTGTGTGTGTGTGTGTGTGTGTGTGTGTGTGTGTGTGTGTGTGTGTGTGTGTGTGTGTGTGTGTGTGTGTGTGTGTGTGTGTGTGTGTGTGTGTGTGTGTGTGTGTGTGTGTGTGTGTGTGTGTGTGTGTGTGTGTGTGTGTGTGTGTGTGTGTGTGTGTGTGTGTGTGTGTGTGTGTGTGTGTGTGTGTGTGTGTGTGTGTGTGTGTGTGTGTGTGTGTGTGTGTGTGTGTGTGTGTGTGTGTGTGTGTGTGTGTGTGTGTGTGTGTGTGTGTGTGTGTGTGTGTGTGTGTGTGTGTGTGTGTGTGTGTGTGTGTGTGTGTGTGTGTGTGTGTGTGTGTGTGTGTGTGTGTGTGTGTGTGTGTGTGTGTGTGTGTGTGTGTGTGTGTGTGTGTGTGTGTGTGTGTGTGTGTGTGTGTGTGTGTGTGTGTGTGTGTGTGTGTGTGTGTGTGTGTGTGTGTGTGTGTGTGTGTGTGTGTGTGTGTGTGTGTGTGTGTGTGTGTGTGTGTGTGTGTGTGTGTGTGTGTGTGTGTGTGTGTGTGTGTGTGTGTGTGTGTGTGTGTGTGTGTGTGTGTGTGTGTGTGTGTGTGTGTGTGTGTGTGTGTGTGTGTGTGTGTGTGTGTGTGTGTGTGTGTGTGTGTGTGTGTGTGTGTGTGTGTGTGTGTGTGTGTGTGTGTGTGTGTGTGTGTGTGTGTGTGTGTGTGTGTGTGTGTGTGTGTGTGTGTGTGTGTGTGTGTGTGTGTGTGTGTGTGTGTGTGTGTGTGTGTGTGTGTGTGTGTGTGTGTGTGTGTGTGTGTGTGTGTGTGTGTGTGTGTGTGTGTGTGTGTGTGTGTGTGTGTGTGTGTGTGTGTGTGTGTGTGTGTGTGTGTGTGTGTGTGTGTGTGTGTGTGTGTGTGTGTGTGTGTGTGTGTGTGTGTGTGTGTGTGTGTGTGTGTGTGTGTGTGTGTGTGTGTGTGTGTGTGTGTGTGTGTGTGTGTGTGTGTGTGTGTGTGTGTGTGTGTGTGTGTGTGTGTGTGTGTGTGTGTGTGTGTGTGTGTGTGTGTGTGTGTGTGTGTGTGTGTGTGTGTGTGTGTGTGTGTGTGTGTGTGTGTGTGTGTGTGTGTGTGTGTGTGTGTGTGTGTGTGTGTGTGTGTGTGTGTGTGTGTGTGTGTGTGTGTGTGTGTGTGTGTGTGTGTGTGTGTGTGTGTGTGTGTGTGTGTGTGTGTGTGTGTGTGTGTGTGTGTGTGTGTGGTGTGTGTGTGTGTGTGTGTGTGTGTGTGTGTGTGTGTGTGTGTGTGTGTGTGTGTGTGTGTGTGTGTGTGTGTGTGTGTGTGTGTGTGTGTGTGTGTGTGTGTGTGTGTGTGTGTGTGTGTGTGTGTGTGTGTGTGTGTGTGTGTGTGTGTGTGTGTGTGTGTGTGTGTGTGTGTGTGTGTGTGTGTGTGTGTGTGTGTGTGTGTGTGTGTGTGTGTGAAAGTGAAAGTGGATGAAAGTGTGTAAGAGAGTATCATCATGTGTTCTGGAATCGCAGCATTTACAAGCTCTAAGTAACTGATGGAAAGAACCCGACCAACCTGACTGCCTACTAGCCGGCAATATGCTGCACCATCACTAGAATCTACTTAGAGATCTGTTAACGGGTAAAAAGAAAATTAATATAATTTTCAAAATGGCGAAAGCTTTACAGAAACCGTTACAATATCACTAGCAAATGGTCAGAGTAAAATTCGTGTAAGACTCGCGAGATATTTTTTGATACCACTAAATCAAGAATGGAGCTTCCTCTATTGAATGTAGGTTCGTTAGGTGCATTTAATTGTATATTAGAGTTATTGCATAACCTGAGAAGTGCTTGGCAATTTTGGTTATTGCTTGGCAATTTTGGTTATGGCTTGGACAAGCCCACGTAGAGTGGCGTGAGTTGAAGTCACCTGCTGCAATTGTTCCTTTGTCAGAGTTAAGGATATGATCTATATCGAACTTGTTTATTTTACGCACATAAATTGAGCAAATAGTAATGCATTTGTTCTGGGTCCTTACATTTATAATGGTTGCTTCAGTCTCAGCTAAAACAAAAGTTTTTGCCTGAAAATGAGGAATATCATTCTGAATTAGAATAGCAGAGCCCCCAGATTTGTTTTTAATGCATCTAACTTAAACGTTAAATAACCAGCGATGTGAAGTTTGTGTCGCTGGGTTAGATGGGTTTCAGATAAGAAAACTAAAAGAGGCTTGTGGCGAAACAATAATGTTTCTAACTCTTATTGTGTCGGTCTAGTGAAACTATACTGTTTCCATTTAGAGTAATACATTTGAGTTGTTCTAGCATATTGAGTTGGGTAACGAAGTGGAGAGTCTTATGAAGGCAAATCGTCTTTCAACGACGTTTGAGATGGGAATGCGATCGTATTCTGTAAAAAATGTGTCGCATTTAGACTTAAGATCGCACAAACTAGTTCCGAATAGTTCCTCGCATTCTTGGATTAGGCGGTTAAGATTGTTTCGCGATTTAGAAGAAGGCCGGGTACCGTGCAGATTAATGGCCGTTACCTTTGCATACGATTTACCTTCTATTCACAGACTTTAACTAGTGAGTTAAATTTTTTTAATTTTTTTTATATATCTAATGTGCGAAATGTGACGATGGGTTTCTCCATGAAATTTCCATGATCGGTACTGAACAACAAGATCAACACAGAAGTACTTTATAGAAGAGTATTTCGAAAAAATTGACAGAGAATGTCAAACTATCATCCTTCAAATAATAACAAACACAGAAGGAACCGAAAAACCAACAAGGCAAACAACGGACATTCGGCTACCACGAATTCAAATTCCGACATTCGCTGGTGATTTCCAGAAGTGGACCGGATTCATCCATGAAAATAACCTCATCCATGAAAATAACCAGATAAGTAATACCCATAAAATAAACTATCTAAAAGGTCAGTCAAATTAATGCCCCAAGTCATCAGTGTTCCTTTAAGGTTAAATTTGAGGCAATGGTATTTAAAAAATTAACTGACAACATTCCAGACATCGACTTCGACACCAAAATGGGAACATTTGCACCATTTACAACCTGCATATCCACAATACAATAAATTTAACAGCATCGAAGTAATAATCGAAGTTGACTATTACCCCTTAATTCTAAAAAGTAACATCATTAGAGGATGCTCACAAGATTCAATCGCCTAAGAAACCGAACTTGGTTGGGTCATAATGAGAAACACAGACTACGGCAAAGAAGACAAAATGATGTCAATGGTCACAACTAAAACAATTGGGCAACAATTATATTTATTAATAGAAAATGGGGTCATTCCGCAAAAAAACCACATACCCAGGAGGAAGTGACCGCAGAAAAACTATTTGCTGAAACAAATTATATCACGAATTCATAGAAGAGTATCTAGCACAAGGCCACATACAAGTAGTGAAAGATAAGCAAGGTGATAGTCCCATATACTACATACCACATCATGGAGTGATAAACCACGAAAGTACTACCACAAAGCTAACAGTAGTATTCGATGCATCGAGCAAAACCACTTCAATACTATTTTTAAATGACATAATGATGAACGGTTCCAAAATTCAAAGTAACCTAATTAAAATCATCTTGAGGTGGCGAACACACAAAATTCGTTGTATCCATTCAACAACAGATGGCCAAACTTGCCGAAGCGGAGGATTTTCATTTCACAAACGGGTATAAAATTCAGCTGGAATTCTAAGTAACGTTCCTGAGCACCTACTAGCAAACGGGATGGTTACTCTAAAAATCAACGGCATTAAAAACACTAGGTATTTCCTACAATCCTAAAGACGACACCTTTGAATTTGACCTGACCAGATTAAATCTTTCATATGAAAAACCAACAAAAAGTTGTCTATTTTCCGACTCGTCAAAATTATTTGATTCTGTTGACTGGTTAGCGCCAACCATGATAACAGCAAAACGTTTAATGCAAGAAACCTGGAGAGCTGATATTCATTGGGATGACAAGCTACCAGAAACAATTGAGCCAAAATGGAAAAAATGTAAGATCAAATTAGAGGAAATAAGTAAAATAAAGTTACCAAGATGGATTAAAAAAACGTCAGCGCAAAAATTAGTGTTACATGAATTCGCTAATGCTTCGGAACAAGCATACGCAGCAGTGGTTTATTTAAGAAGCACGAATACATTCGAGCAAGTAACAACCAGTTTTTTGGTAGCAAAAACTAGAATTACCGTAATCAAAACAAAACTGTCAGTTCCAAAGCTATAACAAAGGGCAGCGCATCAATTATACAGCCTTCTAGGGTACGCCAAAGACACCATGAGCTTCTCAAATGTAAAGATGTTTGCTTGGATGAAGTTCGCCATAGTTTTAGGCTGGCTGAAAACTGACGTCACAAAACTAGAAATATTTGTAGATAATCGAGTATCTCGAGTTAATTGATAAAATTTCAAATATTCATAAGTTGAAGCTTTTGATATTGTCAAAGATTTATAAACCTTCATGTTTATAAACAACGACATCAGTCGAAAGAAGTGGCAGTAGCAGAACTAAAGCTGGCGGAAACCCAAATAATTAAGATTCAACAACGTTGATACTTCCGTAAAGAACTTCAGGCACTGATGAGAGGAACAACATTGGATAAGAAATCCAAACTCTCGTCTATAAACCCAATTATCAGCACGGATGGCATATTACGATTCCATAGACGTTTAAGGAAAGCTTAATCAGCAAGCGAATAATTGAAGATGCATATAAGACTACAACACTTCATGGGGGCATACAACTTACATTGGCAAATGTTCACAATAAATTCTGGATCATTAATGGTAGAAATATGATACGCCACATTATACAGAAATGTTTTGTATGTTTCAAATTTAAGCAAACAACCCTCAACCAACTAATGGATGGCCTGCCAGCCTACAGAGTAACTCCATCACAACCGTTCAGCAAGGTAGGTATTGAGTATACTGGATCAATTCTACTTAAGAACAAAATAGGAAGAGGACAAACGAAGTACAAAGAATACCTTGCGGTATTTGTATGCATTGCTACTAAGGCCATAAATATAGAAGTAGTCAACGGCCTAGTTACAGATGCATTTATAACAGCCTATCATAGATTCACGTCACGCAGAGAATTCTCTATAGATATCTATTCGGATAATGGGACCAATTTTGTTGGTGTGGAACGAGTACTGAAACATCAAAGCAAGAAGATTGCAACTCTAGAACCAAATATTGCAAGGTTATTCCAACAAGATGAAACAACCTGGCACTTTATACCTCTTGGTGCACAACACTTTGGAGGAATATGGGAAGCAGGGGTAAGGTCGGTGTAGACTCATATGAAGGTCAATGAAGATGAGACAACATTGACATTTGAAGAAGAAACAACAATGACGGTCCAAATAGAGGCATGCTTAAACCATTGACGATCCGGAAAACTTGGAGTTATTAACACAAGCGCATTTACTCATAGGCGGACCAATAAAAGTAGTTCCTGAGAGTAATGATGATATTTGCGCGCTCAGAACTTGTTGGCATCTAGTACAAAAAATCGTACACGACTTTTGGAAAATATGGTCAAAAGACTACCTACAACAGTTACAACTTATAATAGTAACTTGTAAATTTTAATTCAAGCTGAGGTTGAATTAACAAAGTGGTTAGTGGGCAAATTTCTGAATATACATGAGGATGCGGATGAACAGGTGCGTGTGATATTTAAACCAAAATGGTGCTTTTCACGAAACAATTTCGAAAATTTGTTCCGATACTGGATACACAGAACTGATAGAAATAGAAAGATATACTGGATACCTTCTTTTTGTATTTTGTCTAAATATCGCGGAGTCAGTATTTTATTACAGTCCTCGAAATGGTAGGTAACTAAGCAAAAGAGTAATAATAAAAACACAAACGAAACAAACGTGAAACGCTCAATTTGTATCTTCAAATCATGCAACATGTGTAAAAGTATATATGATCTTCAGACATGCTAGTAACATCCCTTTAAGTGAAATTGAAATTATTTAAGTTATATAATTTTCTAGTATACACGACATGGTTAGATAGACAAAAATCAATATTAGATATGAAATAGAATAGAAAATTGAAGAAATTTTCGAAAAGGATGAGTAAATTGCAACATGTGTCGGAATATTAGATGAAATCATTTATTTTAATTTTTTTTCCTTGTGGAAAACTGTTGGTAAAAATATATTATATATTATGTAACTGTTTTTTGTACAAAATTAAAACCAACATCTTAGATACTTTATGGAAGGAATAAAGATATTATACAAATTAAATCATCATTTTACGAGATAGAAAGAGCTCATCTCAAGATGGTAAAGATTTTATAATTCATTTAGTGTCATAATGTTGTTCTGGATTTCAAAGCAGCCAATAATCAGATGTTTAAGTTATGATCCCGGATGTTAGCCAGCTTAAAGACAAAGGCTTAGTGATTAAAAACACTGGCTAAAAATCACTGGCAAAAATCGGAGAGACTTTTTTAAAAAATGTAGGTTTGTACTCCTGGTACGACCTAGCAACCAATAATGAGAAATAATAATGTGCTTTGCCACATGATCTCATTGTCTCTAGCACATTAATTAAATACATAAGTCAATATCAAATTCTTGTTACCAATGACATTGTAAGAACCAATCATCCTACTCATGTTGTAAACGTCCTAAAGGGATAATCGTTAATGGTGATAATAACCTCCGAGTTAAAAACATTTGGAAGGAAATTTCTCTGATTTACTCAATGTTCAACATGTGCCAAATGATGTAGCTGAAAGTTGCCAAAAGTAAACTGTGGGGATGTGCAAATAGAAACCGTTCTTTGAGGGTACTGACCATTCGAAATGTAAAATGAATTCGTAATAATAAAATCCTAGAGTTTATTGCATAATGAACTGCACCATTTCCACCTGACTCGATTGGTGGAGCAAATCGAAATGATGCCTGACGAAAATGAGAAACATTTGTGGCAAAGCTATTCTTTGCTGTATGCATAGCAATAACTGTTTTACATAATATTGGAGAGAATCACCTATCTAGCGGAGGAAATTATAGATATCTGCAAAGGAGGATTGCGTCCGAACTGGTCAATAACTGAGTATATTTATCGTAAAACTGAAACAGTTAAAGTTAATTGTTCAAACCATCAATCAATCTAGGCCGTTAAACAAATAAGTCTTAAACCAAGACGCATTTGATTAGTGGGTAGTGGTGATCACACGTCTAAAGGAGCTACATGCTTCCGATGTAAATTTTTTATAAATTTTGCTAAAGAAGTAAATAGTTCTTGCAAAAATTCTTCCGGGACAAGGACACAAATTATCTTTTTCCTCTCTTTCTTATATATATAACTTTGGAATTTAATAAACTATTATTTTTTTAAGCACGCAAATGAACAATTTGAAGGGAAACGTCAGATAATCTTATCAGGCAATAGTTATATTTCTTTATAGTCAAGCATTGACTGCGTTTGCTTGTATAACATAAGGAGCAGCTAAATACGTTTCTACGATTCCTTACAAGAAGTGGTGTCATTGTACGCTTTATCATAAACAGTTTTTCTTGTTCTGGGTAAATTGGTGGGCTATACTTTAGTCGAATTACTTAAGCAGTGTTTGTACTTGTTTAACTTATTTATTTAAGTGCGTCCCGAATCTACAGTGAATAAGCAACCGAATTCTTTAGTTTCTTTTAATGTTTGTCCTCAAACTTTATTTTTATACGAAATTTAAGATGGACGATGATTCCAAACATGCTTTTACAGACGTGTGGTCGTTGGCTTCTGTGTTTGCTCAATGGTTCAGCGTGCACTTATCCCATACACTATAAACGTAGTTTCTTGCAAAGAGTTTCGAAAGGATCATTTTTTCGAAAGGATCATTTTTTTATGTTTTAGACATATGTTACTCTTCTTGTTAAACAGAGACGTTAATAATTTAATCATGGGATGTGCTGCTCTGCTATTCCTAATGAGAGTAACTGCAATACTTGACGATGCAACAGACAGGGCCATACTACCTACAGATCTAACTTTAGGTAGTAAAGTATTAATACGAAATGACTTCCGTTCAACCAAGATCATCCAGGAAAAATATTTTACCGCGGTTGTTGAAAACTTGACGTTGATCAGTTACTAACGTAGAGAAACTTTTTTTTACTTAACTTCATAAAAAAGTAGTTTTATTCGAAAGCCTTATATTACTACCATTGAAAAGATGAGACAAGCCTAAGTAAAGTAAATCTTTCTCACTCATATATTGTAATCCCTGTCTTCAAATTCAATGAGAGGTTGGTCAAAGATATCTCTGGTACCTACTATTAATTTTACAGTGATATAATTGCCTCGTATTCTTTTGAAGAAACAATTATTTTTTTGAAATGTTTCTCAGAATACGTTGGGTTAGTTTTTTAGACCAAAACCCATGATTATTGCTAATTATTATCTTAACTTATATTTGCGACAGAAAGGTCAATGTTATCCATTGGCAAATGCATCTCTCCAGTGATCGTCATTTTTCAGAAGGCAAATTTCTCCGCAAGCTGCTTCAAAATTTGAGTAAACAATGTTTAACCTCTCAAAATCGTGAAGAAGTATCTGGTGCTGCAAATACAGAGATGCTCAAGCGGGAATATGGAATTGGATATACAATGCGGGGTAAAATCGAGACGCACCTTGATGGTAAACTAGAGGTTACGAGTTATTCCGATTCTAAAGAGAGTACCCTAGAAATCTGGGATATAGATGTGAGGTCACAACCAAAGAGGAAATCTTTAATACAATAGCCAAGGAAGTGGAAGAAAGCACTCTTGAAAATAATATTGTGTGAAGTCTAAGACCTGCTCACAAAGGCACTCAAATCGCGGTTGTTAAGGTACCAACAATCGTAGAACAAAAATGACGGAGGTTGGAAGAATCCATATAGGCTGGATAGATGCCGTATTCGTGATGTAGTAAGTCCAGTGAGGTGCTTTAAATGCTGGAATCCTTGCCACAAAATGAGGACATGTAAGTGTGAGACCGACCTTTCAGATCTTTGATTCAAGTGTTGTAAATCTAACCACAAGGCAAAGGACTGTATAAGTGATCCACAATATGCTGTATGGAGGATGCAAAAGCTGTCAAAAAGCACATTACTGGTGGGAGTAAGTGCCTAGTACGACAAAATGTGGAAAGAATAACTCGTAGATAATGGAGATAGTCCAATTAAACCTAAATCATTGTGAAACTGTACAAGATGTCCTATAGCAGACTATATATGAACAGAAGCCGGATGTCGCAATAATATGTAAACAGTTCAGAAACTTTTATGAATAAAAGCTTTTATGAATAAAAGCGCATGGGTTAGTGTTTTCGACACCACTTCTTGGACAATCACTTCTTGGACTGTTTAGTGTTGGATGCTAGATGTCCTAGTCTGAAAGTAATTTCCAGAGATTTCAATGCGTGGTCTATTGAGTGGGGTAGTACTCAAACTAGTAGAAAATGTCAAGCTCTAATAGATGCCTCCTAAGTTCTGGGTATTGTCCCGTGCAACACCGGTAACACATTTACATTCAGCAGAGGCATTAGTGGTTCTGTCATAGATCTGACGTTTGTAAGTAAAACTCTCTATAGAAGAAGAGTCACTTGAAAAGTCTGCGATTTCTACACACCAGGCTATTCGGTGTGAATTTTGTCGATCATACCCTATAGGAGCAACCTCCCAAAAGCGGGATAGAAAACAGCTTTTGACGAAGATTTCTACAGGTTTATGCTCCGAGTTACTGATTTGAGAGGCACCACTAATACTTAGACTACACAGCTCATAGAGAGCATTACTAAGGCGTGTAATGCTACAATTCCGCAAAGGAAACTAAACTCACGGCATTCGCTGGTTTACTGGTTAAAGAGGAAATTACATTACTCCGACCAAAACGCAACCGTGCAAGGTGCAACTTCCAGCATGGCAGAAATACAAGCTCATGTTTCACGCTTCAAGAAATACACAGAAAGGTACGAGGTCCTTTGAAAGTGGCTATTAAAGCAGAGCAAACGACGATGCTGAAAGTTCATCTGTGATAAAGTCTAGAATCACCCTTGGAACCGACCTTACAGAATGGTAATTTCCAAATTTAAGCTATCGAAGGCAATACTAACCTGCCCTACCCTGGTGGATAGCATATAGTATCTACCTTATTCCCGAGTCAATCGATAACAGTCCACACGAGTCATTTTGGACCACGATGGATAACCAAATGTCCACCTTTAAAAGAATTGCAAGCTAAAAAGCACCAGAACCAGACTGCATGCCTAATATTGCTCTAAAATCAGCAATAAAAGAGCAAGACGAAGAGTTTTAGAAGTATTCAACGCTTGTTTTAGATAAGGGAAGTTTCAGATATTTGGAAGAAACCAACACTCACGAAAAGCAAAGCTCATCCAGAAAACCAATCATCGTTTCGGTCAATTTGTCTTTTGGATGGAGCAGGGAAACTTCTCAAAAGATTGCTGTGTGACTGGTTAGAGGAAGCAATTGAAAGATCTGGAGGTCTTGCAATTAATGAATATGGTTTCCGCAAAGCTCGATCAACCATTGATGTTATAGGGCTCGTCAATAGACTGGCTCAAGATGCATTAAGCGGTATCAGATGAAAAGGAGACCGTAAAGAATACTGAGCAATCGTTACTTTGGATGTTAAAAATGCGTCTGATACAACGAAACGGGATCTCACCATGAATGCCTTTTAAAAGAAATGTGCCTTGCTACATTAATAGACTGATTTTAGACTATTTTAACAACCGTATTTTGCAGTATCACATGGATATAGGGAGCAGGGATTATAGAGTTACATGCGGGGTCAATCAAGACTCTGTACTGGATTCAACGCTTTTTAACATCATGTATGACGATGTCTTTACATTTCAAGTTCCCGTAAAAGTGACAATAGTTGGCTTTGCTGATCATATCCCTATAGTCGCAGTTTCTAAGTTTAAGGATGAGCTAGAGAACGTCTGTAGAGTCACGGTGGTTATAATTCAGCAATGGTTTGATATAGTTGGATTAAAATTGGCTAAACAAAAGACGGAAGCGGTGCTTACAACTAGCAGAAAGTTTCTGGAAACAATATCCATACCAATTGGAACACACGCACACACCATTATCTAGTGACTTTCAATAAAGTACATGAGAGTTTTAATCGACGCTAGGTTGTCATAAGAGAATCATACAAAAAATACCAGCAAAACGGCAGCCAAAGCATGTAAAGCTCCCGACTAATGCAAAATGTCTTCTTTCCCCAATAATGCCAAATGTGAGTGGGCCAAGAAGTTGGTAAAAGAAGATAAAGCGAGGACATTTGGTTTAAATGGCCGCAGCGATGGAATTATTTGAAGAAGGGCATGTCTACTAAGTGGCTTATTCCAGAAATAGTCCCTTGGATAAATAGCATGGAGAGGAAGACTTCTACCTGAGGCAGTTTTTAACAGGCCATGGATGCTTTCAATATCACCTCTACCGCTTAGTTATTTTTCCGCTGAAGCATGGAATGCTTTTGCACATTTTGCGGCAATAACCCTCAAAGAAACGGTTGGAACCAATACGTCTTCAGTCGAGATTGCTATTTGCGTGAACAAAATGAAATGGTACATATTGGTACAGTGACTCTCTCCATTCTAAGTAATATATAACGGTCGTTCCAGGAGAAAAAGATTTATATAGGAGGTAGTTTTTGGTGTGTAAGAGCCTCACACTATTGTGCTGGGGTGGCTTCGGATATCTTACACAACGTCCATGATGGATTTACCACCTCCCCTAAAAACAAAAATTACTTACAGTCATATAAAGCATAGTGCCCTGTATCTAAATCTTTCAGACGATAATTTTTACAATTACTGATTGGCGCAAAGATAATTTTTCACACAGTTGGTCATAGCATTGTAGTCAGTAGTGGTAATTAAACTATTTAGCAAAAAATTTATTTAACCATCACTATACGGCCAGTGACGTTAAACTGAAAACTATGTTAAACAACCCCTTGTAGCGTTCAGTGAGGATCAATAGGTAAATTCAAAAATCTAGATTTTGAAAAAAACATAAGCCTGATCTCACACAATCACTTTGCATTAAATTGTACAAAAACTATTAGTTTTAACTATAACGAAAAAATTGATACTACAAAATTTTTTTTAATTGGAAATATTAGGCTTTATTTGCTTTTAAACACCTTCGCTATTTACACTTTGATTAAAAAACCATTTTTAAAAACTATATCCTATTGGTTCCATCGCCTCCCCATACTCATAATCATCTTCCAACACTTCATCATCGTCTTCTTCTTCTTCCGGACACCGTGAACATCGACTTTCATTAACACCGTAGTTCAAACACGTTGGGCCAACACATTCACAACAACCATCGTGAAACCATCGGAAACTATTGGCACCCATACTCTGACAGCTACCTTTGCATTTATTCCACGACATGCATTGCGCCAAATAAACTACGGTACAGTTTTCTTTATTTTCTGCATCCGAATCCTTAGACACGTCAACAATTTGTCGATTAATATTTAAATCGAATTTACTACTTTTACTACCCGTTAACTGGCTGTCAAAGCTTATGGGTACCGTAAACACACTCCACGGGTCATCAACATCTGGTTCTATAGTTAGTGCAGTAAATAATCCCGGTACACCATCTAAATCTTGTACATGTGATTGTGCCGCTACACTAGTACCAGTTGAATTATGTTTTGGACATAAATCTATAAAATAAATTTTAAAATTATAAATGTTAAAAGTTTCAGTATAAAACCTTTCTAAATACTTACTGAAACAACTGCAACACTCTGTAAACAGAACACCCAAACAATTATAACATTCCTTACAACATGAGCACGCTTTTAGTTCACATTTACAACTCTGCGTCAGCAAACATTTTGACACAACCGAGGCACACACACTTTGATTGCACGTGTCAGAGTCTTCGAAATATCCTAGTGTCGAAATGAACACGGAACATAATAACAGAATTCGAAGATCTAACATTTTTATTTTATCTAGATCTTCACAGTCGAAAATTTTAAGTGCAACTGAAAGTAGTTTTCGATTGTTAATCTACTTAAAACTAAATAAAATCAGGTACGTACCTGGTCGACAATAAAATGGTGAATTATTATTTTGGTCGTTACTCCCACCAAATACAAAACATGGGCAATACGTATCGGTTATATATTTTTTTTTTAAATTTTATTTATAGTGTGGGAGGGATAAAAAATAAAACAAACATATTAGTGTCATCAAGGGGTGTAACTCGTTATATTGAGGGCAAACATCGATTATTGACCAAATATTGATGAGTAATCCTCACTTATAGAGGTTTGGGCAAATATGTTTACATCATATAGTTATACGAAGGTTAGTTTCGATATTTGTTTACATTCCAAACATATCTGTTTTGGTATTAAAAAACTGCGGTGTTCTGACTTTTTATAGAACTTAGAAAGGGTTGGTTTTTAAAAATAAAACAACAGTTTCAATAAAGTACATGATTTTATCTAGAAAATCTTCTTATCAGCCATTAGGTAATGCCAATATGTGGCCATTTAAATTTAAATTGATACTGACCTGAGCGCATTGCCTTGGTAGTAAGCCTTAAAAAAATTTAATATCTATCAAATTTGGCAGAAAAAGGGTTTTGGGTCAATCCGGGCTTAGAACTGTTAGAGCAAAAAAAAGTGGAAAAAGTGAGAATTCCTAATTCACTGTATTTGGAAAGATCCATCTACCTTCGAAAAAAACGGCAACATAGTGAGAATAAAGAGGGGATCTTTTTTCTTGCATACATTTTGCACTTTGTTGCTGTATTACTAAAAAACTTTCTCTTTTTTTCCTTAATAAGCCTTTCATTGCATGCAGTGAAAGAACTTTGCTTCGGACACAGCAATTGGTCTCCAGATTTGACCTAAAATATGTCACGCAAATCTTAAACAAGATCTTTATGCCAATGTTGTTTAAACCTTTCCTTCTACGCACACCAGTTGATTGTTGATGGAATACTTTTTTAATGGTTTATGATATAATGAGCTTTCTTGACGTGATCAAGCCATTTAGTCGGTAGAATTTGAAAAATACAAAAATGTAGCGGTCTCCGAGCAATTGGCTGATCTCAGAATTTGTTCTAATCTGATACTGATTCTCAGCGATTTTGATGAGACCACCTTTCTCTTGAAAAATACAGTCGCTGGAAGGATCCAGCTACAGTCAGGGTCTAGCTTGCACTTCCGTAGGTTAGCACCATTCGTATTACTCTTTTATAAGGCGTGAGTTTGCATAATAAAAATTTATGTTTTGATATTAGAAGTTTCATCTATGAAACTTTAGCTGTGGTTGCAAAACTTGATAACAGGCAGTAATATGACCCTGTATCTGCCTGTAAATCGTTTATCTATGTTACAATTGACCTGCAGTATAAAGCTTTTCACAAAGCTGTAGTTTGTTAAACATAAAAGTTTGATCAGTGTTTGAGCGGTTAGGTCGAATACCACACTGATAGACTTCAATGATCGTTTCAGCAAAAAGGATAAACCTACTGAGAATTTGGCTGTTTTCTTGATCCCAGATTACAACAATGAAATCATAGAGCTAAGTTTCGAGTATTGCTCATCTGAGTTCATTACAGCCCTACGAGTATATCCTATCGATAGTTTCAGAGCTTTACCATACTTTTCCCAACATTAGTTCCATAGTATATCTATGATGAACATCTAAGTTAAGTCCCGGAAGCAAAAGTAATTTCTTAGGCTTCCGTGTACCGCATGATCAATGATGTTTGCGATGCTACTTCTCATAAATCCGTGTTTTTTTTTTTTTGGATGAAGTGTTTTGGAGGTTGTTTTTTTGGCGTTTATGTATTTTAATTATTTTTCGCAGTTTAAGGGTGGTTTTACCATTTTAGGAATATTGCTACAGCTTTCCAGTAAATATTCTGTAAATCAGGAAGTTTTAATGTATCGGGATTGCTTGGTCTTTTTTATTTGTTATGTTTAATCAATTATTGTAAAATCTAATTTGTATTAATTTTAAAGTTTTGTATCAAATAAGGTGAATTAATAATTTTATAATTTACAGGTGAAAATTAATGCCATCTTTTACAGCCTAATAATTTTGTTCTTAGTGTACCTTTATAGATGACAGTTGAATGGTGGCACAATGGAGTTGCTGATAAAATATGTCAGAATGCAGAGCAGGTCAGAAAAATTGATTGTCTTGTGCTAATAATAGTTAAACATTGGCTACCGGGAAACTGGATCAATTCTGTCATTCCTAACTTACCATTCCTTTCCCTACACCACAAAAAAAAACTAACTTTCAGTTGCTTAGGTGTAAATAACCGGGTCGAATCTGTTATAACTAACATTCCTTCCATTTCTTCGGTTTTGTTATATGTAACACGGGTTTATGGTTGTGTTCGGCATTTCGAGAGTTCTTGGTTTGTCTTTGGCCGTACATTCTAATCAATAAATCAATCAATCAATTGATCAATCGGCATTGCTCGGTTTTTTTCGGCTTATCTTTTATAGGTCGATGACATGTTGCACTTATTTTTAAAAATGGTAAGCATATTTGTTTGCTGTCTAAGGTTGCACCGCTTAAGAATTGACAGTTCATGTCGTGACCAATTTAATTGGCAGTTCCTCCATCATCTGATTTTTACTTTTATGGCTTGAGATGTCTAAATTATACAACTATTAAATCTTTGACATCATCTGACATGCATTCGGTGGGTGCATAAATTTAACGATCTTTATGTTTAATTTTTTGCTGGGAATTTTGATTTTTTTAAATTACATATTGTTTGAGTGAAAGTTCCATTAAGAGTAGATTTTTTTGGCGACATATTAGGAAACTGACACGGATCGTACATTGTGATGGTCGAAAAAGTAAAGAGTGTGACCTTCCGTGGTGTAACAAATGTCAATCCCAACCCAGATGAGCTCTTGTAGGGCCAACACGTTGAGTGGGTAATTATCCGCCTTAGCAGGCTACGGAAGCTTGATGATCTTATTCTTAAAGCATGGTTTGTGTATAGGAAATCCAAACTAGTAATACGAGGCCTAAGTGTTGCAATCATAAAAAATGAGTTTCTTGGGGAGCCACTCATCCCACTTTTAAAATATTGTGTAGGTCATTTACTGGTGATAAGGTTACATTTTTTGAATTTGTAATCAATAATTTTTTCATATATAATAGCTAATTTATCCAAGACCGCTGCCAACTTCTAGTCCCTAACATAGAGACTAGACGGTATGAGTTTGGCAATGGTCATTACCAAAAACCATGATTTGCTGTTTTTTATTTTAATTGGCCTAGAGTTAATTGATGCATTTAATTTTTCAAGCTGTGGAACAGTGACTATCTTTAAAAGCGTATAACTGTCAGAGAAATATCCAAACGTAGGCATTGCGTGTATTCTTAGCATTGTTTGTAACATACCCATTTGAAAAAGGTTTTTATTGGCGTTATTTAATATTCCGTCAACACTTGGTGACCTGCGGGTCTTTAATTTGTACATAATTCCTCCAACGTGGTCTATATTTGTTTGGTGGGCAAAAATATCATAAGGACATTTTTTTTTGCAAGGAGAAAATGTCCGTTAAAAGATTAGTAATTGGTATGTCTCTCGGGTGAGTTTTAGTTTTGGTTTGAGTATTAACTAATCGTTTAAATTTATTGATAAATTAAGTGACAATGAAATCTGTTTTGCAAGGCAACATAATTGTTTCTCAGTTTAATTAAAGAAATGATGTCCTGCGGAATTTATTTGGTGTTGAGCTTTATCTGAGGAACTGATTTAACTTTTGCAGATTAAAAAGTTTCGGTAAAAATCAATATATGTAATCTAATCTAACTATAATGACATTTTTAATATCTTGTGTAATAGAAAGACAGGATTTGGAAGATTTGCGCTATTGGGATAGATAAAAAATATTTGAGAGGTGGTCCAAGCAGTATTAATTTAATGCTGAAATATTTTCGTCGGCATCTTTATTTTTAGAGATCATAAGATTCAGATTGCTTTCCCTTATAAGAGGAGGAAAACAAATTTGGAAGTTTTTTGAATCATCAATTTGATATGTCTTTTAAGCTATTTAACTCACAGGTGATCATAAATTATCATCTGATCTAGAAAAAAAAATCAAGGTCAGTTTTGGTTTCTTTCCAAAAGTAGATAGACATAATATTGCAAAAAATTTGTTCAACAGCCTATATATTTTGTTGAGGTTGCCCAAAAATGATCATTGCTGACAGTTTTGTGCATTAATAATAATGATAATGATTTTGTGCAAGAAGAAGCATCAAATAGCATAAAATAACATCGAAGAGAATAAAATAACATCGAAGAGAATAAAATAACATCAAATAGCATAAAATATTTTAGAATAGCGAGCAATTTTAGCTTTTTTTATGCTATTTGCTTTTTTATACTGTTTGATACTATTTTATGCTATTTTAACTAAGTTAAGCCATTTGACGCTATTTTATGCGATTTGTTGCTTTTATGTTATTTGATGCTATTTAATAGCACAAAATAGCATAAAACAATATAAAATATCATTAAATAATATTAAATAGCAGAAATAGCTTATAATATCATAAAATAGCATTAAATAGCATAAAATAGCATAAAATAGCAAAAAATAACATCAAATAGCATAAAATAACATAAAATAACGAGTAATTTTAGCTATTTTATGTTATTTTATGCTATTTTATGCTATTTTAGCTATTTTTAGCTATTTGATGCTATTTGATGCTATTTTATGCTATTTTATGATATTTTATGCTATTTTATGCTATTTTATGTTATTTTATGGTATTTTATGCTATTTTATGGTATTTTATGCTATTTTATACTATTTTATGCTATTTTATGCTATTTTATGCTATTTTATGCTATTTTATGCTATTTTATGCTATTTTATGGTATTTTATGCTGTTTTATGCTATTTTTTCTATTCATGTTTTTTATGCTATTTCATGCTGTTTTATGCTAAAAGATGATATTTTTTGCTTTTTTATGAAAAAATATCATTAAATAATATTAAATGGCATAAAATAGCATAATTTTGCATAAAATAGCTTAAAATATCGTCAAAAAGCATGAAATAGCATGGAATATCATGAAATAGCATAAAATAACATCAAATAGCATAAAATAACATCAATTAGCATAAAATAACATATACAAGCGAGCAATTTTAGCTATTTCATACTATAATTTGAAGCTATTTTATTCTATTTTATGCTATTTTATGTTATTTTATGCTATTTTATGCTATTTTATGCTATTTTATGCTATTTTATGCTATTTTATGCTATTTTATGCTATTTAATGCTATTTAATGCTATTTTATGCTATTTTATTCTATTTTATGCTATTTTTTTAGCTGTTTGATGCTATTTTATGCTAAAAGATGATATTTTTGCTATTTTATGAAAAAATATCATTAAATAATAAAATAGCATAAAATAGCATATTTTTGCATAAAATAGTTAAAAATATCGTCAAAAAGCTTGAAATAGCATAATATAGCATGGAATATCATGAAATAGCATAAAATAACATCAAATAGCATAAAATAACAGCAAATAGAATTATGAAAATATGAATGTTATAAAATCAATATGAATGATTATGGTGTCGTTGCCATTTTTTGTTTCTACCGTGTCGACCTCTTTTGTGTTGATTCTATAAGCTGTGATGTTTGATGTGAAAAAGGCTTAATCATAATTTAGTTTAGTTTTACTCGAACAAGTAATTTCCAGATTGGTTTCATTAGGTAGTTATGTTAATGTTGACAACCTATATTTATTAGGCTATTGCCTTTAAGAGCAAGTACTTTTTTGAGTTTGAATAGAAATTGGAAGATATTATTTGATAAAGAAATATAGTGTATAATGAATAACTTGGTAAACAAGTTGAAAATATCGTTTATTTCATTGATATAAATGGATGTTCTGTTGGACAAGGTGTATCACTAGCAAAACTAATAGAATATTTAACAAAGTTGAAATTAAACGACGTGGGTTTATAGTTTTAAGGTTTATACCCTCCATCTAATCGAACTCTATGGTCGGCTTTGATTTACAAAGTTGTTGTGTCATAGTTTACTTACACCTCGCATAATTATCTTGTGTTTCTCATCTTTGGGTGATTACGTGTATAACTTTTGTTTAACTGGTATTAGTTTTTCTTTAATAGTATTTTTCGGGTATTCCTTTTAGGTGAACGGTGTTGGTTTTGAGTCATGTCGAAGTCTAAAAATTAAAACCTGTTTTGCTCTTTAACGCTAAATGTTCTATCTTTTTTATGCCTTTTTGGATTAATACTAGGGAACCCTAATTTTTTTTCTTAACCGTTTTATTTGTTTTCAGCAAAGTAATTTCAATAAAAGTGTTGGCCTTTTCAAAAAAAATCCAAATAATCATCCACTTAAGAATGTAAGTCAGATAGTTTGGAAAGGTTCCTAGTCATGTCTATCGATTACAACACAAAACGTGAACAAATTTCGGGTTAATTTTTAAATTTACTACGATTTATATTTTTTGTACCAGAGTAACATATATATTATTCGGCTAGTGATAGATATAAACATTCCGGTTGTTAAAATTGGTGAGTTTAATAATTCGGCGTCTTTTCCGTTAATTTCGATGTCGAAGTCTTTTCTGCACGTTGTAAAACCAAATATGGGCCGATATTCATGGCTGTAATGATCTACGTAGTATATCTGTTATAAGAAATACGTGAGTACAAGAATTTTGTTGTTTACTATTAAAAATTTTGCTAGAATCTTGCCTGGATGCTGGATCAGAGTGAATTTCAAAAAAAAAAATCTTTTAAAATTTTTAGAAAGTCTGATTGCGGAATATCAGTACCGTTTGATCCGAAAAATTGTCCAGGTACTCTTAACGAAGTGCCAAAAACCGAGTTCAGCTGGTATAGTTTTGAGTTCTTCACTAAATGTAGTCCGTAATCCAAGTATGATTATAGGTAGAACGGTATGATTATTGGTAGGAGAAATGATGTGATTCAAATTGTGCACCCTGATCAGTTACTATAACATTTGGTACATCAAAACGGGAAATCCAAATGAAGTCCATGTTGAATTCAATAGTTGCCGCAGTAATATCTGGTACAGGAATCGCCTCAGCCCATCTCGTCTATCGATCTATTAATGTTACGCAGTATCGCTGATTATCAGAAATCGGTATAATGAACCAGTGATGTCTAGATCATTAATTTGTAAGAACCGAGGAGAGAAACGGTATGCTTCGAAACTTTTGACTTTTGATATGCTAAACAATTTTGACCCATACTTTTTGAATCTTTTTTAATAGATGGCCAGATGACATTTTTTGTCATTAAAGTAGTAGATGCCTTCATTCCCAGCTAGGATTAGTTATGAAAGGCTTCAAAAAAAATTTTCGAAATTTAATTGGGGTAAAAGGTTTTGGTATAGCAGCCGAAGTGTCGCAATAAATTGTTTTTTTGGGAATTATAAAACTGATCCGGGAGTTGTTTGAACTACGAAGCTCTTGTAGTTTTGCACCATTGGCTTGTGCATCTGCTATTTGTGCATAATCTATGGTTTTAGGAAAAGAAATTAGATTAAAGCGTGATAAAGTATCTGCAACCACATTGTTGAATTGGCCGATAAAATGGTGAAATCCAAATGGTGAAATTAGCGAGGAGATGCCTTTTCCGGATTCTAATATAATGCATAATTAAGTGGTATTTGATCCGTGAATAGAGGGCACTCTCGTCCTTCTAAAAGATATTTGAAGTGTTTAATACCAGAATATGCTGCGAGCAACTCTCTGTCATAAGCTTTAGATTATTGCTGCGTATCAGTGAGACGAACAGAAAAAAAAAATAAAATGGTTGCCATGTGTCCGTAACATACCCCAATTGCCGTATCTGATGCTTCGACCATTATTGCTACTCGTGCTTAGACGGATGTGTGAGAAGTGTTGCATTGCACAACTTTTCCGTGCAATTTTTCAATTCGTGAAATTTGGGATGAAACTTCTGTAAAAGTTAATCATACCCAATCGTTTGAGATGATTAACTGTTAAAGGATGCTCAAAATTTTTAATAACATTAATTCGTTCCGAATTATAGGTAAAATGCCTTGCGCAGTAACCGTATATCCAAGAAATTGAATTTCGTGAGAAGCGAATACACATTTGCTGGGACTAATAATTAAACTATATTCTCATGATTATTTAAGAACAATCTCTAGATATTCTAAGTGTTCTTCAAAAAATTAAGACGCTATTAGTATGCCGTCTAAGTAGACAAATGTAAAGGTCAGTCCCAATAGTATGGAATGCATAAACCTTTGAAAAGTTTGTGCATTCCTGGGACTGAAATTTATTTTTGTGAACTCAAATAACCACAAAAAGAGTTGACATTTTTATTGATCAGGACTAATGACCCGATTTAAACCGCACATGGTCTCCATTAACCATTTTTCTTCTGTACCAAATATAAAAGACTGGACCAGGAACTCTTGCTTGGTCTACAAATCCTTGTTCCATGATTGTCTCAAACTCTGCCTTCGTTATCAGTAGTTTGTCCGGTGCTAAACGACGTGTTTTTCTAGTGATTAGTGGTCCAGTGGTTTTAAGTCGTTATGAAATTTAAAGTTTGGTGCACTGGAGGTCTTTATTTCGCTGAGTGACTTCCGGAAATTTTGAAAATAAGTTTTGAATTTCAACGGGTAGTGTTGGTTTCTGGAAGCTTGAAAGTGAGGGATCCTGGCTGGTTGATAAGGAACCGATTGCATATAGAGAGGTTAACGGATCAATGAGCCTCTGTCTCTGTATGCCAACAAGTAATCCAGATTCTTTAAGGAAATCCGCTCTAATGCTAGACATCGACACATTAGCAACTACAAATTATGGTATTTTAGCTTAAATTTTTTGGCGCGATTATACTATTTTCAAAAAGAGGACAGACAGTTTGACATTTCATAGCCTGATTGATCATCGGTGATAATAGCATTCCTTTATAGCTAAATCACTCGAATTTTGACTAGCAGGACTATTCAAATGCTTAAGCGAATTATTTCGAGATGGATTTCTTACGTTGGATCGAGAAAAATCTCTGGATTTATGTCGAAAATTTTTTATGATTTTCAACTAGTGTCCACACTTTTATTATAAATTTTGAACGAAAATTTTCCAATTATATTTAAATCAACTCAGCGTTAAACTATGCATCAAATTATGAAGTCTATTCTTTTCGAATTGGTCCAAATTCTTTATTATTTCCTTCTTAAATACCGTGAATAGGTTGGGTTCTTTATCTCTTAATATAAGGTCAGCGAATTGATTGTAAAGTCTAGCGTCCAATGCACTAACAGCATATCTATTCATGGTGGTCTCTCTTATAATATTTGACACGGCAGACTGCTGCCCAATTACCACAAACCATACAGCTGGGTTATGATTGAACATGAGCTGTGGTAATTTAAAAGCTACATAAGCATCAGCTTGTTGTAACAAAACTTTTTAATATTGTCCACTGATGGGTTTATATGGAGAGAATAACCGGATCCTCCGACGGCTCCTTCCATCAAAGATTTCCGGAAAGCCTCAACGCTCTCCTCCAAAATACTCATTACATATTCTTGACTAAGCGTGCCAAGACCAGCTCCCACGTTGACCTGCGAGGCTTGTCCATCATCAACCGAGGAGGAAGTTAATAATTAATAATTAATAATTTTAAATTAATAATTAAAAAAAAATAAATTGATTTGGATGTTGGACAAATTAAAAGAGGTTCTTACAGTATCCAACATTTAATTCGTTAATTTTCATTAGAAAGGTCTAATGCAATAACTTTAGTTTGTTGCTTCTTTCGATTTGGTTCATTCTTAGGCTATTTTGCTGACTAGATTTTTTTTACTATTTATTCTAAATTTATTATCGTTACAAACGATCACGTTGGGGTCATCAGTTTGGGGTTAACAATACCTATTTTTAAAAATTGCCAAAATACAGTCATTGAAATAATAACCGAAAATAGATATTAAACTATGACCGCCCAACACATAAAGATCACAAATAACATTTAACAATAAATCTCATTCTTAAACAACAAAACACCGTTAAAATCAATTTTAACACAAAATATTAATATATTTAAAATTTTTTCAACCATCACCGACAATCATGGATTCGAATTAATTCGTATTACTTGGAATTATCCGCTATTTCGGCGAAACACATTTAATCTTTTGAATTTTAAAAAAATACAAAAGATTCAAAAAAAAAAAAAAAAAAGTTATACTAAAAGCTCTTTAAAATAATGTTACGCTTTTTTATTTTTGAGTGTTAAATAGAAAATACGCAATGGCTAGTCGCAAAAGGGGAGCTTCGAAGGATATTAAATATTCAATTGAAACTTGAAATATTTACAATGAAAAACCATCGAGGTATAACGTATTTTATTTTTAAAAAAGCGAGACTCCGTGAAGAGTGATTAATTTGAAATGGAAAAATTTCCAGGAATAAATAGTATATCTAACATTGAAAAGTGTTCTGAATATACGGTTATGTAAATAATATGTTCTTTCTATCTCTCTATTTATAAAACTTTTCTGATTAGCACATAATTGTTATACGGTTTATGCACTAACTATCGAACGACTATTATCAGTTTTCATTCTTATATTATGCGTTTTCTTTAATTTTACCAACGTCGTCATGATTGTCACTTTCAATTATGGTAGCTGTTGTATCTTCTTCGCATACAGTGTTTTTTTACTATGCAAATATAAAGGATGTAAATTTTCTTCCATCCCAGCCTTTTGATTCACAATTGCTCCATACTCATATTTTGAAACATCAGTGCGCAACTTCTGTGTTATACACGTATTCTACAAGTGAAACACAGAAAACAACCCCAATACTGTTTCTTAATAGACCCGTCAAAGGTTTAGTTTTAAAGAAATTACAGATTCCACCTGCCATTTTCTCGCAAAATTCTGAAATATGTGATGTGTCATCGGCCTGCTTGACAAATGGCTTAGTTTTGGGAGTATGATTACAAACTATACAAAATGCCTTGTTTGGTGCAAAATATTTAACAGTAAACGGGACAAAAATAAATTCAGCTTTCGATATTATACACGCGTGAAATATAACGGAAAATCTTCGGTCATTATTCGTGGAGATCTTCTGAAATAGAGAAAGAGTCAAAATTACACCGGGTAAAATTGACGAGAATTCCAAATATATCTGCGGAGAACAAAATAAAATTCAAAGATTTTAATTCAAAATTTAGTGCCTGGATAGTGGGACAACTTTTAAGGAAGTGGGACAACTTTTAAAAATCATTGATTAGATAATTGGGAATTTTAATGTCATCAAAATAATTGTTGCTTCAACATTTCATCTGGATATCACTTCGTCGATCCTATTGGGTTCAACTAGTATTAGTGCGGTATAGTAACAACAATAATTATTATAATAATTTAGTTAAGTAACTTCATTATAGTTTTTCATTGGATTTAAGAATATTATTTTATTAAGTTTTTTGAATTATATAATTGATTGACATTGTCACCATAATTGGATTGAGATTAGTCGAAGATCCCCTGAAGACATAATGAAATCTTTAAAGAACAGTCCCAATGATCATAAGGCTAGGATAACTTTTTTGTTAATTGTATGAATTCTAGTGAGATAGAGACAATAGGGGACTTGCAATCTGCCCTTCATAGAATAAGAGCAACTTATTCCAAATTTGACACAATACAGTCTGAGATCGAATCATTAGAGGGTGTTGAAATCACAGACGATGAACGGGATAGATTTGAAGTAGATTATGGAATACTAGAAGCTCTAGCTGTTTCAAGTTCAAATTATAGTGTCGCCTGGAAAACCATTGTCGATCATTATAATAATGAAGTGACAATCATTGGAGACATTCATTGAAACCACTGCTAAACATATAACAGCTCTTAAAAACTTAAATATCAAGATTGAGGAGTGGAATCGGATTACTTATCACCATTTGAGTGAGAGATTAGATAATTCATCCCGCGCAGAAATTATAAAAGAATCACCTGACAATCGAATACTAACCTTTACTGAATTTATAGAAATTTTAAAGAAATGATTCAAGGTTTTAGAGTCATTACGTGGAGTGTCGACCTCAAGTATATTATCTGATCCCATAAATAAGAAGTTCGGTGGGAACATACCATCTGATACAGTGCTGGTTGCAAATGCATTGGTTTTTCGCTTACTGTAAAGCAAATCATGCATTAGAAAAATGTTCTAGATTTATTGGTCCTCAACTCGGTCCTCAGAAGCGTTTTGAATTTGTAAAACGACAGCAGATGTGTACGAATTGGTAATCTGAAAATCATAGAGTCAATGAATGTAGAAGCAATGCGTGCCCTTTATGTTCTTTGAAACATAATATTCTGTTGCATTTTCGGAAAAGTTATTCCTCAAATCCATGTCATTTAAATCAATATAATTTTTCGTCATATCTGCCATATTCTTCTGCATCTAATAATCAAACCACTAACTACAATACTTCCATAAATGAACTGCATTAGTCTTTGAATAACGCTAATGGGAGTGTTAATTCCATTTAAAGTTCAAAAATTGCGCATAAATCTATGATTACCGGTTCCATAGAACAGTCATCTTCAAATTTTGATTGTGACACCGATGAATTGACACAAGATATGGATAGTTTGAATTTGGATAATCAGAACCTAAGCTGTACAAATGGCTCGCATATGAATTGTAAGACTTTGCATACGTTTTATTCTAATCAGGTATTATTAGCTATTACAGTTGTGTGGGTAATCACGCCAGACGATAACAAAACGCAATGTCGTGCATTGCTAGAAACAGTTCACAATCAAATCTTTGTGACCGAAAGAATTTGTCAAATATTAAAACTTCGGAAAAATGATGTTTCAATGTCAATTTCTGGTATCAGCCAAGGAGTGTTAAATATAAAACACAGGGTAGAACTTTACATAAAAACACGAGTCACATCATATTCTTCCAATCTTCAATTTTTAGTGTTACCAAGAGTTACGGGACATTTGCCCACACTTCCTATTCAATTTAATCCCGATTTGATTCCAAATAATTTAGAATTGGCAGACCCACTATTTTTCAACCCCGATAAAGTCGATTTATTGATTGGGGCTGAAACATAGCTTGACATTGTGAAAGGAGAAAGGACAAAACATGTAAACGATTTTTCTCAATTTATATCCATCGAATTCGGATTCGTTGTGTCTGGACGATTGGAAAATTCAGTAAATCACAGAATTGCCCATATGTCCAATCACACCATGCAACACATTGACAGTTTAAATCAGTGCAGATATTTTGGGAAATCGAACAGATTTTTTCCGCCAATAACTTCTCTAAAGAGGAAAAACTGTGTGAGGAAAGTTATTCAAAAAAAGACTTTAGAGACTCCTCTGGTCGTTGTAGTGTTTCTTTGTCTATGAAACCGAATATAATGCTACTCGGAGATACCAGTTACAGCGTTCTTTGGCAATTTAGGGCTATGGAACAAAAGCTTTCAAAAAATTCCGAGTTGAAATCCGAATACTCAAAATTTATGAAAGAATACATTGATCTTAAGCACATGCAGGGAATTGTAAATTCAACCGTATGTGATAATGAATGTAATAGAATTTATTTTCTGCCACATCATTTAGTTATTAAACTTAACAGTTCTAGAACAAAATTAAGGGGTATATTTAATGCGTCGTTCAAATCTTCAACTAATTATTGATCATTAGATAGGTTTCCGTAAGTATCAATTTGGTCTGACTGGAGATATTGCGAAAATGTATCGTCAGATATTGATGCATGAAAATCAACAGGATTTATATAGAATCTGGTGGCGGAACAACACAACCGAGGATATTCGATATTATCGTCTTTCTACCGTTACATATGGTACGGTAAGCACACCGTTTTTGGCAATTCACTATTAAGCAGTTGGCCGCAGATGAAGCTTTAAGGTTTCCAGAGGCTTCAATCGTGTGAACGTTACCTTTTTGTGGTATATAACTCGAAAACTGCCGTGAAAGTACAATGATTACCAATATCTCTCCATCCAAATCTACAGTGCTGGCGTAAGCGTTGTTAAAGCATTGGCAAATCCACACAAGTGTTTGGTTTTTGCTGATTTTAATAATCTAGGAATTTTAAGCTTGGCTATACTAATAAAAACTAAAGTATGTTTCTAATGGTATTCTTTTAGCGTTGGGCATCTGTGGAGTTGTAAATCAAAATTCAGCTTAAGCAGCCATTTGCTTGTAGGGTCAAAACTTTTTGATTGTGTGTTCTGGTCATGACGTTGTCCATATTGGAGAGCCATCAAATATGACGCTGACGCCATACTGTAAATATTTGATAGAAGGACATTTTGGTTTTTTTAAATTCTGCAGTGTTTGTTAAAGAGTCGGACCATTAACACATCGTTTAGTAAAATTCCTGTGAACAATTTTACCGATGTGACAAACACACCCTTAGTTTGGTTATTTTGTTAGTTTCTTTAATAACATGGTTGTTTGAACGATACATACTCCTCCATGAATATAGGTTTCGTGAAGTTCACAAAAAAATTTACTCTTAGTAGTTAAATCGATTAAGTGCTTTGATAAATAAGTAATATACGCCAGTTAGGTTTAAATAGCAGTAGTTCTATGCAGTTGGCAAAATCTTAAATAGACATACAGGTAATGCTCCAATGTGCTTCTGAATTAACTTGGTATGGTCCTCTTACAATCCAGCCTAGTAGTATGTTGCAATGTAACCAGTATATAAAAGCACAAGGAATTGCAATCGACAATCGCATAACTCATGTTGACAACTGCACAGTGCGCAGCTGAGTAGTAGTTGGTTTTCTGTGTTTACGTAGACATTTTTTGCAGGTGGTGCATGTTTAATATTTATTTGCTTATATCATTAAGCCTTAAAGGGAGTTAGTTCGCTTGTTTAGGAGGATTAACAACTTTTTGATGGAAAATTATTTTTTTAAAATCAAACCCCTACATTTTCAGAGGAGCATAGTCTGTTCTTTGTTCCACCAAAATTTGACGTTTTCTATCAGCAGAAGTATTGTCTATTTCTGGTTGACTAATGAATTAAACGACAAAATAATTAATTAAATTCTTTTGCTACGTTTTCTGTTTTACCGTTTTATCAGCTTTTAGAATGCTTCAACTTGAGTCATCTACTCGAAAGTATTGTACATAGATATCGGCTGAAACCCGCAGTTAAACCATCAAATACTGAAACTTGTGAGGAGATGATGACATATACGAGTAATTTCGTAATCTCAATTCCGCTGCAAGTTCACAGGATGAGTTTAGTTTAACTTAAATATAGTTATTCTATTTTGATAAACCATAAAGAGTGCCTAACCTGACCTCTTCACGAGTAACTGTGTCGAATTTATATTTAATCATGATAAAACACTACTAAATATCGTAAGTATTTCACCATTCCCCGGGGACATGATGAGTTATTTAATTCCTTTACTTTTTATACTTCAGGAAGTATTATCTTTTTGGGTGTGAATGAATTACCGTAAATTTTGAATACATATCACGTGTTTAAATAATTTTTCATTTTACATAATTATGATCTCATGCTAGTCTTAATTTGGTAAAAAAAAATATGTATATCTACAAAAAACCCATCCTCTCCACTATACTAATGAACCATTATTTTGATTGATTTATTTAAACATGGGTGGTTGCAATACCCAAACACAACCATAAACCTAAGAAAAGAACTCCCAAAGTACATAGCACATAGTATACACAAAACATTGAAAATTAACGCTGAACGAAACACTGTACTATATGTTAAAACAGTTTAAATGTTCATTAATCATAATCAAGTTCTCGAACGGAATAAACAAAAACGAACGACCAAAAAAAAATCGTACACATTCATTTTCATTCGTTTCTGGTGTGGTTTATACTTCAGAAGCGCGAGATTTCCTCTTTTTTTTTGTTTCCTTGTTTGGTCTCGCACAAATTTTTCAAATTTAAAAAAAAAAAGAAAAATCTCGTAAGATGAAAAATAAAATCCATTAAATTGAATGAAAATGTAAAAAGTAAGCACAACAACTATACACGCATACAACGAAATCCAGTAACAACACACGAAAATAAATTAAGATATGAAAAGAGCTGGCGGAAAAAAAAACAAAAAAAATCTGCACCCAAATCTAGAATAGAAAATCAATTATTCTCGTTTTCACCGCTCTACGTGATTTATGAATGAAAATGGTGTACAGCTTTTTTTTTTTAGAACGTTAAATAATTAGTTTAACGTTTTCGTTGTGCTTACGTAACGTGATATGGTTGTGATACATTCTCATATGTTCCTTAAAGGTGGAAGATATCATTTTTTGAATTGTAAACCATTTGCAAAAAAAAAATCGCACCCGACAAACGAAAAAAAGGGTTAACATTGTAAAAAAAGGGTTCCACAGTAGAGTATATTATTTTTGTGAAAATCGTCTTAAATTTCCTTTTCACCAAAAAAAAGCACAAAAAAAACAACAAAAAAAAACTTTAAAAGGAACTTTTTTTAATGCTTCGGGGGCAAAGTGATATTTGTTTGTGCTGTGTGTTACATTATTCGATTTCGGTAGTGAATTAAAATAATTAAAAATTTGGAAAATGTGTTTAAATACAGGGATTGGAAAAGACGCCTAACTAATAAATCAATATACCGTTAATCATTCAGATATTTGAAGCAAAGCGTGGCACTATTTAATTTTCACATAATTAAATTGATTAAATGTTAGATAGGAATCGCTCGAAGCCATCATGAGTATATATATAAATATATATATATATATATATATATATATATATATATATATATATATATATATATATATATATATATATATATATATATATATATATATTATTTTATTTTCGGTTCATTGTGTTGATCTAGTTTATAGACGTAGTTGTAAACGACTAAGGGAAACTTCATATCAGTGGTGCGAAAAAGGCACTTATTAGGAAACCTAGTGTATGAACATTGGGCTTTTTGGAATAATTTATCATAGGTTAAATTTGTGGATGTGCACCTATAGGAAATTAAGTTTTGTGCGTTTTACTTGTTTAGGTACTGGATCATACCACTATACTTAAGCCAATCAAAACTTTTGTAAAAAGTATTTTTGCAGTGATAATGCATGACGAAATTCAACCCAAAGAACCAAAGAGTCAAGAATGCTGATTTAACCACCACCAGACAAGAGGTCGTCAACAAACATTTCATTCTGAACACTTTTAGTTGCCAGTGAAAATCTTTCTTTTTCGTTAGAAGTTAGCTGCATTTATGTCCTTATGGCTAAGTAAGAATCACCCGCTGTACCATATAGGTTACCATGTTTAACCAAAAATCATTGATTGGTTTATTAGTATTTTAATAACAAACGATTCATTGAAAATCTGTATCAGCATTGTTTACCCGAATCTGCTTGACCATTTGTTTTTTATCTAGCCTAAATGCAATTAAGTGCGCCAAGTGAATAGTATAGAAATCTAATCGGGTTGTATAGTAGGTCCTACCATAATTGTTTAATTCTTTCTAGAAGCATCAAAAACCACAGGTACTTGTTAGATAGTCGATGTTAGTAGAAGGATCAAAGATAGCTTCTATATATATTGCTGATCGAGGTAATATTTCAAGAATTTTCAGTATCACTCAGGAAGATTATCAATTTGATGAAACCGCACCTCTCCTACGAAGTATAGCAGTCGCTCCACTTCGTGAAGTACTGAAAGTAGTTTCATTTAAAACTCTAAATTTTAATTCATCTTGTGAATACATCTTGGTTGTTAATTCGTCTATTATAAACTGATTTCAACTATTTGGTGGAAATATCACAGCACGAATGAAAATTCACGATTGCAGAAAAATTCCCAGTCACTAGTAGAATTTTCCCAGGCAATATCTAATCCATTGTTGTAATTTGGGTTGATGGCGATCCGTTTTAACTTTTAATAATAATATTAATAATAAGACGGTTTTACAGGCCATTGTCTCCATCGGATTGGCGTCCATCGCTGACAGTAACCCCTACGCATGCCAAATGGCGGCCCTCTTCTTAGAAATTGCTAAACCATTCGTTTAAAACTCGATAAGTGTCGTCATCGACGGGTTTTGGACCGTAAATCAAAAGCATCATTCTTCTCTTGAATGTCATTAACCATCTCTCATCCTCATCTGTCAGGATCCAGTTCTCACAGTCACACCCACACATAACATTGGGTCTGATCAAAATCTTGTACAATTTCAGCTTGTCGGCATTTCCAATGTATATTGACTTTAGCAGTGGACGTTAGTCATACAAAGCATGATTGCCAGCGATAAGACGTGCTTTACTATCCCCTCCCACACAATTATTATGAGTGACAAGCGACCCGTTGCCATTTAGTCCAATTGCACAAATGTCATCTGCGTATGCCAGAATCTGGTTGGACTGACGGTACAAGATATTATCCTGAGGTGTTTCACTTTTACGAAAGACATTCTAACATGAGATTTAAGAGTTATTGGAGATAAAACATCTCCTCGCCGTACCCCAGAGCTTATTGCAAACTCTTGATAGCTTATTCTGTACTTTGACACAGCATTGCGACTGCATTACTGTCATTTTACATAAATGCACGCATGTGTCAGATATTCCCAGACATCGCAAAGCAAACCATTTTTCCGACGGATTGAGTCATATAGGCTTGTTGGAAGTCCAAAAACAACTGATGCAAGTCACGAGATGTCTCGTAATATTTAGAAAGAATCAACCTCAGTGAAAAAACTTGATCATTGACGGACGAAAACCTCCTTGGCAGTGATCAACATTTTCCTCCGCCAGGGGCATGATTCTCTCTACAAAATTATGTAAGACAGTTGTAATTGTTATGTTGTGCAAAGGAGACAATGCCGCAATAGTTTTCGCATTTAGTGCGATCTCCTTGTTTGTGAATGGCACAACGTGGCCACATTCCATTCATCAGGTATAATATCGTTATGCCATACTAATCGAACGATTTCAAAAAAATAGTTCCACAAAGTATTCCCTTTGAATATCAAGAGCTCCCATAGAGCATCCAAATCAATAGAACGGGGTCTGGTTTCCATAATGCTGCTACTAACAAGAGTCTGATATTATGTTTTCACATCTTCGTTTATAAGACCTTTGCAGGTAAAACGTGAGTTACGTTTACCTGCGATCCCTGATTTGTACAAAAACTACCATCTTAGCTTTGCAGTGACCAATTGTTGATCACTGCCTACAAATTTGGCCACCGGCCGATAAGATCTCACATCTTTAATTACCCGAGACCTCCCTTAGACAATTTCCAAATTCTTAATTTTGCTTTGAGACGTCTTACGAGGGTGTGTCCATGTTCCAAGTGGATATTTTCATGAAGAACGAATGTGTTAGCTACAATAAGGTCGTGATTGAGCGAAAACTACATCATTTTTGCTCCATTATCGGTCGCTTATCGTGTCGGGAGCACGGACCTATGTTTTCCATGTCATTTTGATTTTTGCTAACTTAATTGTGAGCATTAAAGTCACCAATCAATATTCTGATATCGTGCTCCGGTATGGATCCCATCAGATAATCTAAATTGTTTGAAAATGAGTCTTTATCTTTGGGTGGGCTTACAACAGTGAGCGCATGTACACAAATGATTATCAGGTTACCTAGCCGCATGCGTAAAACTAGTTTACACATTATCAACGCGATTATCAACTGCTTTGAAATCCAAAACAGTTTTTTTCACCTTGGGCTCAAGAATAAAACCAACAACAAGATTGCTGAAGTCATCTCCACTGTAGGTAATGTATAGCATTGGGACACATGATCTCCACTTTTTGGTCAAAGAGTTTCTTGGAGAGCAACGAGTTACAACGATTTACGAATGCGGTTAGTCAGCCCAACGATGCAACCTTTATTTAGTTGGCTCCTACGACAAGCCAAGGATGCTATGGTGGAAATCTAAGGAGAGCATGCATATTTAGGAGTCTTTTATGAGAAATATGAGAGTGTCTCCCAACTACAGGGACCAACTTTTAATAAAGACCTGTTTAATTCAACAGCTCGACCGCGCTAGACATCGTTTTCGAAGAAAATTGAGAAGAAAGCACTAGCATGCTAGTTGATTACTTGAGGTCCGGGTGGATCTAGCTTAACTTCAGAGTTTGCCATGCCAGTTTTCATTGAACCAACTCCTAAACTATCCGCACATTTATTAAAGTTCTTCGCAACGATAACCTTTAAACTTTTTCCCCATAGTTATATAAGTTGCCTGAGTATCTTGGTTTAACAGAGCTCGTAATGTTTCCTCCACAACAAATGCAGAAGGCACCGTAACTAGTTCTATTATAATAAAACTAACTAAACTAACGATGGAACTGGTTGGAAGTAGAGTGATGAAGTATGGTTACACTCTGATTATTGTCAAAAGATTCAGCCCTAGTGATTTCGTGCATCATTGGATGATTTTGTTTTTCATCTACATTTATCTTTTGGAATCTAAAAGAAGCATTAAACTTTTGTTCCACCTTGTAAATGATTCACTTGTTCCAATATAGCGTAGGTAACCCAATATTTTTTAATGCCTATAACGTTTCACTTGTTGCATTCAAAAGACTTAGTAACTGAATATTGCTGCGAATAATCTCCAAATTGTAATAATTTAACATTTAAACATAATTATTAGGCCACTGTCATCATAATATTTATCGCACGTCATTAATGATCCTATCCAAGTGTCATTTTGGCACTTTAAACAGACATCTAATAGTTAGGGAGACTCGAGGTTTGGGGATCTAGACCAATGATCACGATCCCGTACCTATTTAACAAGAAAAAGATCATAATCGAAACGATGCCAAACCAAGCAACTTATTGCTGACACCACGACTCTTGCAGACTCAAAACTAAACATGTGAGATATCATGCAAATTTTATCGTTCAAAGGCGAATAAAATCGACGGACAATTGTTAAACTGTCTACTACTATCCCAAGCAAAGCAAAATAGTTACTCGACGAATTTAAAACAGAGATTATGGATGTTAAAACATCTGTTCATCAGGTTAAAATGGAGGTTCAACCAGTTGTTCAAAAAATAAAAAACAAAATTAGACAAGCCAAAAAACAAGGGCAGGTTTCTCGAAAAGGGGTAGTTTAACGTCAACATAAATGGAATAGCGTCACATAAGTGGTTCAATATTTATTTAATTTAATTTAAATAAAAGCTACCAAACTTTGATGGAACAACATCGTTAAGCATATTTAAGCTATAATCTAAAGCAGCAGCCACTATAAATTGATACATTAAAGAAGATCGCACTGCATTGTTGACTGTTACATCAAAAGAAACTGCAGCTGAGAATCTATACTGACTTGGAGGTGTATTTGCTAGAAGTTTCCAAAAATTAGCATGATTAACTATAAGTAATGGAGCGTAAATATGGAGGTAATTATAAACGATAACTCTACAGCATAGCGCTAAAAGACTGATATCAAATGAATGAAAAATCACTACAAAAGTAGCGCGACCGATTTCGAGAGATATATGCTTCAAGTACATTCCAATATGGTGCCAGACTTTACGAAAAAAATCAAGATCGACGCTTGCGTTGATGGTAATTGATATCTTGAGACGCGAAGAGAACTATAGTAAGGCCGTTGCAAGAAACTACGATTAAAAAACAGATAAACCTGCTATGAAAAGAGACAACCCCCGGTCGTTAATTAAACTCAAAGGATTCTACCAAAAAATCAGATGCTAAGGTTGTACGTACATTTTTAGTACATTTTTAGTACAAACACTAAAAATGCTGTTTTCCAGAAGTGTTTCCAAGACGACCATAATAGTAGATTGCAAGCATTGCGGCCAAGTGGACGACAAAGAAAACTTCATTGACGTCAGAGTAATGAAAATTTTACTATCGGAATAGACTACTGAGAAAATAAGAAAGAAGCAAATAGAATACTCAAAATTATCAATAATAATTCAAAACCAAGAAGAAGAGTGCGGACTAATATAAATTGAAATCGCCGACAAAAGTCTATTAGCAAAAGCGTATGGTTCAGATAGTGGAGTTACTAAAGGAGCACTATGAAGAACTTGTGGTGGCCATCTAGGAATCAATAAAATTTTAGCAAAACTACGAGGAAGTGTTTACTTGTAGCAATGTCTACAGTCAGTGACAGAATTGTGTCGAAAATAAAACCAATGTATGTCGGTTAAAAGGCTTGGTCAAAGAAGCCCAGGCACAATATCACAATACAATGTTGAGGCACCAATATAACGATGGAGCTTGACCATTTTCAACCAATTATAGTGGAAAAAGTATGTTCCACTATAAATTTGATGATGTCACCGAATCAAAATAGGGCAAAAAGGTGAATGAAAAAAGAGTTAGATCTTGTTTGGATCGAACAAGCTTAGGTGTAGGGTAGTTTTAAGATTTTGCTAGAGTTATTTAAGTATAGTCATCTATACATCTATTATTTATTCTATGAGTCCAATATCAGGCATGTATTTTGATATCATTCGTAAATCTTTGAATTTTTAGAAAGCACTGCTTTGGATTTTTTCTAGGCAATATTTAAATTTTCTTTTCCTTTGATAATAAAATTATTTAAAACACGATCAAATTCGCTATTTTAGAAATCTTTCGCTTTTATTTACAAAATTTATTCTTTAAAATTGCTTTAGGATATTTTAAAAATGGTGATTGTTTCATTGGACTATAAATATCATAGTGACTAAAGTATTGTTAGTTTGCTGAATGTTTCATATCCACCTCTTAAAATTCACAAATGCTAGGCAGCAATTATAATTGAAATCATGATTTCAGTTTGATTCTTCACAAGTCTACATGTTACCTCCAAACCCGAGGTATAATTTCTAGGAATGTTGTCTTTTGGTCACTAATGAAACGTTTCCATCGACAAGGGACGTCTGGAAACCAGTAAAGCACGATCATGGAATCTATCTTTTGTTACACTTATATCTTGCTTTACTGATATTTCACCCGCATAATTGATATTATGTAAAGACTCCGTACGCAGCTTCAGTGGTATCAAAAAACAAGTGCAGCTAATATTTTGTTTTTATAATTAAAAATGTGTTAAAGGTGATAAAGATGTCAGATGACTAGAAACTGATTGATAATAACTCTAGTAGTGTGAGCTTGATTTTGTTATGTTCCCATATGAAAATATTTGGTTATGTTGGTTGGTTAGGTAGAGTCCCACTCTTACTTAAGAAGGCATATCTTTTGTAGTAGCATTTGCAAAATAATTTGTTATTAAAAGTATAAATCTGCAGCTGCTTATAGAATCTTTCTTGATCATATTTTTTTATTCTATAATGTACCTTGATCCTTCTTACATTACAAACAATCTCCAAAATGTTTGAAGAATTGAGTCGTTTCCAATCAATTTCGGTATATTTTAAAAATTGATCCTTCAAATCAATTTGAAGGATTAATTTTTAAAAAAATTTGTTGGGAAAACAAATTCTAAAAATCTCTTTAAAGCGTTTTGTCACGATACTTATCATAAGGTTCACTAACTTGATGCATTTCCTTTTCAGTGTTGCAAGTGCATCGTTTCTGCTCTATAAACATTTGCATAATTTGTTCCATGCTTCTTTATAATTGGTTTCGAATATAGCAAAATGCCGTATCAAGGAAGCGCAGCTTCTCCTTTGAATACACCATTGAGCTTCAGCAATATATAAATATTAATGTATATTTGTATATATACAGGGTGGCTGAGACTAAGTGTTACCAAATGAAAACGCTGCAATTTTTTTAATTTTGATTATTTTTTATCGAAATTTCGTGGAATATGTAGAAAACATATTACATTTTATTAAAAACATGTTACTGTTCGATATGACCTCCTTTGGCTCTGATTATTTGATTCAGTCTTCCATAGAAAGCATTGCATGCTGACCGAATGTGGGCTTGCGGAATTTTATTCCATTCTCGAACAAGAGCTGACTTCAATGCATCAACACTTTCGTATTTTTTAGTGGACACCTTACTCTCCAAAATGGACCATATGGAAAAATCCAAGGGATTCAAGTCTGGTGAATATGGTGGCCATTCTTTCGACGAAATCAGCCGCGGAACGCAATTTTGTAAAAATTGTTGTGTCGCTCCAGCAGAGTTCTGTTGGTTTGTCCAACGGTTCGTACCAAAGTGTTTACGTGCCCAAGGTAGCAAAGTATCGTTTAGAATCTTTTGGCGGTACACCTCTTGGTTAACCTTGACTCCATGTTCGATGAAAACCAAAGGAGTGCGTCCATCTGCAGTAACTGCAGCCCAAACCATAACATAAGCTGGTGATTGCTTACGCATGGCAATTCTTGTGTCCAAATTGTCGTTGGACTTGTGCTCTAACCAAACACGATCATTTTGTTTATTCACATACTGTTGAATGGTGAAAATTTTCTCATCAGAAAATACAAGTTTTGGAATCTCATTACGTTCGGCCAAGGCCTTCAATGCTCGTGTTATTTCAAGCCTAACTTTTTTTTGTGCCTCCGTAAGATCTTGAACTTTTTGTAGGGCTTCAAGTGTAGTTCATTTTTCAATATAGTTTGAATGCTGTATCGTGAAACATGTAGACGTGCGTCTAATTGATTGGCACTTTGACGAGGATTTCGTTGGATTCGTTTCTTCACCTTTCGTATCATTTCTTTTGATGTTGTTGTCTTTTTAAGACCGCCTCTGTTGCGTTTAGCGATGCTACCAGTTTCGTTGTATCGAGTTATGGTGCGTTACACAAACATTTTATTCACATTTAAATGCTGGAGCTGACGAACTATTGTTGTTTGTGAATTTCCACCCAAATACA
>OY744476.1:159368324-159435661 GCA_963556175.1 Tipula confusa
TAAATAAAATAAATAAAATAAATAAAATAAATAAAATAAATAAAATAAATAAAATAAATAAAATAAATAAAATAAATAAAATAAATAAAATAAATAAAATAAATAAAATAAATAAAATAAATAAAATAAATAAAATAAATAAAATAAATAAAATAAATAAAATAAATAAAATAAATAAAATAAATAAAATAAATAAAATAAATAAAATAAATAAAATAAATAAAATAAATAAAATAAATAAAATAAATAAAATAAATAAAATAAATAAAATAAATAAAATAAATAAAATAAATAAAATAAATAAAATAAATAAAATAAATAAAATAAATAAAATAAATAAAATAAATAAAATAAATAAAATAAATAAAATAAATAAAATAAATAAAATAAATAAAATAAATAAAATAAATAAAATAAATAAAATAAATAAAATAAATAAAATAAATAAAATAAATAAAATAAATAAAATAAATAAAATAAATAAAATAAATAAAATAAATAAAATAAATAAAATAAATAAAATAAATAAAATAAATAAAATAAATAAAATAAATAAAATAAATAAAATAAATAAAATAAATAAAATAAATAAAATAAATAAAATAAATAAAATAAATAAAATAAATAAAATAAATAAAATAAATAAAATAAATAAAATAAATAAAATAAATAAAATAAATAAAATAAATAAAATAAATAAAATAAATAAAATAAATAAAATAAATAAAATAAATAAAATAAATAAAATAAATAAAATAAATAAAATAAATAAAATAAATAAAATAAATAAAATAAATAAAATAAATAAAATAAATAAAATAAATAAAATAAATAAAATAAATAAAATAAATAAAATAAATAAAATAAATAAAATAAATAAAATAAATAAAATAAATAAAATAAATAAAATAAATAAAATAAATAAAATAAATAAAATAAATAAAATAAATAAAATAAATAAAATAAATAAAATAAATAAAATAAATAAAATAAATAAAATAAATAAAATAAATAAAATAAATAAAATAAATAAAATAAATAAAATAAATAAAATAAATAAAATAAATAAAATAAATAAAATAAATAAAATAAATAAAATAAATAAAATAAATAAAATAAATAAAATAAATAAAATAAATAAAATAAATAAAATAAATAAAATAAATAAAATAAATAAAATAAATAAAATAAATAAAATAAATAAAATAAATAAAATAAATAAAATAAATAAAATAAATAAAATAAATAAAATAAATAAAATAAATAAAATAAATAAAATAAATAAAATAAATAAAATAAATAAAATAAATAAAATAAATAAAATAAATAAAATAAATAAAATAAATAAAATAAATAAAATAAATAAAATAAATAAAATAAATAAAATAAATAAAATAAATAAAATAAATAAAATAAATAAAATAAATAAAATAAATAAAATAAATAAAATAAATAAAATAAATAAAATAAATAAAATAAATAAAATAAATAAAATAAATAAAATAAATAAAATAAATAAAATAAATAAAATAAATAAAATAAATAAAATAAATAAAATAAATAAAATAAATAAAATAAATAAAATAAATAAAATAAATAAAATAAATAAAATAAATAAAATAAATAAAATAAATAAAATAAATAAAATAAATAAAATAAATAAAATAAATAAAATAAATAAAATAAATAAAATAAATAAAATAAATAAAATAAATAAAATAAATAAAATAAATAAAATAAATAAAATAAATAAAATAAATAAAATAAATAAAATAAATAAAATAAATAAAATAAATAAAATAAATAAAATAAATAAAATAAATAAAATAAATAAAATAAATAAAATAAATAAAATAAATAAAATAAATAAAATAAATAAAATAAATAAAATAAATAAAATAAATAAAATAAATAAAATAAATAAAATAAATAAAATAAATAAAATAAATAAAATAAATAAAATAAATAAAATAAATAAAATAAATAAAATAAATAAAATAAATAAAATAAATAAAATAAATAAAATAAATAAAATAAATAAAATAAATAAAATAAATAAAATAAATAAAATAAATAAAATAAATAAAATAAATAAAATAAATAAAATAAATAAAATAAATAAAATAAATAAAATAAATAAAATAAATAAAATAAATAAAATAAATAAAATAAATAAAATAAATAAAATAAATAAAATAAATAAAATAAATAAAATAAATAAAATAAATAAAATAAATAAAATAAATAAAATAAATAAAATAAATAAAATAAATAAAATAAATAAAATAAATAAAATAAATAAAATAAATAAAATAAATAAAATAAATAAAATAAATAAAATAAATAAAATAAATAAAATAAATAAAATAAATAAAATAAATAAAATAAATAAAATAAATAAAATAAATAAAATAAATAAAATAAATAAAATAAATAAAATAAATAAAATAAATAAAATAAATAAAATAAATAAAATAAATAAAATAAATAAAATAAATAAAATAAATAAAATAAATAAAATAAATAAAATAAATAAAATAAATAAAATAAATAAAATAAATAAAATAAATAAAATAAATAAAATAAATAAAATAAATAAAATAAATAAAATAAATAAAATAAATAAAATAAATAAAATAAATAAAATAAATAAAATAAATAAAATAAATAAAATAAATAAAATAAATAAAATAAATAAAATAAATAAAATAAATAAAATAAATAAAATAAATAAAATAAATAAAATAAATAAAATAAATAAAATAAATAAAATAAATAAAATAAATAAAATAAATAAAATAAATAAAATAAATAAAATAAATAAAATAAATAAAATAAATAAAATAAATAAAATAAATAAAATAAATAAAATAAATAAAATAAATAAAATAAATAAAATAAATAAAATAAATAAAATAAATAAAATAAATAAAATAAATAAAATAAATAAAATAAATAAAATAAATAAAATAAATAAAATAAATAAAATAAATAAAATAAATAAAATAAATAAAATAAATAAAATAAATAAAATAAATAAAATAAATAAAATAAATAAAATAAATAAAATAAATAAAATAAATAAAATAAATAAAATAAATAAAATAAATAAAATAAATAAAATAAATAAAATAAATAAAATAAATAAAATAAATAAAATAAATAAAATAAATAAAATAAATAAAATAAATAAAATAAATAAAATAAATAAAATAAATAAAATAAATAAAATAAATAAAATAAATAAAATAAATAAAATAAATAAAATAAATAAAATAAATAAAATAAATAAAATAAATAAAATAAATAAAATAAATAAAATAAATAAAATAAATAAAATAAATAAAATAAATAAAATAAATAAAATAAATAAAATAAATAAAATAAATAAAATAAATAAAATAAATAAAATAAATAAAATAAATAAAATAAATAAAATAAATAAAATAAATAAAATAAATAAAATAAATAAAATAAATAAAATAAATAAAATAAATAAAATAAATAAAATAAATAAAATAAATAAAATAAATAAAATAAATAAAATAAATAAAATAAATAAAATAAATAAAATAAATAAAATAAATAAAATAAATAAAATAAATAAAATAAATAAAATAAATAAAATAAATAAAATAAATAAAATAAATAAAATAAATAAAATAAATAAAATAAATAAAATAAATAAAATAAATAAAATAAATAAAATAAATAAAATAAATAAAATAAATAAAATAAATAAAATAAATAAAATAAATAAAATAAATAAAATAAATAAAATAAATAAAATAAATAAAATAAATAAAATAAATAAAATAAATAAAATAAATAAAATAAATAAAATAAATAAAATAAATAAAATAAATAAAATAAATAAAATAAATAAAATAAATAAAATAAATAAAATAAATAAAATAAATAAAATAAATAAAATAAATAAAATAAATAAAATAAATAAAATAAATAAAATAAATAAAATAAATAAAATAAATAAAATAAATAAAATAAATAAAATAAATAAAATAAATAAAATAAATAAAATAAATAAAATAAATAAAATAAATAAAATAAATAAAATAAATAAAATAAATAAAATAAATAAAATAAATAAAATAAATAAAATAAATAAAATAAATAAAATAAATAAAATAAATAAAATAAATAAAATAAATAAAATAAATAAAATAAATAAAATAAATAAAATAAATAAAATAAATAAAATAAATAAAATAAATAAAATAAATAAAATAAATAAAATAAATAAAATAAATAAAATAAATAAAATAAATAAAATAAATAGAATAAATAAAATAAATAAAATAAATAAAATAAATAAAATAAATAAAATAAATAAAATAAATAAAATAAATAAAATAAATAAAATAAATAAAATAAATAAAATAAATAAAATAAATAAAATAAATAAAATAAATAAAATAAATAAAATAAATAAAATAAATAAAATAAATAAAATAAATAAAATAAATAAAATAAATAAAATAAATAAAATAAATAAAATAAATAAAATAAATAAAATAAATAAAATAAATAAAATAAATAAAATAAATAAAATAAATAAAATAAATAAAATAAATAAAATAAATAAATTAAAAAATGTTTCGCTTAAAGCTTTACAAAATAAAACAGATAGAACACAGATAGAAGTGGATGCAAAAGCAATAAATATGAAAAAACGGGTTTTGGAAATGATTTAGCTGTTCCAGCCTAAATTTTAAAGAATCATAGCAGTGTCGCAATGATAAGTGTCAAACGATACCAACAACATATATACTTTGAGACAAAAATCTGATAGCTAATTTAATACGGTTTAAACCACGCTCTTATGACATTTTCACCAGTACCATTAAAATGGTTACACGTTTTTTTATTAAAATTCTTAGATTTATCTCGTTATTTAATTTTCGTAAATCCATAGATACAATGTATTTAGTTGGCATTATGCTTATCTCTTCAATTACTGCATTCTTACAAACCTGGACAACGATGACGATCCCGTTCCCATTTTTTCCTTTTAATTTTTCAAAGCATTTCTTATACTTCAAAATCTAATGGATTTCACAGAATTTATTCCTTTTTGTATGACTGAATATCAAACCCACCACAAAAAAATGTTTAAATGCAAAACCAAAATAATTAAAAATTAGCATTTCGTCGAATTTTATAAATTTTTTTTATCAATATTTTTAATTTTCAGTTGTAAATCCGCACAAAATTTTTTTTTTATTTTTAAACACAATTCTTTCTGGTAAAGACTTTGTATGTTCAACAGTAATCTTGGTTTAACCAAACATCCCAAAAAAATAAAAAGTAACTTGAGAAATTCATCAAAAAAAGTTATGTAGCTAAGTAGCTGTTTTTTTTTTATTTTTTGTATTTTCTAATTTTGTTTGTTTCATTTTCCAAAATAATTTAATCAAAACAAGAAAATATTTTGTTTTTTATCGTTATTTTGCTTCTATTGTATAGCAGCAGCAATAACTTTCAAAATTCCTAAATTTCCAGTCCTCTTGTGTTGTTGATTAAAAATTTGTGTAAAGCTTTATGTCAGTATGAAATTCCTTTTGTCTGTGCACAACAGATTGATTATGAATTTTTCATTTTTTTTTTTTTTGTGAAAATAATAATTAAATTAAATTTACTTCAATAAATATAATAAATTATACGAGAGTAAACAAAAAAAATGGTTTTGTTTATAATTTGAATTTCAATAAAAATTAAAATTAAATTTCTTAGAATTATATTTCAAAACTTTAACGAAATATTTAGAAAGTATAATAAATTTTAATTTTGCATGTAAATAAATGAACCTGGTTAAACAAATTTAGAAACGGTATTTTTTGCTGAGTCGATATGCTCTGACGACTGTAATATGTTGTATATGATGTCTTAAAATTTGGTAATTTAATTTGATAAATGTGAGTAGTGATTTGCGCAATGTTGAGGAATTTGATTAGACTGTCTACATTTAAATTATTTTTATTGAATTTAGTATCGTGAAATGTATTGGTGCGAACCACTTAATTTTACCTCATTTTATAATTATTATTGTCTTGAATAAAATGCTTAAGTGGCTTAAATATTTAGCTCCAATATTACCACATTGAACTAACATGTTCAATATTTTGTTGGATTTGAAAATTTACACTTAATTACCCAGCACTATCTGATTTTGCAGTGCTGACTTCATCTGCTTCATTATGCACAGGTAGCATACACAACCTGTGATTAAATCTTTTTTATTAAATTGTTTTATCTGATCTTTAAAGTTGTATGTGTTACGACTCGAACTACACCAGATGAAAAAGGTTCACTCATCTAAGCAATCGCTGATTAATTAGCATGTGGTCCTTTAAATTGATGATATTTCCATTTAGTTCTCTGTTGTAATGAGGTGTAATATTTATGTTGCCATCGTCCAGAACAGCTGTGTAAGTTGTTTGACCATTCTCTCTGTTAGGTCTGTGACATCCATTTCAGGTATTTTGGTCAACGAATGCTCAACGAGAATCTTAATTTTAAAGGAACCAGTTTGTTTGATTATAATTATAAACAAAGGTCTGGAATTCAGACCGATTTCTACCTTAGCTAGTAATGTGTTTTTCTCCTTCCTTCCTAAAATAATTTTGTCGGTCACATGATTCAAATGAAATTTAACAGATTTAACCACTGCTTCCCATATACCTCCTAAATAAGAAGCATTTTTTTTTAAAGTCACCGAAAAAAATTATTAGAATTTCTACCCGCAAAACGTGGTAGGTGCCAAAAAAATTGTACCATTGTCAGAATGGATTCCTTATGGAACATCTCTCTTGGCTATGAATTTCTCAAGAGTTGCAATAACGGATTCGCTTTTCTCTACCAATTCATGATGAATAAATCTATTATTCAAGCACTCAAATACACAAATGTATGCCTTATACGTTTTGCTCTCCCATTAGTTAAATTAATTGAAGATGGGCCAGCAAAATCAACTCTAGTTTTATAGAATAAACGCACTTATGCCCAGTTCATACTGTGTAGGATCTGAGATTAAAGCTCAAAAATTGCTATAGTTTTATTTCTTGTTAATGTTCTTTGTGTAGTTCTAATTTTTTTTGTTTTATTTTCAGTTTTTCAATTTTGTGTTTAATGTTAAATATTAAACACAAAAATTAACAGATACATAAAGAAACTTTAAACACAACCAAAACTACACGTTATCATTAAAAAGACAAAAATCACATATAAAAATTCACAACCTTTAACAATAATGCCAAAACGAAAACTGAAAATAAAAAACAAAAAAATGAGAACAACACAAAGAATGTGAACAAAAAATAGTACTAGAGCAATTTTAGAACTATAGATCATGGCAGACTGTGAAAATTATACTACAAACGAAATTGCTGCCATCTTTGGAAAGTGGTATTTTTTACACGTATACCCTAGTGCATAGATTATGCCACTAGATGTCAGTACAAGTTTCCAAAAATATAAACAATATATTTTGTGGCGAATAATTGTAAGAACAAAACAAATGTAAAACAAGAAAAATATCATGGCCGACTATTATTATCATTCAAACCTTTAAAATGTTACATGTTTCTAATATTATATTTGGGGTTTTTTCTGACTTATTTTGAGCTATTTTGTTGATTTGTAATATTTTAGGTTTTTCGTTTGACACGAAATATTATAAAGAAAATTTTTTTAAAAAATATTGAAACGGAAAAAATACACAATAAAAATAAAAAATAATTCCACAAAACACGGAAGTTAAATAAATAAATAATTAGAACTAAAATTAAATTGGTTTTATTTTAATAAATAAAAAAAAATCTTCCGACAATAATTGGTACTATATACTTTGATCGTGCTGCCTCTTTTGGAAAAATAACCTTACTCAATACATTGATCGTGCTGCCTCTTGGGGATTACATGGCATACTAAATACTTTGATCTTGGTAACTGTTTCTGATAATATGATCTATAATCTCAGATTACATAATAATGCAAGTTAAAGATATTTCAACTCAATGAGCTTATTATGGGTGTGTCTTTTTATTCATTTAAACTATTGATTAGCTTGAACGTTTTAATTTTGTGATGTCATATCGTATACTATAGTATGAACCGGGCATTAAGCTACTCAAGTCAATGGAAATTTACTCATCATTGGATTTTGTAAGTTAGCCTAGCATCTTCTGAAAATTGCATATTTTCTAACTACCTCTTGTACTGTAAGTTCGTCCGTTGATTAACCAATACATTTCTCGAAAAAAAGATAGTATGGTAGAGCTAATACCCACCACAAAAATGTGATGTATGTTGGTTTCCTAAAATCAATCTATAGTTAAAATGGACTTTGAGGGAAATATAACTGGATAACTGGATGCCTTACCGAATTATAGCAGTGGTTCTGGTAGTTTTAGAAATTTTTTATTCGTTCTATAAATCTTCAGCTTTAATTATTGCACTATTGCTAAACAAAAATATAATTAAAAGGACTCGTTTAAGTTTGAAAAACAAGGAATATTTCATAAGCATTATCTCCTACAATTCTTTATTATCAACCAGCATGTGAGACGTCGTTTTTGTCGTTCCTCATGAAAGTTCCTTCAATTTTAATTTGGACTTTGCCAATGATCCTTGCTTTAGTTAAGCCATTCGGGCTCTTTTTACTAACTGTAACTAAAATTTCTGCAATTTGTTAGGCTAGCATGCCACGACTGGCCAATTTGCTGAGTTTTGTAGTAATAGTTAGTGTCTACATTCGTTACGTGACACTATATCAAACATCTTTGAAGTTCGGTTGGTTACTAATGTCGTGCATGGCCGAGCTCTGAGGAGCATCTGCTCTGATGGTATTAGACGTCCAAGTTTAAATCTAAGATCCAAAGCGCCTGTAAAAAAAGTTTAACTTTTACTATGACAATTTTATGAATAAGTCATCCTTTAATTATCGCCACCATTTTTTTGACACTACCTCCTAACTGCTGTAATTAGAACATGATAGATACCGTCAATATTAATTTGTTTAGCTGTTTGTTTTGGACCTCTTAGCTGTTTGGAAAGGGTGCATTTGATAATATATAAGTCACCATTAGATGATGATAAGGTCCAATTGTATCTGATGGTTGGTTACGCCATTCAATTTTTTGATATTTTGTGTCATTTCTATTTAGGAAGACCTGTCAATATATTTTTTTTCACATCATTGGATATTGCTTTATTATCTGTAAAGCGAAGTACGATAGCGTAGAACTGTTGACTGGATGGTAGGATTTTAATGATAATAAAGACTACTTAAAATTTGGTGGTAGAACTAACTACTTGCAAAATACCGTGATATGGTCACTAATGACCTTCGTTATGATAATTTAATTTTACTGTATTTTATTCATTTAATTTCGATGGTCCTAATTAGTCGGGAAATTGTGACTCAATTGATTAAGATCGGGATGTTGTTGACACTTCCTTTTCATAATCTGAGCCTAAAAATTGCGACATTTGGGTGTTACTTAGATTTAACTTGGAATTGGTTAAACTATTAACTTACGACTGATCGGCCATCTTTATTTTATATTGTATTCTTTGTGATATGTTGTAAATTTAGTTGTTATTGGCCACACAGTATACATTTTGCTTCCTCAATCGATTTAATTTCCCTTAACCACCTCAGAATCACATTCAGATTTGTTTCCAATATAGCAACTACTCCTTTACTTCGAAATTCAATATTCAATTAAGGAGAAGATGGTAGTGTAGTTCTTTTTGTTTGCCAATTGACCTTATTTACTATTAACCATCCAGGTTCATGCCAGCAACTATCTAATTTCGGTATTATGTTTGAGTCTACACCTCTTGAGATCCACAAGATTTTTTTCAATCCACCGCTTTTCAAAATGTAATTTACCTGGTTCTTCAAGACTTTAGCTTCTTTGATCGTGGAACTTTCAGTAAGCAAGTCATCCTTGTAGAAATTGCTTCGCATAACATCAACGGCGGATGGATATTTTACTTTATTTATTTTTGCTAACTTTTCTAATAAACGAATTGTTAAGAATGGTGCACATGCTGTTCCATAAGGGATGGTGTTACATTTGAATGCTTTGAACATTTTTTTTTGTTTCTTAACTTTGCAATCTGTTCTGGGGCCAAAGCTTTCCCAACTCTTTCGTAGTTAATTTTTAACGTTCTACCTTACGCCGTCACCAGCCAAATTGAGGACGCACGAATACAGGTTCGGTTTTAAATCCATTTGCACCTCGCATTGCTCCAGCCAGCCTGCACTGACATGACAGATGGTTCGGCCCATGGATTCTGCACTCCAATAAGGGGTCATAGTTGTATTCATCGTCATCACCGATCGAAATTAGGTGAAAATCTTTACAGGAAGCAAATCTGTAAATGGAAATATTGGAATATTTTCGATGCAAGTCTGGGCGGTCCACACAGGATTCCGTAATAAACGAGGATTGTGATCCGGAATCTAGAAGTGCCCTGGGTAGCATTTGTTGCCCGTTGATTGTTTTAATATCATATTAAAATATTTTTGATTCTTGTCCAAGGATGTGGAATATGGATATGGTGTTGAACTGAACGTGTTGAAAGTCGATACTGGTACTGTGTGGATGGATGAATTCTTGTATTGCGGACTGCAGGTTTGTTGAATGTTGATGTAGCAGCGAATGATGTTGTTTGTTGCATATTACACAAAGTGCGTGAATAACATTTTGTCATTTTGGTATACACAATACAACTCCATTTGTTTTCTTGGATATGTCTGGTAACTGTTCCTGTTGGCTTTAAGAAAAGCCCACACGACTCTAACGCATCACACCTGATACCCAACAATTTTTAATAATTATCGAAGGTTGAGAATGCCACTTCTACTCTTCCCTTTGCCTAATGTTGTCTCAATAAAGCTAGACTTCTTTAAAGTTAAAATCTTTTTACAGTTTTTTTAAATTATTTTCGCGCATCTGAATGGATTCTAGAGTAGTCTGGTTATTAATCGTTGAAGTGTACAATTTAATTGCTCGCATTTGGTTTACCGTTTGAACTCGTGTGCGAGTAATATGTCGATCCATTTTATAAAGGTACAATAGTTTCCCGGATCACAATATTTTATTCAATTAAAAAGTTCAATTTACTTGACTTAACAAAAAACTGCGTTAAACAATAAAATCGTTTAAACAACATCGTCATAACAACATCGACAAAATGTAGTATAGATATTTAAGCATAGAACATTCTTACCAAGATAACACGAGGTTCAAATAAACAATCGATGGTGACGGACGTGCTCAAAGAAAGCTGCCAAAAATCAATATTGATCCATTTGATGGGAACTATCATTTGATGGCAATCATTTTATGATTTATGTATGCATCTACGACTTATGAAAATGCTGCTTTAACTCCAAAGCAGAAATTCTCTACTTAAAAGTTTTATTAAAAGGAAAAACAGCGTCATTAATCAGGTTTTTGCGATTACAGAAACTAACTCACAGTTAAAAATCGATTCTAATTTTAAAACATTAAACACAATAGTTTTATAAAATAAAAATACAATTTAATGCTAATTCTTAAACTTCAAAAAGTTTAAGACTTATTTAAAACTACAAAGCATTAATTTTAAACATAAAAAAATTTGATCTAAAATAAAACCAAAAAACAATTGAAGTAAATTTTTATTTTTTGGCAAATAATAAAGATAACTCTAACAGTTTGATAAAACTATATATTTGGTCACACTAAATTTAAACACAAAAGGTTTAAAAAATCCAAAATTTACTATTAAATATTAAAATTTAAAACATAAAAGATTTAAAATTGTCCATAATGGTTCTTAACGAATAAAAAGAAACAAAAGAGTTAACTTTTCCATATTAAAAAATTGAACGCATCGAAGGTGTAATAAACGAAATTTTCATTGTTTCTTATAATTCACTAGAACAACGGGATCATACGAACTATAAAAACCTAGTATTAACCATGACATTATTGTTTAGGTTTAGGATATTATTGTTAGAGTTTAGGTTAAGTAGATAATAGTAGTTTAAGTAGTTAAAATAGTTTTAGGCGAATAAATTTATCTCAAACACTTATGAAATTTATAAAACAATAGATGTAATACTAAAATACTTATTAATAATAGATGATAAAGCTTCTGGCGTCGAATATTAACTAAGAAAATTTATGTTAGTATTAACCAATTAAATATTTTAAGGTATAAAAATGACATTATTGTAGTTTGAAGTTTGTTCACTGCCGGCTGCATCCTGATGAGAGAAAGAATTTTTTTAATTTGTATATCAAATTTAGTCACTATATCCTCATAAGGTCGATCGAAACAGAACTGTTCTGTTACAATGAAACGAAGAAAATTTCGTCTCTTTTCGTTGTAACAAATGTATTGTAAAAAATATTTATTATATTTCTTTTTTTTAGTCAATTAGGCCACTCACCAAGTTTAATGGTGGAGGCGGAATACTGGAATGATAGAGCTGTTCAACAAAAACCAATACCTAACCAATTAGATCGGAAAACTACTGACTATTTATTTTAAATAAAAAAAATCTTTAAATCTTTTTTATTTGATTACAAACTAACATATTTACATTTTAAATCAACCTTGATAGCTTTTAAACACAAAGGTTTTCTTTTTGAACCAACAAATACTATTTTACAGACATATTGGTTTAAAATTGAAACGTTTATAACTTAGAGTAAAGCTTTTTAGTTTTAAACTTTAGCATTAGTTTTAAACTTTATACTGAGATTTTTTAAATTTCTGAGTTTGTTTATCTAGATTTTTTAAAGTTTAATTATTAAACCGATATAGTTTAGAACCTATATACCGTCAAAAAGTATTAAAATTAGTCTCGATTTTTTACCGTATACATTAACACTTTCAAAAAGTTAAGTGACCGATAAGATAGAAAAAACACTATAACGACCATTTTTACAGCAACCAAATATCGGATCAAATGACGCGGGGAATATTAAAAACTATTAAACACTTCTGATGAAAGCAGTCCCGAGCTACTACATATACCCAATTTAGGAATGTTGAACTTGCAAGGGCATATATGCACCTATAACACGATAACAGGTGGCATGTGTAAATCCTCCGAGCATTAAATACACCAACGCAATAAATGTCTAGAACAATCAATCCAACAACGCAGATGCTTCATTAAAGAATCATAAAGTTGTTTTAATTACTTCTCTGAACGCCATTTAACATATCAATGCAAATCTCAACAAACTTGCCTCACTTGCCAAAAAAGACATCATACGTCACTTCGCATTCACATAGAAACAAAATAATTATGGGAATTATGGGTTCAGGATAATTTTAGGAATAAAAGTGTGTGCAGAGTATTATTAGATACGCAGGGTCGCAATTATCATTTATATGCGTGCAACGTCCCTCTATCAAGAAACCATGCTTTTTATCCAGTATTGGTCAGTGCGAAATATAATCAACCAGAGGAATTGTTGCATTAAACATAACAAGTAGAGCTGATGAAACCACTAAATTAGAGGTAGGTACGAACATATTATTTGATATTCTCTGTACTCAGTAAAAATTAGAAATTTGGAATGCCACGTTATTGCTTAGAAAACGTCATTAAACTGGATTGCAGCAGGAAGACAACATAAGATCGAAGAAGGTGCATCTTCACTAACGGTAGCTTTGAATAAACTTGAATAAGAAATCAATATCGATAAATGTCTATAAGAGGGTTCTGGAAGATTGAAGAAGTTTATCAAAAAACATCAAACTTAAAAACGAGAGAAAATATGCAAAAAACATTTCATCGAGAATACAGCAAGAAACAACATCGGCAGAGTAAAAAAATCTTTAATTTATTGCCGAGATAGAAGACAGGTGGAATGAAATGGGAGAAAATATGAACCTGGTGCCTAATATAGATAAACTCAAATTATTACTGTTTGATGCAAGCGTCGTTAGAGTTAGTATTCACGCATTCTGTGATGTCAATGAAGTGGTCTATGCAGCTTATTTACGGGTGTCTTACACAGATCGGCGTTGTGAAACGGGATTAATAGCTGCAAAAATCAAAGTAGCCCCAATCAAGCAAATTTATATCCCTCGATTAGAATTATGTCTATAAAGTCAGCTACCTCACTTACAATTGAATCAGTTGTATCATCGACCGATTCAAAAATTGTTTTGGTTTGTTTGTCATCTCACTCAAGGAGATGGACCACATTTGTTGGTAACTGAACCTCACAGTTTATAAAAAGTAAATAAATCGTTACCATCACCTCAAATAAATAATAGAAAACCAATCCAGATATCAAAAAATATTAACCGTCAACAGTTGGATCAAGTGATTTCTAAACAACTGTAATAAAACAAAGTCTAAGATGCCTGAACTTCTAACGCGAGAAGAACTGCATTCTAGCAAAAACAAACTAATCAAGCATATTAAATTGAAGTTCTTCGGTGACGAGATTAAATCAATATAAAAGAGTCGAACGGTGGGAAAAACTAGCAACCTATACTTAGCTTAAGCCGTTAATTGATTATCAGGGTATATTGAAAGTCGAATGTAGGATTGATAATTCCGCAGCGTCATTTCAAACCAAACACCTCACCATTCATCTCAATAAGAGTAGCTTAGTAAAATCACTCATTCAAGAAACTCACATTCATCGAGGCCAAGACAGCATTTTGTTTTTAAGTATCACCATGAAGCAGCGATTTTGGACAATGGGAGTTACAACAATCATGCGAGAAAAAAAGATTGTATAACTTGTTTGAGTCGTCAAGTAGACAGGCAAAGTGAAATTATGGCTGACTTACCAGACTTTCGAGTAAAATTTGCAAGATCATTTTTAAACGATGGAATCGATTAAGCGGGACCCTTACTAACTTAAACAAAGAAAGGTCGAGGACAAAAACTTAAAATGGCATACATTAGCATTCTTTGTATGTACAAGTGTAAAGGCCGTACACAACAAACTTGAAAACGATTTGACCACAGAAGAATTTCTAGCAGCCTTAAAAAGATTCATCGCCCGTTGTGGAATTCTAAGCAATATTAATAGCGACAACGGCTCAAATTTCGATGGTGAAAACCGTGAGCTAAAGCAAATATTTTCCCTTTTATAGAAAAACTCAAGTGTTATAACTAATTTTCTATTAAAGGAGAATACCACACTTCGGTAGGTTATGGAGGGTGGCGGTAAAATCGTTAAAAGTCTACCTTACACGTATCATGAGTAATCACAGACTAAGCCGAAATGAAACTTGCCATTTAAGACGGCAATTTACCTGGGCAGAATTGGTGGTGAGGTATTTCAAACTTCGTCCTTTTGAACTTAAACCAGTAAAAGATTTGTTACTAAGAAAAATTGCTATGACAAATTTCTTATGTTTTTTACAGATCTCTGCGCTTTTAAACAAATTGATACGGAAAGATATTTATTTCGAATGAGGGCCACCTTAGAAGGAATATTTTCAACTATTGAAATCTTAAACTAATAATGCTGCTAAACAGGTTCAATTTCGAAACGACTAAGTGATGTTGCTAGCAACAGATGCTGCAAGCTATGTAATTGTTTCAGTACCGTCTCATCGTTATATATATATTGGTGGTACAGAGCATCCAATTGCCTTGGTATGAAAAACACTGATGGAGTCTTAATAATCTTATAGTCAAATCGGAAAGGAGACAACCCCTCTTTAATGGGTTTCGGCTGTACTAAATTCAACCAATACTAATATCGGTGAAATTTTTAACTTTTTACCGATCAACAATCGTTAGTGCCAATATTTCATCAACAGAAGCCTTTTCCAAAAATGACAGTATAGTGGCTGCAGAGATGGACAATCAAACTGTTGGCTTATAATTTCTCGATTAAGTTAAAGCCCACGTCAAATATCCGCATGGTAATGCAGACACATTTTTCTATAGACTTCTATAACGTGGCCTCTTTAATGGAAATTTTGTTAAAGGTGATTTCAATGATTATTTAGATGCCGATTTAATCCATTTTCCAATTAATTCTGTAATTAGTTGAAAATCAATTATGCAAAATGGTTGGCCGGTATGTTCTGAGCAAGAAGATGATAAAACATCAAATTTTCAAGGGCGAATTTTACCGCAATTTCAATCACATGTGATGAAGTGCATGAATACATTGGAGTACAGTTTGCATGAAAATGTTAAGAAGGTGCTGTTGGTGGCCAAGTATATATCGTGACCTAGACAAATTGTCAATATAATACGTAGCAATAATGAAGAACACCACAGCAAGTTTAACTACTCAAGTGCTATAGTCAAAGTGCTACAGGTATCAAAGGCAATGTTGATGCCATAGTCACCAACAATTTACAACAGTTCATTTTAGAGGAATTCAATAAATTTGGTGAATTAAATGGAATACGACTGCTCTATTGGATTTGGCACCAAATAGGCCAGCAAAAAAAAAAACAGTACGATCATTAAAAGAAGTTCATGGTATAAATGTAATTTAAACCTCAAAATTACCCAATTTATACACATTTCACATTCTAGAGGCCCAAAATGGGTGCATCTTGACCGAAGGGTTTAGTACAAACAAATAGATTATAGAACTAGTGGAATTCAATATGGAATGACAAATTATAGCAAGTTTTACAACTTATAGAAAGGATCACAAATTATCCTGATTGGATTTAGTAACACGAGCAAATATATCAATAGAGCGTACAAATTTATAAATAAAAAACAAAATATTGGTGCCCTATCAAATCGAAGGACAATTCTGCCAACATCAATCTAAATCCTATATGCCTACCAATTAACCAAAATGTGGTCAACGGTTTTTAGTAGAGGTTATCAGCATAATAAGACGACAATTCTGGATTATTAAACCCAAGGTTTTTATAAAGTAGTCGAACATAAATGTATTAAGCGTATAAGGCAAATCGAAAATAAGGAAATAGGTATCATCCTATTCATAATGTTGACTACTGTGGGCCTAATGAAGGCAGGTGCTTACGAAATACAAAGTATGCATATTTACGCGCCGAAGCAGTTAGTTTTGAAAGGATTTGTGATCTCTCAGCCTTGTAAGCTTCGCTGGTGCACACGAAAAGCAAAAGTGTTCAGGGAGAACAGTTATAATTATATTTTATTCAAAATATCAATAAAAAATATTAAATTATAATTTATTTTTTGTACTTTGGCTAATTTAAATATTTGCACATTTTTGGCTTCATCCCACTTTTAAAATTTTTCTATTCAAATATACATATGCAAATTACATTTTTAATTTCTAACCAAATTTGATTATAATAGGAAAACCTATTTTTCCGACCATATGAATATATTTGTATAGTGATTTTCATTTGTTTATTTAATTTTTTTTTTAATTTTTATAAATTATTTGTTTTAATTATTAAATAATTTATATAAATTCCGGAACCTATATATGGACTGTGCACACAGACACTAGAGCTATGCTATGTAAACGGAAATGAAAATTAATTAAATTTTTTTAGTAATTTTGTCGTTTCACAATTTTGCTTAGGATTTTGATGAACATTTTTGGAATTTTTTTTTTAGTTTTGTTCTAAATTAACTTAAAAAATTTTTTTATATTATTAATTGGAATATAAATTAAGCACAATAAATAAACTTTAAACTAAAATTTCTATATAGTACAAGTACAATTACGAAAGTATTACAAAAATTAAATTTTATTTTTAAACATTTTATACCACAAACATGCAACTGAAATATAATATTATTATAAAAAAAATGCTATTTTATTTTAACTTTAACAGATTTTTTATTTTTTTTTTAATTGAAGCAAAAAACGATAGTTTTTGAAATAAATATTGTAATACACATCAATGTCTTTCAATTTATTGTTACATACCGATATAGTTATACAAAATTTGTATAGTGATGTAAACCGGGTGAACAAAAATAACTGTGCCGGTTAATTACTTCTAACTGACGATCGATTAGTTGATAAATTGGCATCGCGAGGTTGTAGAAATTGAAGAATTCAATTGTGAGTCGAGTGAAGTCATTTCAGATAGGAGAATGTGAATTCAATATTTTTGAGTTTAATATGATTGATTGAATAAAATGTACAGCCTAAGATGAATCAGGAACTCCCAGAATGCCGTGTTACATATAACAAAACTGAAGGAGTGGAAGGACTGTTAGTTATGATAGACTCGACCCGGTTACTGACACTTAAGTGACTGATAATTAGTAATTAGCATTTCAGACCAATACACCATGTAATCGCCGAAAATCTAATTTATGTAAAGTTAATTTGAACAATTGAATTGACAAATCCATTTAATTAACCGTTTTATGACAAAAACGTCATGTAATAGCAGAAAATCTAATTTATATACACTTTATTTGACACGAAATTTTAACATTAATATAAATTAGATTCTAAAAAAATTGATTAATATTACAAATCAATTGAACTAACCGTTTTATGATATATACCATTCTCTTATGACTATAGATACGTTGATATTATGACTTAGGATACGTTGATAAAAAATCGTTTAATGGCCGAAAATTATGATAAATCAAGAAGCTTTCATTTTCATTTCTTAACACCTATTTAAGTGTATGCAATCCGTAATTTTCCCTTCCCATTCCCTGATATTTTAGGTTTTATTTTAAATTCATGTGAAAATTCCGAAAATTGATTTTATTGCTCGCTTATAAAAGCAAGAACATGGCCTAGAAGCTCTATTTAAATATGCATCACTCTTATGCTAATCAATGAAATAGAGTATTCATCATTGTCATTTAAAATGCAAACGGACTAGTGAAACATGTTCCAGAGTATAAAATGTCCCTAAATTCAGAAAATCAGATATATTCCTTACTTCGGAGAGCTTTTTTGTTAATTAGGATCTAATTTGATTATTGATGGTGTCAAAAACGCAAAAAAAACTAACTGAGGATTAAGACTTACAACACAAAGGAAAAGAGATATTCGAGGCAGGACGCATAAACATTTCATCCGGGAAGCGAACTGACATTTGGACTCTCTGATTTCTTTATAATAAAATGGATATTTAAGGACATTCGGAAAGAAACCATAGATTTCAATTATTTCCTAGATAAATATTTTTCTAATTCCAATTACTTTTCTTCCTACAATTTCATAATTATTTGAATTTACTGCTCAGGAGGCACTACACCGATACTAGAAAATTAAAACATGATTCTATCACATCAATTTTGATTTAGAGAAAATTACAAGAAAGAGAACAGGATAAATGATCTTCCAAAGAATAGGAAGAAAAAGAATCCACAACAATCTTTTTTAGTTATTCTTGAGCAGATAAGTGCATGCATTATTAAAAGATTTAAGTCTTTCGCTATCTTCATCAACTGAAACAATGTTAGTGTTTGAAAAACTCTTGTCAGTTTGAGTTTATTAAGTGAGAATTTGCTACAATGTATAGCTTTGAAAAGATCTGGATTTTTTGGAAAAAACCAGCAAAAAACCACATTAAACGGGTAAAACAGGAAACCAAAATATACTTTAGTAAAAATCCAAACGTTTTTCCATATCGCGCCTACATTAAAAACATATAACAAAAAGTAAAAACTATTGCCATTATATCAACATTATATTGGCTTTCTACGATATATGGAAAATCAACAACATTATGTTCCAAAAGAGAGAAAAATGGGGAACCTACGAAGGTAACCATAGAATAAAAGTTACAGCTAAAAATGTTCAGCTAAAACGACAATGGACTATAAATAGAAAAAAAAAAACATTAAAAAAGCATAAAGAAGAAGTAAATAATAAGGTTTAAACCTAGGAAAGTACCAACATTAATAAAATATAGGACTTACCCCTTTCAAGTGTACTTTTAAGTTTAAAGGATAAAGATAATAATATTTCCCAAACTTATTCAATTGGAAAAAGAAGAAATTTAGAGTTTTTTAATAACTAAAAGTTACTCACCATAATTTTGAAAAAGCACATTAAATTAACCTGCAAAAAAAAGAGTCATAAAACTATTATAAATCTACTCGTCCCAACATTTTGAAGTAAAGTAGACATGTCTGACTTTAGTAAAACATGTTCACAAACTAGACCTGTTTTATTTAACAAATTCAACAGAAGCATCATTTAATAATAAAAGTTTCTAAAGCTATAGACCATGCTTTTTGTATAACTTCGACTTCGAAGTTATCGAGACCGGGTGCTTTCCCCTTTTTAAATGATATTATTGCGTTCGTAGTCTCACCGTTACTGAATTCTTCCACGTGGCAAATTAGTGGTGCTACAAATCTTTGGGCTCTTAGATATTTATGCTCTTCTGTGTCATTTGTCTCAGTGTCATCGGGAAGCACTGCACTTAACAAACTTTTTGTGGTATCCTTTCAACAAATGGTGGTCAGTCACAGTTTGTTAGGGTACTTAAAACTTCTGGAGTTTTTAGTTTTCCATTACTGAATTGATAAACCGAAGCCCCATGGTTCTGCATTATTATGTTCTGAAATGAATCTTTCAAAACAAAGTAAGCTTGTCTTAGTCACATTACTCATGTATTCATTACGGCATGCTTTGTAACGGCCTTTTTTTAACAGCCTTACTGCATAATTTTTCATTTTTTGATATACTTTTCGCATTTTTGCAACTGTTGCTTTTTTGATGGTTAACGTGTTATTCCACCAAGGTATTTTTGCTTTGTGCGCACGTTTACGTGGTATACTTTTGTCATATACACTGATTATTGAGCTGGTGATTTTTGCTTCTATTACATCAACGTCCTATTTTGATGCGCATGTTATATTTTTTGACAATCCTTGCCAAGGTGTTTCCAATAAGTTATCGAACGTCTCCCAATTAGCATGTTTAAGTGCATATCGGGCAACGTTGCCTGAGAACCTATTGCTATTATGTGCGCATATAGAATTCAAAGTTAGGACAATAGATCTATTATCACTAGAAGTTCAGTCTTCTTTTACTCTCCAGTTGGTTACTTTCCTCAACAACCCAACATTCATAAATGTTAGATCGATACTTGATTCACCATAGTCGCAAAAGTGCTTGGTGAAGAGACCAATGAGGTCTCGTCTTGCAATAAACTTTTCAATTAAGATTCCTCGATCGTTTGTGTCCTTGTTATGCCACAGTTTCGACTTAGTGTTAAAGTCACCAGTATTAATAATTGGAAGGCTTTTGAGGCCTTACATAATTTTATCGAGCAATCCACTGGGTCATCAGAGTGGATCAACACATACACAATGTGAGTCACATAATTGTGACGCCCTCAATACATCTAGGTCATTACTAAAGATGCATATAGCCACAATAATTTGTAAATAGTAGAAAGAAATAGATTGGGCGGTGAGATGGGGATTGGAAGATCTCCATCTCAAGAAGTTGGGTACCAGTGGACCCATACAGAAATTATGAAATGCTCCAAGCCAACAAGCGTCGTCATCCAAATGCAACACAACAATAGCCAAACGGAAACCATGAAAGGCAAGCAGACAATCAGCGCAAATAATGTCAGTCATTTAAATGATTCGATTAAAGCCCTTGAGGCTGAGATAAAATCAGTAGTAAAGATAAGGATTGCTAAACGAAACAGGTTCTATGAAAATCTTATTTCCATCAGGGATGTTGGACTTATGATGAGCCTCGAAATAGTTGGTCTTAAAGGTCGACTATAAGAACGAGTGGAAATAGTAGAAACACTACATAAACCGCAGAAGAGCAACCAAAAAATGATAAGGTGTATTATGCACTATTACTGAAAAACGCCGTGGTACTTGAGCCAAGTGTTCCTAAAAAGAACAAGAAAACTAATAAAACTCAATGGAAACCAACTAAGGAATAAGGTCAGTAATGGCATTATAATTGAGAACTCAAAAACCGAAGTTGTCTAGTTTTTTCTAACAAATAAAGTGTTTTCTAACAAATAAAGAATTGAGGCTGAGCTAGTAGCTACGCTACCTGAAAAGAGATTACCCAAAATCATTATCTACTATGTGAACCGCATAGAAAACTTAGAGGACGTAAAAGCTGGAAAAATTAATCAAAATAACGACAAAATAAGGAAAGAAGACTCTTAATTTGGATTCAAAACTGGGCCCAGAAACAGCTAGGTCGTCCACTGGGTAAAAGAAGTGTCGCGAAAAGCTCGGAATACTCTATTAAATAAACGCAGAGTAAACATTGGGTGGTCTTCGTGCAGAGCTTCCGACTATGTCCAAATCTCAAGGTGCTTTAAGTACCATGTATTTGGACATATTGCCAAGTTCTGCAAAGTGACCATAAATTCTGTCCAAGAAAAACGGTAGGGGCTAGATGTGTAAGCTGTAAAAAATCCAACAAAGCCTATACGACCATTCCTCGAAAAGCAGAATATGCTCAGCATACAAACATGCTGAGAACTTAGTCGTTCGAAAAACTGTTTATGACGATTAAAACCCAAATAAACGGTCAATTAAGGATATTCCTACTCAATATGCAAAATGCGAAATGTCGGAGGACATGAAAATAGACTCTGTATGCAAGAACCCTATAAGGCTAAAGAAATAATGGGTGATTTGGCAACATCAACAAGATGTCACTGGTGGTGGTGATAACATAAATTACTATTTACTACTATTTACAAATTATTCGCTCTGCACTTTAGCCGTTCAGCGGAGTTTTATTTCACCTTTTAGATGTGACCGCTTCTTCGTTGCCTCCTCTCAACCACATAGAGATATACAGTTGAGTTCCAGATTGTGATGATGATTTCTCTTCAAATAATTAGTTTTAAAATCAATTTTGAAAAATATCAAAGATATTAGCATTATTACTACGATTTTCGCATAACTGTCACGTGCAAAAGAGCCAGCAGATCACTTCTGCATTACTACCGTCAGATATCGACAAAGCATGTTGGAGTATATATAATTCACTTTGAGCAAGTCATATCATTTAATGAAGAAATGAAAAATCTGCAGAAAAATCTGCCATTACACAAATCCAGCAAATTTAAAGCCTTAAACCTTTTCATTAACAACAAAAGGGTGTTACGAATTGGTGGAAGACAAAAAAATTTAATAGCACCCTATGTTTCCTGGCACTCAATTATTTTGCCTACTAAATCAGTAATCACTAAAGCAATTATACGAGACTACCACAATAAATATTATCATGCAGGTTTTCGCCTAATCAACAATTTGTTGCCCGGAAAATATTGGATTATATACAAGCTAGAGATGTTGTCAAAGAAATGGTACATAAATGCGTAAAACGTGTCAAATAAAAACTAACACTTTAGTCATAATTTTATCTTTCCAGCAGAAAGGGTTAGATATGCAGATCCATCTGTAAATGTAGGCGTTGATGCTCCGGTCTATTTAAAGTGGTTCTCATAAGAAGGAGGGGACAAAAGTAAGCCCAGGCATACATATGATATTTGTGTGTCTTAGCATTAAAGCAACATACATAGAAATAGCAAGCGATATAACATCGCAAAGTTTTCTCGCGGCATTTAGTCGTATGATAGCAAGAGCAATTAAGCCAAATCAATTCAAATCCCTTCCCGGAATTTTTTGGTCACACTTCATACGTATAGAATGTAAACCATAGTATACAAAATAATATTAAATTTTCACCTTTTCCACATATATAACACCGACGTATGTTTATGCATTGTTTTGTACAAATTTTTTTAATTTTTCTATTTGATAGTTGAATTAAAATTGAAAAAAAAAATTGAAAAATGTACATGTTTCCGTTTTACATATATAGCTAGTAATATTATTATAACAATAGATTATTGTTATTTTTTTATTTATGCTGTTGTGACGTTGATTTATCCAGAAAACATGACATGCATTTATTAGAATTACGTTTCATGTTGTTTCAAAAAAAAAATAAAAATAAAAATAAAAAAATAATAATAATAAATTGTGGATGTGTTTTTATACCAAAACAAAAAAAATTAAAAATTTACCTCCCCCGAGACAAGTAAATAGATATAATTTTGACATGATCTTAGCGGAATTAAATGTCGGGCTATGATTGTTCAGGATATGTGAGAACTATTTGTGATGACTGTACATTATTAGACTTCATAAATTACATGTAGGTTACAAATGATAGGAACCTCCCAGAAAATTTTTTTTTCACGAAACAAATTACAACTCCTCAAAAATCAATGTTCACGAGTGATTTGGTATTATACGCCACGTCCTCAATTAAAATAAAAAACTTGTGCAAAATAGACCAACAATAAAATGTAAAATAATTAATATTTTAAATGACCAAAATGCAACAGCATTAAAAATAAAAGTGCATCGTCATCAATTGACAATAAGCTAAATAGTTATTGTAAAGATGTCACTCTCCCTCGAAAGAGAGAGAGTGATCTATCATTATAATGCTTTCCCTTTCGGAGTGATCATTAGTATATACTATATATATCTCGGGTATATACATCTTGTGATCATTCAAAGTCACTTGAAAGAAGAAACGTGGTCAAGCTCAAGTGACTCAATGTCGAAATTGCCAGAGATTTAGCCACACAGCGGTAAATTGCTGCAGAGGTTTCCATTGAATAAAATGCAAGGAAACCCATGAAAGAGGAAACTGCAAGAACACCACAGAGAACCGGCCATCCGCAAAGTATGTTAACTGCGGTGAACAATATCCAGCAAATCACAGCCAGTGTCAAGTGAGAAAAGAATTTTTATCCAATATTTCACCGCCTAAACCAGGTCCTACCTAATTTCCATCTGGTCTTGGCACTCGAAAGTTAGGGGTTTCATATGCTAATACAACGGCTAGCAACCTTTACGGCTCTAGACTACCCAGATCTTCGAATCAAAATAACTTTTCTCGCATACTTCAAGACTGCCAACAATTATTGGGCATAAACCTAGCTGACTTCAAAAAAAGATGTAATCACTTCTATGCTGAATACGAACGGGTCCCATCAACTAATATCGTTTAAAAAGGATTTGCTTTCATGCAATTCGTTTCCTCACCTCCTTCCTGCTAGAACAAATTCTATACATTTCTCTGAATGTCAATAGTCTAGTTTCACTACATCGGCGACAATAACTTGAAGAAATACACCTCCATCACCAGCTTCACATAGTTCTCCTATCCGAAACCCTCCTAACCCAACGATATAAATTTCAAGTCACTGGGTATACCACTTTCAAGCTAGATGCAATAAGTACCAAATCTGGAGGCACTGCTATTTTAATCCAGAATAACATTCCTCAATTGCAGTACTCAGAACAAATATTCCACGTTTGGCTCTATTTATTTACATGAGGCAAGTCAAGAGTCATGATTTAGAATATCTTTTTAATTCCAGTAACAAAGTTATCTTGGCAGGTGACTTTAATTTACGCCACACCACATGGAGTTGCCCAAATAATAACCAGAATTCTTAATTTTTGCAATAATTCCAATATCCAATAAAATGCTTCTAACGAACCAACATTCTCAAGAGGAAACTCGGTTCTTGATTTGGTTCTATCTAAAAATATCTCTCTAGTCTTGCATTAATTTTGCTCAGATCATTTACCAAGTATTCAGAATCTTTTTTAAGACACAAGCAAAAGAAACAAAAGTATCTTGCAACTACTCACAAGCCGACTGGATGCAATTTAAAATTCATATTCATCGAAACCTCCCAGAAGACTCGGAAATCACTACCGCTACTCAAATTGAGGAAAAAATGATCAAATTGACGAACGAAATCGAATTTGCTATCAAGGAAACTATACCTACCATTCAGAGCAAAGGTACCTTAAAAATTCCTCCTGAGCTCCAAAACCTCATTAAACTACGTAATCGAATGCGTCGGTTCTATTATAAATACCCAAAGTATATTTTGAAATCTGAAGCTAATTTTTATTCCAATATGATTTCCTGGTTCAGCCAACCAAAACTCTGAATTCACAAGTAGAATGCCTAAAATTCCCGATAAATCTCTGGAGATGTTTAATGAAATTCGAAAGCTTAATGGTAAAAAACCAAATGTTATTACTTCAATAGCTAAAGATCCTAGTCCCATCATAGATCCTAAAAAAATTGCAGAAGAAATCGCGTTTTACTATGAAAAAGTTCATACACAAACGATTCTCTAAAAGATCCATGTTTTGAACAGTTAATCAATAATTGTGTCCACAATTTTCTTAATTCTCCTCGTCTTAATCCAACTTTAATTGAGATAGTCGATAAAGCAGAAGTGACCAAAATTCTTCAGCATCTTAATAAAAGAAAAGCTCTGGGAGACGATAACATAGCCAACTCCGTACTTAGAAATCATCCAGATACAGCAATATCACAACTTACCAATATCATTATGGGTATCATTATGACAAGCTACTTTCCAGCTTGCTGGAAATTCGGCAAAGTTATCCCTATTCCTAAACCAGGAAAGCCCTCTAATAGTATAGACATACTCGCCCAATATCATTCCTAAATGGAATATCATTCTTAAACGGAATAAGTAAGGTGATGGAAATAGTTATTTTTACAGGTTCCACTTAGGAAGTAGAAGCCATTTTTTTTGTAGTAGCAGTGAACTATGAACGAGCTTTACGATTTAAAAAAAAAACTAACCAATTTGGTCTTAAATAAAGCATTTCTTCCTACTGTGGTTTCTGGAAAACCAACATAAAGTCAGTTAAGAAGCATTATCTAAATTGGGTCATGGGAAATTCAAATTTAACATTTGAAACATTTTGGTGGATGCTATCACCTGATAAGCAAAACTAAATGTTGCAAAAAATAAATATCAATAAAACAGGTTTTCTATTTAAAAAGATAACGACTATAAAATCTAATACATTTTAGTGTTGGTGTGCTGGATCCTTGAATACATTGTGAATAAAACGAATATGCAAAAGAAATTAAATCAGTTCTGCCAAAGGAGTAGCAATTCAGCTAAAGAACATATAGAACCAATAAATCTTATTTGTAAAAACATAAAGTATGTGGACTATGGTTTATGCGCCCGCGGTTTCATGCTTTTCGCAAAAGATAGAAAATAATCTTTAGTATTACCAACAAAGACATAAATTCTTTAAATCCTATACTAAAGCCGCAACGTCTGTGTAGATTATGGGAGCGTAAGACAAAATTACCATATGTCCTTGATGATACCAAAAAATATTTTTTTGTTCATAAATTTTACTTCTTTTGACTTAAATTTATACCGATAAAAATGCATTACATTTTCTGTTGTTTTTTTTTTGTTTGTAGTCTAGTTGTAAAATAATGGCTTACCAACCAAAGATAATAAAACTAAATTCGTTTTTTTTTCGTGTATTTCTGTTGGTTACAAAACCAAAAGCACATAATATTAAAACGGATTTTTTCGTTATAAGGTATGTGCGAAACGTAAATATAAGAATGAGAAATGATTTATCTTGTAAGCACAAACAACAACAACAAATCGGGTTAAAAACAAGTTATGGATACATATATATATATATATATATACATATATATATATATATATATATATATATATATATATATATATATATATATATATATATATATATATATATATATATATATATTTATATATATATATATATATATATATATATATATATATATATATATATATATATATATATAAATATATATATATATATATATATAAATATATATATATATATATATATATATATATATATATATATATATATATATATATATATATATATTTATATATATATATATATATATATATATATATATATATATATATATATATATATATATATATATATATATGTATATATATATATATATATATATATATATATATATATATATATATATATATATATATATATATATATGGCAAATCCTACAGACAAGGTATAATAACAAGCGATTGTTGGCCTCGTCGTATTTCAACGTAATAACCTCCCTGCACAACATACAACATCCATCAACGAGTATAAGAAACCTGCATGACATCATCATCGAGGTACTGCACAACATCCAAAATCATCAGTTGGAAAACCCATTTGAAGCAATCATTTCGCGTCTTGTAATGCAGAAGCTAGACTTCAACACTTTGGAGCGGTTTGAAAACCGTCTTGATTGCCCACGCGAAGTACCACCGTTAAAGAACTGCTTAAAGTTCTTGTTGAGAAGGTTTCAAGCGTTGGAAGCTTCCGGTAAATCTAGCGCGGTAAAAACTAGCTTCGGTTGGCTAACTTCCGGCCCAATTACAATCAATAAAGATTTACAAAATGCTGCAGTCCATATCGGTAGCAAAAAGGAGGAAGATATGTTCGCAAATCGAACACAAATATGGACACATTTTCTCGCAGACAACCAGCCAAGGCCAGAATGGGAGATATATTGTTCAAATTCCATTTAAAGAACATACAATTGGAGTTTCTTACAATTGGAAAAAAAATGGGACTGGAACCTTAACCTGAAGAAGCTTTATGAGACTTTCATAATCTTCCATGCAGACATTTACAGGCTTAAGTCTAAATGACGTGATACATATCGAGCCTCCCCTACAAAATAACTTGTGGTCCATACTTCTGAGATGGAGACTACATCGGATAGCGTTCACCGGGGATATCGAAAAGATGTATCGCCAAATAAAAATGCAGAGAGAACATCGGAGTTATCAAACTATTATTTGAAGAGAAAATAATTATCAACCATTGCAGCTAAAGATGAGATCGCTCAACATCCAGAAGCGAGTCGCATTCTCAAACGAAATTTGAATGTAGATGATGTCCTAACAGGTACTGTCACCGTTGAAGAAGCTCAACAATTGCAATCCCAACTAGTAAACCTACTTCATAAGGGAAAAATGGAATTAAGTAAGTGGTCTAGCAACCAGCAGACCATCTTGGCAGAGATTTCGGTAGAGACAAAATCATGATCGGTAATCTTACATTCACCGATGAACATGCGATTAAAACGTTAGGGGCGCGCTACAATCCAAAGGGAGATCACCTCATCTTCCACGTCCAGTTACCACACTCAACAACAATCTCACTAAGCGGCAATTTTTGTAGAAAATGTCAAAAAATGTTGACCCTCTGAGATGGCTGGCACAACTAACCATCAATTGCAAACTAATGTATCAGACAATGTGGAGTTGGAACTTGGTTTGGGATGACCTATTGCCACCCGAACTCTCCAAGAAATGGGATCAGCTAAAGAATGATTTAAATAAAATTCAAGCCATCCAGATACCACGATACCTTAACTATGCCGCGAACAACTGCAGTGTTGAGCTGCACGGATTTTGTGATGCTTCCGAATCCGCTTACGTGGCTGTAGTATACAGTAAAATTATCGTAAACGACCAAGTAACGACTACTAACGGCAAAAACTAAAGTGGATCCAATGAAATCCAAACAAACCATTCCCCGCCTAGAGCTAAGTGGAGCATTGTTGTTAAGCCGACTAGTACAACAGGTAACCAAAGCCCTAGACGTCCAATCACAATGTCATTTTTAATGTCGATGTTGACTTCGTAGCGACACTAAAGGTAATTAATCACAAAAAATGTAATTAGTTACCATATACTGTTCAGTCTGGTATTGACAATTATCACAGTTATAGACAAACAATAGATACAGACTTCCAATGACATTTTTCATATATTCGAAACAAAAATGCAAAATTACATTTTAATTAAAAAATTATAATAGTTAATTATTATTTTTTCCATTTAACGATTTTTTTTTATTATTTTAAAATTTCAACAACACTAATTATTTAAAATGGCGTTAACATCGAAACCATTTAATTTCAAATTAGATCAATCAAAAATAAAAAAAAAATAAAAATAAAAAATTAATGTGTGCAGTGAAATTAAATTTTCTACAATCACACAAATTAACAACGTTACACACTGTAATTAAATATGTATATAAATATACACATAGCTATATTATGTTCACCTATAGTTTGGCTATACATTAAACATACAAAGCGATAACATTAATTTAAATCGATTTTATTTTCATTTTCATAAATTAAAATAAAAATTACATAAAAATTTAACTTTGCGTGTTATGTAAATTGAAACGTACTGTATATATTATACGGGTGGGGGAGAGAAACGTAAAGGAAAATTGAAAATGTAATAAAATTGGAAAATGTAATTTAAATATAGAGTCAAGTTGTTATATACATATAAAAATTTTTTTTTCATAAATAAATAAAGCAAATTGCAATAAATTTATATGTGAAATGTAATTAAGATATTTTCCAAAGAAAATGCATTAAATTTTGTGAAAATTGTTTAAATTTCAAATAATAAGTTTCCATTTTCTTATTATTTTGATTTTTTATTTTTTTGGTCGTGGTTCATTAGTAAAGCAGGAATTGATTGCGATCGCTCTGACGAAATAACTCAACTTTAGTATTATAGTTGCCTTATCGTTAACCTCGATTTACGCTGTTTTCACTTGTCCTCGTTTTCAGTTACTTTATAAACGAGTTTTGAATGTCATTAAATATCATTCGGAAAGGAACAAAAAATAAAATATATAGCCAAGCTACTAATAACAATTGTTACTTGATTAAATATCAGAAAACGTTCAAATGAACTGCTTACTGCTAACAAATTAGTATTCCTGGATCAAAATGATGAATTTATAAATTATATTTTCTTGGTAGAAAACATAAATCATTGATTAGAGCCCATTACCGAAAAATGTGTACCTGTTATCGAACATTTTTAAATTTAATAAAAATGTACTTTTTCAAATACACATAATATCATTTTAATACCAACCTTGCAGGTGCGGTAAATATTATTAACTGCCGCACTTCTTCGTTTAAAGTGAAGCCAATTGTTTGCCATGTTAGACGTTCATCGAAGTGAATACCTTAATATTTTACTTCATCAGTTTGAGGTATATTCTGGTTATTCATTTGAATTGGTGGACATGTTCCTCTTCGCATTGCAAAGGTAGCATGTTAAGACTCAGCTTCATTAACTTAAATTCGCCATTTTTTCATCCATAAATTTGAATACTGTTAATATTTTCTTTGAAAACTTCTGTCGCTTTGATGGGGTCTTCATGTGATGACACTGTTGTGTCATCTGCAAATGTTGCGACCGTTACTTGATTGCTTGTAGGTAACTCTGCAGTATATAGCAGACATAATATCGGGCCAAGCACACTACCCTGTGGTATACAAGATTTAATTGGACGGACATTTGTATAAACATTCTGATGTTTTATAATAAAATATCTGTCATTTAAATACGATGTAAATATTCTATAGAATTCAAGAGGTAAGCATTGCTTTATTTTTTATTGTAATCCCACATGCCACACCTTAACAAATACTTGCGTTATGTCCATGAATACAGAAGAACAATAACTTTTTTCTTCCAGAGCTTCTTAAATTACCTGAACTATTATAGGTACTTGTCTTATTGTTGAGTGCTCTGGCCTAAATCCAAACTGATGGTCCAGAATCAGCTTCTTTTCCAGCAATATAGGCTCCAGGCGCTTAAATAGTATTTTTTCGAATAGCTTAAACATTATTGGTAGCAAGCTTAAAGGTCTAAACGACGTTACCTCTTCTGGGGGCTTGCCTGGTTTTGGTCTCAATATTACTTGGGAAACTTTCCATTGTATTGGGTTCTTAGTATCTAGTTCTGCGTTGAATAAGTAGATAAGAAATCGAATACCATTTCAAAACCTTTCCTGTGGGGCCTTCTTAGGATTTAACTCTCTCTGTGTTACAGTTTTTACTTCAAAAATAGAAAACTTCGTGATTGTATGATTCATTTGCAATGATAATTATAAATGCATTTGAATGTTGTTATTCTCTCCGTCCGTAGTTTCGAATGGGTATGGTTGAAATACTCTTTCGAAATGGTCAGCAAATACATCAGCCTTTTCTCCTTTCTTTCTCACGGTTTTTACGTATTGGCGGAATATAATGTTGTAGTGGTTTAAGCTTCTTAGTCACTTTCCATAGTGAATAATCCGTGTTTTCTGTTAGTAAGAGTCGCGACAAATATTCTTGAATTGACTGATTTTTTCCATTGAGCAGTAGTTTTTTAAACTGTTTGACCGCCTTGTTTAACTTGCTTTATCTTCTGTTGGTCTATATCGTTGCCGTTGCTGTCTTAACTTTCTTTTGTCCTTAATCATTTCCTTAACAAGATTTGAACATTCCCCATTCCTTTTTTTTCTAATTTTTTACTGGTGTGGATTTTCAAACAAAAATGTAAAAATGTAAAAATGTAAAAATGTAAAAATGTAAAAATGTAAAAATGTAAAAATGTAAAAATGTAAAAATGTAAAAATGTAAAAATGTAAAAATGTAAAAATGTAAAAATGTAAAAATGTAAAAATGTAAAAATGTAAAAATGTAAAAATGTAAAAATGTAAAAATGTAAAAATGTAAAAATGTAAAAATGTAAAAATGTAAAAATGTAAAAATGTAAAAATGTAAAAATGTAAAAATGTAAAAATGTAAAAATGTAAAAATGTAAAAATGTAAAAATGTAAAAATGTAAAAATGTAAAAATGTAAAAATGTAAAAATGTAAAAATGTAAAAATGTAAAAATGTAAAAATGTAAAAATGTAAAAATGTAAAAATGTAAAAATGTAAAAATGTAAAAATGTAAAAATGTAAAAATGTAAAAATGTAAAAATGTAAAAATGTAAAAATGTAAAAATGTAAAAATGTAAAAATGTAAAAATGTAAAAATGTAAAAATGTAAAAATGTAAAAATGTAAAAATGTAAAAATGTAAAAATGTAAAAATGTAAAAATGTAAAAATGTAAAAATGTAAAAATGTAAAAATGTAAAAATGTAAAAATGTAAAAATGTAAAAATGTAAAAATGTAAAAATGTAAAAATGTAAAAATGTAAAAATGTAAAAATGTAAAAATGTAAAAATGTAAAAATGTAAAAATGTAAAAATGTAAAAATGTAAAAATGTAAAAATGTGAAAATGTAAAAATGTAAAAATGTAAAAATGTAAAAATGTAAAAATGTAAAAATGTAAAAATGTAAAAATGTAAAAATGTAAAAATGTAAAAATGTAAAAATGTAAAAATGTAAAAATGTAAAAATGTAAAAATGTAAAAATGTAAAAATGTAAAAATGTAAAAATGTAAAAATGTAAAAATGTAAAAATGTAAAAATGTAAAAATGTAAAAATGTAAAAATGTAAAAATGTAAAAATGTAAAAATGTAAAAATGTAAAAATGTAAAAATGTAAAAATGTAAAAATGTAAAAATAACAAAAAAATATTCACTTTACTATTTATTTTCAGATTAATCGATACAAAATCACCGAAATTATTTTAAATATAATTTCATTAGAATAGTTAGACGTTAAAAATATCGAATTTACCGTTTTTATACCAAATTCACTAGAGACCGATGAAGGTGCTGGAAGGAAAAAATTGCCAATTGAAACTGTCAGCGAATATGGAAAATGGAAGTTGAGATAGATTTAAATAACAATAAACCAATTGAAGCAACGTATTTGAACACAATCAACCCAATAATTAAAATTAAATTGATACCTAAAAAACAAATACAGGAACCAACACAGAAACGAGCACGAATAGAAACCCTTAAACTGTCAAATCAATGAAGTTATGGAGATAGTGATTGTAATATTTAAAAAAGTAAAATGTAATAAAGTTGGGCAGCATTCTGGAAATTAATTCTGATTTGTCGGTAGCATCGCAGCAAGGCAATTTTGGAAATTCCTAAAAAGGATGATTTGATTACAAAAGTGATGAATTCATCAAATTTGTATTCAGCTTAAAATAAAATAAACTTTTATAAATATTAGTAATTGTGTAATGTTTACCGTTATTGAAATTCTTATTTTTTTCCGAGAACAAAAATTACCAAGGAGAACATTTTTTTGGTTTAAATTGAACAATGAGAAATAATGTTTGACTAAATCATAATAATAGTCTTTCGGAAAATAATTATCTTGTTAAAGTGTTTATTGGAAAATGAATAACATGTTTTTAGAATAAGTTCCGTATGCGACTACTTGTTTTGAAAGTGTTGTGATGTGATTTGTATGTTTAACGGTAATTTCAATAAAATTTTCGTGGTAAATATTTTTTTGTTTTAATGTATAATTCATATACATTTAAGAGTTTTGTGTGAATTATAGGGTATGGGAAAGTTATTTTCAAGTCAGTTTTTTGATTAACTCTCCAAATTCACAGCAATTGAGTTTTTTTTCTAATTACAATGTTTTATTTTGGCTGATTAAGGGTTTTTTCAACTACATGGTTAAATAGAAAAGCTCGAAAATGGAAGTCACGTAAGGACCACCCTAGAAATAATTAAGCTATTAAGGTTAAACGATAGCTTATATTCAAAATTTCTCCATGGTATGAATTGAGGCAAAATAGCTTTAAAAATAAGACCTCGTTAAAACCTCATCCACTTAGCCCCAAAAAATGTTACATTATATACTTACGACCCTAGTTGGCCTTATCAAATTTACACGAATAGTATTCACGTAAACTGTCGTTAGAGACCTTGAGTTTTATTTCGTTTTTATAGATCATAACCTACATTAGCATCTCCGACTGTGAAACAATGCATATGGCACTTGAAACATTTATTCTACAAGTTAGTCTAGCTTGAAGTTAACATTAATTAAAAAAATGCCATTAACAATCGTAAGTTTATGCCGCACACTATTTATCGCCTCGATTAATGATAAATATCTCAGTCGATCGACTATAGTCATCACATGTTTAAGTTGGTTTGACTGATTAAATAAACTATCTCCAAACAAGAAAATTTATCTGAAGTATAGCTGAATTACACTCATAACGAACATTTAATGTTTCATTGAAAAATCTTTCACAACATTACAGAGAAGGACATAACAACTTGTAGGAGTGGCATGTAACGACTAATAAATCTAACTGAAAAAGGACTGCAAATAGAAATTAATTACAAAATTCTATAAAAACATTTCAGGACACGTTTATTAAGGCTTACCAGTAAACGGTTTCTTCATAAAACATTTGGTAATCATTATTGACGTTCTTGATTATTTAGTACATTGACAAAATGCCAATTGTAATGCTAAAACTATGTTTTATGAAACAGGTAATTTTTTATCGAAATGACGAGATTTTTTTTCGAAAAGTTTAAACTTAACATTTTCGTGACATACTAATTTATTTAAGGTTTCTTCTTATTTTTTTTTCCTGTTTTAAATTATTTTACGCATTTGTGGACATTTTCGGTACTATCTATAGTTGGCTATTAACAAGATATTGGGTTAAACCAGGTAAAAAGAAATCTATCAAATCATTTCATTTAATAGTCGAACGAATAGTTTATATATATATATATATATATATATATATATTTATATATATATATATATATATATATATATATATATATATATATATATATATATATATATATATATATATATATATCTACCCACTTTTCCCATTTTGATGAGAAAATACAACAAATAAAAAAAGTGTAAATCAAATGAAAATAGCAAGAAAAATTATTCGAAAAAGGACCAACCGAAGTGAAATAAGAAAACTACTAGTTTCATGATATATTTCAGGATTAAATTTGTGTGTTTGTACGTCTGTATATATTACGTATATGTTACGGATATAAAAAATGATGACATCTAATGAATACCATTTTGATTAAAAGAAAAACTGATTAGATAATATATGGGATGAAACGTTATTGATGTTAGCTGAACACATATTGAGTATTCTACACGCACACACCCACACATACACGTACACATACAATTTGGCCAACTCAAACGTTTATAGTAGAAAAGGAAGTAAAAATTATCTGATTTGATTCGACTTTATTTATTCGGATGTGTCTCTCAACAGTCTAAAATAAAGTAAATGCAACATCATTGAAAGAATATTTAGCCAACATAACAAAAAAAAATGTAAACCCTATAAAGCAAATGAGTGTAAAATATACGTCAAATACCATTGGGATTATTTTTATTGAAAGAATTTTCCATTTTATAGACTATTTTTATACTTTATGAAAATTAGTTTCCAATTCGGAATACTTTTGTCATATGCTGATTGGTAAATTTAAGAGGGTATAAATAGTATAATATAAGTCTATTTCCACCTGATGTTTTTATTTAAAAAATTTAAATTACAGTTTTTAACTGTTGAAAAGAAAATATTTCAAACTTAACCTTCTAAATTTTTTTTAGTGTTTGAAGATGGCTGAATGAACGCAAATGTTGATATTATTACTTTGTTAGTTATATGGAGATCAGTTGTTAATATTCATAAAACATTGGTCCAATGATGCTATCTTGTGAAATACCTGTAGTAATATCATTTTAGTCAGTGATATTTAATTAATTTTATTTTACGATAAAGCTATTATTGTCTCGATAATTTGACGTGTTTCGATAATGTGACGTGTTGTTGTTGTCAAAATAATTGTAGATCAACTAAATCAGTTAGATCTTAGCAAGTTGTTTTTTAATTTTATGGAAGTGCTATTAAATTAAAACTAATTTGACGTTTGCTGCTTATTATGTGAGTTAAACATTGAAATCTAAGCAGTGATTTTAGTTACGAGAAAAACAGAAAATCCTCATTAACTTAAGTGAGAGGTCAACAACTGCACTCGCACCATCTATTTAATTAAAGTCGTTTCGAAATCGCGAATGATCGATTTATACTTGAAATTGAATTTCAATTTTTGCCATCCATTTTGTTCTTATCTGCAAGGTGGTTTAATATTCCGAAGCAAATGAAGCATTTATGAAGATCAACCATTTAAACATCTTTGCATCTTTACAATCTTGACTAGAAGCATGTACAAATTTCTAGTATTTTAATATTGTTTTCACATCAAGTCGTTGATTGGCTGCCTTTTCGGTATTTGTGCATTATAAAAAAACGTGTTTTCAACTATTCCTCGGTCGGCCTTAAATACTTTAAGCAGCTGATGAACGTTTAAGTCAATAGATCGATCACAAGCTCCAAATGAACTGCTTTGATTGAACAACAATTGAAAATAGTGACATAAACTATTTTCATCACCTTACACTGAGTGTGATGACGCACTCTCAGGAAACTAGTCAAATCTTATCTGATCACTTCAAATGAACATATCGAATTAAAGACTTTGTGGTGTATACACATAATCCCTAGGATCCCTTTCTTCAAATGCCCATACTTTAATAACACCAACTCTTTTGTACTCAGATTTAACCCATTTTAAATCAAATTCATTTTCTAATGGGTGATACCGTGTATTTAGGCTTCCAAAGGTCCTGACAAAATATTTTAGCCAAGGTAGTTATTGGCCCGACAAATCCCAATGGTTCAAAAAGACTGCCATTTCTAATACAACTACTCTTAAGTGGTGACAGAATGAACTGTCGTTATTCCTTAAACTGGCAAGTAAAACCGTAGCTGTCTTGATCAGGTTGCTAAATTATTCTCAAAGCCTTTGATAGCATTCTGCACATCAATCCTTATTCGTTGTACCAACTCATTCGATTTTACATAACCGACAACGTTTGGAACTACAATAAGTGCAAAAAAAATTAAATTATTTCATGCTAGCAAATTCAGTAGATTAAAACTCTAGCATTCGGTAAACATTTTTTCCAAAAAAAAAATTGACAAGAAAAGTCTTTGAACTACCAAATTAAATAATTTTGCTGCACTCACGTCCGTTAATTTTTCAATAACTGAATTAGAACTCTCATATTAACTCAACTAGCGAACGCACGAGCAGAGCCATATGGGCTTTTCGGTATATGTTCTGCAGAACTTTGGCCTCAGCTAAAAAATGGTTTACTGGATGTACATCATGTTAGTGATGCCAATTGTCACCTCATAAAAGTTATTATGAATAAACTAACCTCATTACAGAGGCTAGCATATCTTGGATCCACAGGTGCTATGTGCATTGATAATACGGCAGCAATGGAAGCCTTCATCGGACTCACTCCACTTTATATCTACGTCAAAAAATAAGCTGCTAACTTTGCAGCTAGATTACCACTACTGAAATAATATAGTCGTGATGATCATATAGGTTACCTGGGTATCTTGAATGAATTTTTACTCCCGGACGTGATGCCCAAAGAAATCTGCTTTGGCAAGGATTTCGTGGTTACAGTCCTTGATAGAACAGACTAGGATACTGGTGAACTTCCTATGGAATCTAATAGCCTAGTCTGGTTCACGGAAGGATCAAAAATAGATAGTGGAGTCGACATTGGGGTTTTTAGACTCAACCACATAATTTCAAAATCACTGGGAACTTATCACAGTGTTTTTCTAGCCGAAATTCACACCATTGAAACCTGTGTCTTAACTATTATGACTAAAGGTCTTAAAAATGTCTCCATCTACATTTTGTTGGACAGCTAAGCAGCATTGAAAGCACTGTCTGGATTCTAAGTCGGTTAAAAAATACAGTGCTTGGCCTATTGAAACTGTATTTCTGGCCTTAGACAAGCCAATTCTTTTATTAGGCCATTTCACCATAAGAACTTGGCAGTCAATTTCAATAAAGGCAATACCAGAAAACTAGCGAGTTTTCTTTCAGGCCACTGTAGCTTGAGATATCAGTTGAATTAAAGGAACCTGTCCACAGAGACGGAGTGTCGAGTGACGGAGTGTCAGTTTTGAAGTGGAAAAACTGCAGAGCTCATACTATGTGATTGTGTGCTCTCTATACACTGATGTGGCTTCATTATAAGGAGAGGTATTTGACCCGGCAGAAATATTAATTGGCCCTTGCGAGCAGCATTCTCACCTTTATTGGGAAGATGCAGAAGCTCTTGGTCTACTAAACCCACTAAAATAATAGTTATTTTGGTCGCAATGCAACCATGATGTAACGTTATCTGTTGTTTAGGAGAGAAAATTTAAAAAGATGCCTAGTAATGACACAAGAGATACAAATTGCCCATCTATTGTTCGTAATTAAATAAGTTTCTTAATCTATAGAGCAGTTTGCATGTAGCATGTGGTTCCAGGATATCAAAACAAATGAGATGAAAGAGTATCTCTAGTGCTTGAGTAGGAGTACTCCCAAGAGCACCTCTAATACACAAGGCAGCCGTTCTTTGCATTTTCATCAACAACTTTTGGTTTGCCCCTCTATTTAAGGTGGGGCACCAAACTTTAACTCTATACTTTAGAATTGGTCTAACTAAAGAGGTGTAAAACCAATACTTACAATATGAGGCTTAAGCCCCCTTCCATTTCCAATGTCATTTTTATAGGAGAGTGCTATCGCAGCTTTGTTTAGGTTTTTCAGAATATTTGGCTTCCAGCTTAGTTTGCTTTCCAAAATAAGACCCAAGAATTTCTTTTTGCGGTATTCTAAACAACTCTATTAAGAGTTGGTGGTTCAAAACGGGGAAGTTTATATTGCCAGAAAAAACCCAATTCAGTCTTAAGTGAGTTAACACTAAGTCCAAAACTATTGGTCAATTTAGTAAGAATCTCAAGAGCATTCTGCACAATACCTCTGAGAGTAGGCAACTACTTTAAAGCCTTTGTCTTCTAGCTATAAAGGCCATTTATGACCAAGTTCCAAAGAAGGGGGAATAATACACTACCTTGTGGTGTACTCTTACTTACAAATTTACGGATGGATGATACAACTAGATTCTCCATTATGAACGCCTTTGACCATTTGATCAATTCAGCTTCCAAGTACAACATTAACTTATTATAGAAGGCTTCAGTAGTCCATTTTTCGGAATATGACAAGGTGCGAGGCTTCTTTTGAAAATCTTCTCAAGCCTGGGAACAGTAAGGTCAGTGGTTTTTTGGATATCGGCAGGAATGACGCCATCCAGACATGCAGTCTTGGAAAGCTTGAAACCGTTTGCTGCCAACAATATGTTTCTCCTATTTCCAATTTTCCCCGCGAAGCCAGTAGCCTTAATATCATCTGGCAAAATAGGAGAAGAGCGGGGAGGTAGATGGAAAAAAATACTACCCGCGGACCAAAACCAGCAAGAAGCGTCTGTTCACCAGGAGGCAGCTTTACTCAGCATCATTTCCTCATGCTAGGTTCCTCTTTGCGGTAGTGTAGAAGCTGGCAAGCGCGTCGCAGGAAGTTCTCGATGAGGTAAGGGGTCTGGATGAAATTACCGCCAAAGAAGATTTGCATGTGGCAGTCATTAAACAACTTGACGCAATTAAGGCGCTTTCTATATGGGCCTTCCGATTCCTACGGAATAGCTAAGGTGGAAGAGAATAGCAACGATAAGCCTCCCTGCAAATACAAGCATGACGTTAATAACCGACGGTAAAATAAAAGTTAACTGAATCTTCTGCAGATTGCGTGAAAAAGTGGCTCCCATGCGGTGCCATAAATTCATAGATTTCGGTTACAGAGCACAAACATGTAATAGTACGGAGGACCAAAATAACAGTTGCGTTAAGTGCGGTGCCGATCGGCATAGAACCCAAAGTTGCAAGGGACAAGCATCCTGCTCATTAAGCATGGAGAAGAAACTGAAGGTGTGGCCCTCTTACCAGGGTGCAGTAAGGATAATTAAACGACGATAATGGATTTCCTACAACTCAATCTCAACATTGTGCGATAGCACAAACACTTTTAATGCAGACCGTGAGGAACTTGGAATAGATGTGATACTATTAAGTAAACCCTAGCAAAGCAAAGATTGCAGCGCATGGGCCGAAAACAGTTTTTTGTCAAAGCGGCGATCTGGGTATGCGGTGCCCGACTCAAGCCACTTTCAGAAGAAATTAACGGTAACGAATTTGTCAGGGCTACCATCAGATATAACAGTCAGCAGTTATAACAGTCTACAGCTGTTACATGCCAACTGCGAAAGACTTCGAAACATTCCTGGACAGATTATTTCTTGATGCACACAACAAACACCCAGTAGTCATTGCTGATGATTTCAATGCATGGTCAAAGGAATGGGCTGCACATGGATGACAGCTAAAGGACGCATTCTCATGGATGCTTTTGTGAAATTGAACAAAGACCAAATAATCACTGGCACTCAGCACACATTCACCAACGAAAGAGTAGGGTCAGTTATTGAACTCACATACATTGTAGTGTAGCGATCCGAGCCATGGACCAAAGGCATGCAGGCTGGAGAACCGAAACCTTTGATAGTAACGTTTTTGTGGTCATGCTACAGAAGAGCATGTCATTGAGGAGCCCAGCAAAAGAATTGGCACAGAAACTCTCGACGCAGCTAGAAATGATGTGTGACGCAGCAATGGCCAGAAAGACCTATAATGGAAGCCATTAACCAGTCTACTGGTGGACAGGCTGCGTATAGAATATCACCATTGCAGGAGAAGGTACAAGCAGTCGAGAGGAAGCCTTGAATCTACAACAACTATTTAGAACTGCTAGAAAGATTATATTAAACAAAAGCAAACACAAAATTTTTGCAGAACTATGTGATTGTACCAAAATGGACCCTTAAAACACATGGCACAGACTTGTAATGAGCAAACTTTCATGTTACAGAAAGACAACGACGAGCTGCTCCGTACTGCTCAAAAAGATCGTGGAAACGCTATTTCCAGCGTAATTCCGTGGGTAACATCAGATGAAGTAATGCAAGAAATTAATAGGTTTTGGGGTCCAAACGGCATCTGGTCCAAATAACATCCCTAACCGATTGTTTAAAACCTAGGAATACCTACATTCCGATGTTCTAACGAAAATTTATGATAGCTGCATTAAATATAATTTGGTGTCAGATCACTGGAAGCGATAATGCCTAGTGTTGGTACCAAAGCCTAACAAGCTACCGAAGATTCATTTGCGTATTGCCCAATCTGCATATTAGACACGGCCGAGAAAGTCCTTGAGCGGAAACTATTTGACAAGATACAGAATGCAATAGCCGAGAGTTAAGTGGAGTATCACAACGACAATATGGCTCCAGAAAGTCTTAGTCCACCATCGATGACATTGATGAACTCGTTAAAACAGCACAAGAGGAAGTTGAGGGGAAAATTTGGAGGGGCGGGGCAAAATAGTACTAAATGATCACTCTTGCCGTAAAAATGCGTTCAACTCTGGCACCTAGACGAGATTGCAGAATCGATGTACCAATTTTTAGATGCCAGCGTATGTAAGGCTAATGTTGGATTACTATTTCAAAAGAATACTGCTATATAATATGGATAAAGGCCCACGAGAGCATGCAATCTCTTAAGGTTCAGTGCTTGATCCGCTTCTGTGGAACGCCGTGTATGATGGCATACTTCATGTATCGTTACCTCATGAGATCTAAACCATTGGATATGCGGACGACATAGCGATAGTGGTCACTGCAAAACACCTGGAAAAGGTTGTTCTCAGAACAAACCAACGCAAGACCAACGGAAGATTTTCCACCTATGGGCAATAAAAAAAAAAAAAAAAAAATTGTGACTCACCTCTCTTATTTGTATCACTGCTTCCCCAGATTGTATGATATGAGTTAGCATCACAACCAAGGATGACTCCAACCTTCCGTACCTGAGCATCCATTACTGGATTTGCAGAAGGGAGTTTGCCTCATCATACAGAAAGTACGCTTTTATAAACCATGGATTTTATTTGCCAACCTTGATGCTATAACTGCTATACTACATCTGTATCGGTGTAATTTGCAAGCAGATAGATATTTAGTTTGTTTTTTTTTGCAAAAATGCGTGATCAAATCCTATCTTCTTGCTGTACAAACAGTTAGTTATAATTAGGAGCCCCGATTCCAGGAACCCGATTATCATTGATACGTGGTTCTTGAGCCAAGATGACATCAATGTCATCTTTAGCCTAACAGTGATGAAGGTTGATTTGAATAAATTTTAACATTTTTCTGTTTAAATTCAACCTCCACCACAGTGGAATTAGATTCTTTAGTTAAATCGGAGTCGATACCGAGTCCACAACTAAGTATCGGAAAACTCAGTTTCCAAAGAATTTTTGACCTCCGCCTTTTCAGGATTAGACGAGGTTCTGTGCATTGCGGAAGTATCTTCCAGATAATCGGCGGTGCTATTTAATGGCATTTGTAAAATAAGTCGGCACAATCAAAAAATTATAATTAAAATCAGTTAATGCTTAATTTATAAATAATTAAATAACGCTAAAAAAAATAAAACAATTTGCTGTTCTATATATTGAAGAATTAAATAATATTTGAAAATATTATCATCATAAAATTCCACGAATAGGGATTACAGTAGATTTATCATAATTAAAAGTTTGTAATCGGCTTTACAACATTTCGAAAAATTATAATTAACGTTATGTAAATTATATATTTTTTTAATTTTAATTTTATGTTATAATAATTAAATATGTAAATTAATTATTTTTATTGTAATTAATGGAGTTTAATATTTGGTCTTATGTTAAAGATCGAACCCAAAAATGTGTTGTTTTATATAGTATAAATTAAAGATGATGACATAAATATTTAATTAGCAGAAAAATAATTTTCTGTTAATCTCAATTGAATACCGAACTTTACACCTTCCCCAACTAATAAGCCTTTTAACTCTAAAATAATTCAAATATAAATGTTAACACCATACCATATTACCACCTTATCGATTTTTATGTATGCATAAAATAGATATAAACTTTATAAAAAAAAAAAAATGGCGAAAATATGTAAATTGAAAAGCATTTAAGTTAATTTTTCTATTTTACCCCGTAACATATACAAAATCTAAACTCGCCCATTGAATATAGAAACGAGCTATAACAACAACAAAAATCTCTAATTATGCTTTACACATTTTGTGTTTGCTTACTAACTGATAATATCATTAGAACTAAAACAAACAACAACCAAACTATAAAAATTAATTAAATTATAGTACATTTTAATTAGTAATGCTTTCAAAACATTTTCAAAAAAATAAAAATCCAAACACGTTTATAATTATTAACAACAACGGTCGTCGTATAAATGAGTACCTGAGGATAATGCCCATGTTCTATATTTTTATTTAGAAAACACTATGTTGTGCACAAACAACATATACTATTTTATTATTATTCATTTAATTTAAATAAATTAAATTTTGTTATGAAATCGACATAATACATAAAATTATGTCTGGACTATATAAAACACTCTGTTTAGACATTTAATTATACAACATGTTGACGTTAATAAATAATTTTTTTTGACATAAACGATCCCGTGAGAGAAAACTTGAAACTCCAATGAGGGACGTCCCTGAGTGATAGATGGATGAATTACCAATATCACGTGGAAGGTAAAAGATAAATAAAATAACTTTTGCTGACCAACGAGACCATATGACACTCCAGCTAATGGGCTGGAAAACCCATCCATTTGGAAGCATAGGCCCTATAGATCATGTGGGCAGCCCAATATTATATGACTAAAATAATGCTAAAAGGCATTTTATATTGCAAGCAACGAAAGACCGTAGGAGAGGTCACAGCCAATGGAGCTTTCAGTTGCCATATGTTCATATTGTATTAAATTTTTACTTAAATTTAAGCATTTTCAAAAATTTAAAATCTAAATCTGTAACAATGGCCTGATTGGGCTCAATGATACTTCTGAAGCAAATCTCATTGAAATTTTTCAATTCATTTTTTAGCTGCAAAGGTAATTAGGGGTTAGGGTTAAGTCGACATTCTAACAAGATTATGATGGCCTAGGATTTTGAAATTTTACTTCTCTACCAAAAATAAAACCAAGTCACTTTATTTTTTTTTTAAACTTCGGTTTCTTTTGCCTCCCAAACCAAACCGCAATCATATTGAGAAAAAATTAATGGACAAAATTACTTTGCACGAAAATGGCATTTGGTATTGGGACAATTAAAGACCATCTTTTTATGATTCCAGTATGTTTTTTAATAAGCAATGCCATTTGAAAGATTCACAAACAGTCGATTAAACTTCTATTGGGTTTTCCACACTTTTCAGAGGTTTAAGCATAACAAAGGAAATTCGTTAATGGTAAAATTTTACTTTCGATTATAATTAGATCAGCAATGGCTTATAAAATAGTATCGTTATTTATAAATTTTGGGTCCGTTAATATTTCAAAAATCGTTAATGGGTCAAAATTATATAATTTTAATTAAGACCGTCCTGACCCAAAAATTATTCGTCATAGACATCCCGAACAAAAATGTTGAATGCTTGGTTAGAATATTAAGCTTCATAAATTATCAGACGTTCAGTTCTTAAAAGTTAATAAAAAGATTAGATACACAAGCAATTGGATGAAAAAGTCAAAACAGTTAAATAAGAGGTCAGCTTTTGGAAAAATGTTTCAACAAATCATCAAGCCTGGTTTGCAATAAACGCCACCATACTGTCACAATCACGGATATAATAAAGCACAATTAAAGCACAAAAAACATTAAAGAGACATCAAACTTCAATCAACGTTCCCCTCGGTGAGAAAACCGCAATTACTCCTTTAAATTATCAATATAAAAAATGGAAAAACCACCCTTTTTAACTAGCGCTTTCGTTTAATAAGCAACCAATTGCAAGGGAGTCTCCAACTTTTTCATCATCACAGCATATGTACTTCCAACTGCCGATTGTTTAGTGTGGGAGTGCTGAAAGAATTGGTCCGGCGTTGTTCAGTAGCTTGGTAAAGTAAGATTCTACCCGTGTATGGTACCTGTAATAATTTGTGAGGACCTTATTATATTATTATATTATTATATTATTATATTATTATATTATTATATTATTATATTATTATATTATTATATTATTATATTATTATATTATTATATTATTATATTATTATATTATTATATTATTATATTATTATATTATTATATTATTATATTATTATATTATTATATTATTATATTATTATATTATTATATTATTATATTATTATATTATTATATTATTATATTATTATATTATTATATTATTATATTATTATATTATTATATTATTATATTATTATATTATTATATTATTATATTATTATATTATTATATTATTATATTATTATATTATTATATTATTATATTATTATATTATTATATTATTATATTATTATATTATTATATTATTATATTATTATATTATTATATTATTATATTATTATATTATTATATTATTATATTATTATATTATTATATTATTATATTATTATATTATTATATTATTATATTATTATATTATTATATTATTATATTATTATATTATTATATTATTATATTATTATATTATTATATTATTATATTATTATATTATTATATTATTATATTATTATATTATTATATTATTATATTATTATATTATTATATTATTATATTATTATATTATTATATTATTATATTATTATATTATTATATTATTATATTATTATATTATTATATTATTATATTATTATATTATTATATTATTATATTATTATATTATTATATTATTATATTATTATATTATTATATTATTATATTATTATATTATTATATTATTATATTATTATATTATTATATTATTATATTATTATATTATTATATTATTATATTATTATATTATTATATTATTATATTATTATATTATTATATTATTATATTATTATATTATTATATTATTATATTATTATATTATTATATTATTATATTATTATATTATTATATTATTATATTATTATATTATTATATTATTATATTATTATATTATTATATTATTATATTATTATATTATTATATTATTATATTATTATATTATTATATTATTATATTATTATATTATTATATTATTATATTATTATATTATTATATTATTATATTATTATATTATTATATTATTATATTATTATATTATTATATTATTATATTATTATATTATTATATTATTATATTATTATATTATTATATTATTATATTATTATATTATTATATTATTATATTATTATATTATTATATTATTATATTATTATATTATTATATTATTATATTATTATATTATTATATTATTATATTATTATATTATTATATTATTATATTATTATATTATTATATTATTATATTATTATATTATTATATTATTATATTATTATATTATTATATTATTATATTATTATATTATTATATTATTATATTATTATATTATTATATTATTATATTATTATATTATTATATTATTATATTATTATATTATTATATTATTATATTATTATATTATTATATTATTATATTATTATATTATTATATTATTATATTATTATATTATTATATTATTATATTATTATATTATTATATTATTATATTATTATATTATTATATTATTATATTATTATATTATTATATTATTATATTATTATATTATTATATTATTATATTATTATATTATTATATTATTATATTATTATATTATTATATTATTATATTATTATATTATTATATTATTATATTATTATATTATTATATTATTATATTATTATATTATTATATTATTATATTATTATATTATTATATTATTATATTATTATATTATTATATTATTATATTATTATATTATTATATTATTATATTATTATATTATTATATTATTATATTATTATATTATTATATTATTATATTATTATATTATTATATTATTATATTATTATATTATTATATTATTATATTATTATATTATTATATTATTATATTATTATATTATTATATTATTATATTATTATATTATTATATTATTATATTATTATATTATTATATTATTATATTATTATATTATTATATTATTATATTATTATATTATTATATTATTATATTATTATATTATTATATTATTATATTATTATATTATTATATTATTATATTATTATATTATTATATTATTATATTATTATATTATTATATTATTATATTATTATATTATTATATTATTATATTATTATATTATTATATTATTATATTATTATATTATTATATTATTATATTATTATATTATTATATTATTATATTATTATATTATTATATTATTATATTATTATATTATTATATTATTATATTATTATATTATTATATTATTATATTATTATATTATTATATTATTATATTATTATATTATTATATTATTATATTATTATATTATTATATTATTATATTATTATATTATTATATTATTATATTATTATATTATTATATTATTATATTATTATATTATTATATTATTATATTATTATATTATTATATTATTATATTATTATATTATTATATTATTATATTATTATATTATTATATTATTATATTATTATATTATTATATTATTATATTATTATATTATTATATTATTATATTATTATATTATTATATTATTATATTATTATATTATTATATTATTATATTATTATATTATTATATTATTATATTATTATATTATTATATTATTATATTATTATATTATTATATTATTATATTATTATATTATTATATTATTATATTATTATATTATTATATTATTATATTATTATATTATTATATTATTATATTATTATATTATTATATTATTATATTATTATATTATTATATTATTATATTATTATATTATTATATTATTATATTATTATATTATTATATTATTATATTATTATATTATTATATTATTATATTATTATATTATTATATTATTATATTATTATATTATTATATTATTATATTATTATATTATTATATTATTATATTATTATATTATTATATTATTATATTATTATATTATTATATTATTATATTATTATATTATTATATTATTATATTATTATATTATTATATTATTATATTATTATATTATTATATTATTATATTATTATATTATTATATTATTATATTATTATATTATTATATTATTATATTATTATATTATTATATTATTATATTATTATATTATTATATTATTATATTATTATATTATTATATTATTATATTATTATATTATTATATTATTATATTATTATATTATTATATTATTATATTATTATATTATTATATTATTATATTATTATATTATTATATTATTATATTATTATATTATTATATTATTATATTATTATATTATTATATTATTATATTATTATATTATTATATTATTATATTATTATATTATTATATTATTATATTATTATATTATTATATTATTATATTATTATATTATTATATTATTATATTATTATATTATTATATTATTATATTATTATATTATTATATTATTATATTATTATATTATTATATTATTATATTATTATATTATTATATTATTATATTATTATATTATTATATTATTATATTATTATATTATTATATTATTATATTATTATATTATTATATTATTATATTATTATATTATTATATTATTATATTATTATATTATTATATTATTATATTATTATATTATTATATTATTATATTATTATATTATTATATTATTATATTATTATATTATTATATTATTATATTATTATATTATTATATTATTATATTATTATATTATTATATTATTATATTATTATATTATTATATTATTATATTATTATATTATTATATTATTATATTATTATATTATTATATTATTATATTATTATATTATTATATTATTATATTATTATATTATTATATTATTATATTATTATATTATTATATTATTATATTATTATATTATTATATTATTATATTATTATATTATTATATTATTATATTATTATATTATTATATTATTATATTATTATATTATTATATTATTATATTATTATATTATTATATTATTATATTATTATATTATTATATTATTATATTATTATATTATTATATTATTATATTATTATATTATTATATTATTATATTATTATATTATTATATTATTATATTATTATATTATTATATTATTATATTATTATATTATTATATTATTATATTATTATATTATTATATTATTATATTATTATATTATTATATTATTATATTATTATATTATTATATTATTATATTATTATATTATTATATTATTATATTATTATATTATTATATTATTATATTATTATATTATTATATTATTATATTATTATATTATTATATTATTATATTATTATATTATTATATTATTATATTATTATATTATTATATTATTATATTATTATATTATTATATTATTATATTATTATATTATTATATTATTATATTATTATATTATTATATTATTATATTATTATATTATTATATTATTATATTATTATATTATTATATTATTATATTATTATATTATTATATTATTATATTATTATATTATTATATTATTATATTATTATATTATTATATTATTATATTATTATATTATTATATTATTATATTATTATATTATTATATTATTATATTATTATATTATTATATTATTATATTATTATATTATTATATTATTATATTATTATATTATTATATTATTATATTATTATATTATTATATTATTATATTATTATATTATTATATTATTATATTATTATATTATTATATTATTATATTATTATATTATTATATTATTATATTATTATATTATTATATTATTATATTATTATATTATTATATTATTATATTATTATATTATTATATTATTATATTATTATATTATTATATTATTATATTATTATATTATTATATTATTATATTATTATATTATTATATTATTATATTATTATATTATTATATTATTATATTATTATATTATTATATTATTATATTATTATATTATTATATTATTATATTATTATATTATTATATTATTATATTATTATATTATTATATTATTATATTATTATATTATTATATTATTATATTATTATATTATTATATTATTATATTATTATATTATTATATTATTATATTATTATATTATTATATTATTATATTATTATATTATTATATTATTATATTATTATATTATTATATTATTATATTATTATATTATTATATTATTATATTATTATATTATTATATTATTATATTATTATATTATTATATTATTATATTATTATATTATTATATTATTATATTATTATATTATTATATTATTATATTATTATATTATTATATTATTATATTATTATATTATTATATTATTATATTATTATATTATTATATTATTATATTATTATATTATTATATTATTATATTATTATATTATTATATTATTATATTATTATATTATTATATTATTATATTATTATATTATTATATTATTATATTATTATATTATTATATTATTATATTATTATATTATTATATTATTATATTATTATATTATTATATTATTATATTATTATATTATTATATTATTATATTATTATATTATTATATTATTATATTATTATATTATTATATTATTATATTATTATATTATTATATTATTATATTATTATATTATTATATTATTATATTATTATATTATTATATTATTATATTATTATATTATTATATTATTATATTATTATATTATTATATTATTATATTATTATATTATTATATTATTATATTATTATATTATTATATTATTATATTATTATATTATTATATTATTATATTATTATATTATTATATTATTATATTATTATATTATTATATTATTATATTATTATATTATTATATTATTATATTATTATATTATTATATTATTATATTATTATATTATTATATTATTATATTATTATATTATTATATTATTATATTATTATATTATTATATTATTATATTATTATATTATTATATTATTATATTATTATATTATTATATTATTATATTATTATATTATTATATTATTATATTATTATATTATTATATTATTATATTATTATATTATTATATTATTATATTATTATATTATTATATTATTATATTATTATATTATTATATTATTATATTATTATATTATTATATTATTATATTATTATATTATTATATTATTATATTATTATATTATTATTGTCAGTAACTATAAATTTAGTAATTTTTGCTAATAATGGGGCGAATTATTTTGTAGGTATCAGGGAAAAGCTAATTCAATTTGTTCTAGAATACGTCTTCAAGGAACTAGTACAGTAATTAAAAAAATGTTAAAAATCAGTACAGATATCAAATAAAAAACAGACTGAATTTGCTGATAAAATGTCGCAGAATGCAGAGCAGTTGATTATAAATGTGATTGTCTTGCGCTAATATTTATTTGAATATTCGCTCCCGAAAAATAAGTTGAATTCTGTCATTAATGATATACCTTCCCTTTCCCTCCCACACAAAAACTAACATTACTAATATGCCTTTCGAATCCCTTGGTTTTGTTTTATGTAAGACGTGTGAAAGGTGGTGCCCAGCATTCCGGGAACGGAGAATAACAAATGCCTTTTTAGTGGAAAACTTTTAAATTTGAATACTTTTTTTTGAATGGAATTATAAATATAAGCGCTTGTATTTATACACACACACGCTTAGTAACGATAAATTTCCGTTAACAAACACATTACATAATTAGGAATTAACTAACCTCAGACCAATTATTTTTTAGCGTTTAATTATTAATATATTATGCGTGAATTTAACAAAAATATTATATATCTATCACTATAATGGTAAATGTTAATAACCCGCAATATATTAACAAAAGTGTGTTATTTATTAGGGATGGTAAATATTTGCCTGCGAACGCTTTCCACCAAATCAAAGATTTATTTGTTCACCATACACGAAGGTAAATTTATTTTTGTAATTAACGAAGTGTAATAATTATTTTATGTCAATATATTTAACAAGGTAAAATCTCATCAATTAATCGTGTGTTAAATTTTACAATTAATCATTTATTTGTTAATGTGCGAGTATATGTATATGTACAAGTCCAATTCGAATGAACCAACCGAATCAAATTAATTTTGTATTATGTAATTATTTATAAATCAAAAAAATGGTTTTATTTATGTTATATATTACATAAATATTTGAATCTATAAACCATGTCCGTGTTAGTGATTTGGATATTGGTAAATTATTTAGTTTTGTGTTTTAATAATTTAACCCAAAAATAGCTTCCCTAACTTTAAATGTATATAATATCTTCTGTCCGGAGCTTGTTCTTCGTATTGTTATAGAAAATCCAAAGATGTCAAGTCGGTATCTACCTGGAAAAAACACGGCCAGCAGCAACATCTGCACGTACTAAATGGCGGTTCTCCTCTCAAAAATCACTACACTATCCATTTAGGATTAGCTCGCGAAATGTGACTGGGTCAGCATACTCGTAGGAATTTTAATCAAATTATTAATCTTGTGATTGAAGAGAACTCGGTAGGTGTCATCATAGTCACGTTTGTGACAATATTTACAAGTTATGGAATTCGTGAGACATTACTTCTTTATCCAATAGAAAATACTTCCAGTATACCATTATTCCATTCAAAGTGATGTAAACCAGTTAATCCGAATCTTTACGGAAAAATAATGATCCTAAAAATCGAAAAGTAGCCTTTAGAACTGTGCTGTAAACATCATCTCTTCATACATAATCTACATTGTTTATGCACATTAAAAATTTTCAAAAAAAATTATGTTTGGCATAATCTACATTTATAAACATTTTCTTTGTTGTCTAAATATCAACTCGAGTGCAATGTACATACAGATAAGATAATTTTTATAAATTTTACGTTGCTCTGATAATATCATAATTTTAATTCGATAAACGAGAATAATTAGATTTTGTAAAATTGATTTTATGTAATTATGCAAACAATTAACTTGCTGATGATAAAAACTGTAACATAAACCAATTTTCTAAATATTTGTTATCATATCTTAAGTCACATCAATAAACATTGTAATTTATCAATATTTCATAACATGTTAGGTCTACATGATTGTGTATAATATCTTGATATGGAAAATTCGAAAATGTCTTTTTCATCACGCCGTTTGAAAAGTACTCATATTTTTTTTGTGCCATGTGGGCGTTGTATCCAATAGCACCACGACCTTAAAGATATTTTATGCTTAAATCCTTATTAATCAATCATCCAGTCTATATTCAGGCTACTGATAAACCCGATAAAATTTCTAGACGGTACATGAATCCGTTGGCCTGGGTTCACTATTCTCCCAACTAAATGCTGCAGTCATTTGCGGAAAATCGATGCGAGTTCTTTATCTCGATTTGACGAAGGTGAAATAAATCTCTTCACCTCGTAATCCTGAAATTCTGCGCCAAAAAGAGAACTTTTTAATGTCCTCCCAGCATTTTGTCAATGTTCTAAGATGTGTTTTAGTAACACAGCAGAAGGGTTCTGGCCCAATAAATTGAGAAACAAAACCCCAAGGAAAGCCATTTGCAGCCTCGTTTCTCTTGATTCGAGTTTGTCCTTGCTTCTACTCAAGTGTTACTTTATTTGTGGATTCAATGGTGTGAGACCTAAGAGCCTTTAAGACCACTTGTATGTCCAATACAGTAAAGACCTTAGTAATATTTAGACCTTAGTAATTTTTAAAAGTCATCCGCATAACCCAAAATATCAAGTCCATCGCTACTCAGAAAAGTTGGCAGTACATTAACGAGCAGTCACTATAGTAATAGAGACAATACCTCCCTTCCTGTTAGCGTTACATCCAATTAGATAATTTAGCCCTTCTTCTACATGGGTTATCAGCCACCTTAATTCCGGTGTTGGTGTTGCTTCTGAGTCTCTAAAAAATTAGACCAAAGCCACTACAATCTCTTGTTTGTCTGTTTTTTCCAGCGCATCCACCATTACTGCTGCTAAGTCCCTGGAGATGAACTCTAAAATGGGAATAAGATTTGCTTGTGAGTTAGCTAGAAAAGCTGCCCTTGAACTTTGAGTTCAAACATCCTAAATTATCTAACCCGTTGGTTTTGGTGATCCCTTAACGTGATTACTCAAAGTTCGTGAATCACTGGTTCCTGAATCAGGGCCAGACCAATGTTTTGACAGACAAACTTGTAACATAGAACATTAGATTGTGTCTTAGCATGATGCAGGATTATCTGTATTATTTTTGTTTTTGAGTGTGTGCGGCACTGCTTTCCCTTCCTCATCCTTTGCTAGTATGAGGTAATACTATACCAGTTGAGTAACCTTTGTCCACCATTATCTGACACTTAGCAACCACTCCTATTATCTTTTAAGAGATCTTCTTTGAGGCTTTCTTCTTCACCTTTTGTCTCTGTGCTTGTCTTTTCAAGAGGCCGGTACAGCAACCTGCTCTACCACTGATCATCCCGTTGGAACTTCAATTATTACGGCTTACATTTCACTAGTAGCCACCCCAGTCAATGAATCCCAAGAAACTTCGGTTTCAATACTTTCTCTTCCTGCTTAAGCACCATCTCTGAATCGGTTTCTGAACAGCCTTTAGCTGATCAACCATCATGACTCTCTCTGGTAATTCCAAAGGCAGGACCCCAATGAACTCGAACTCTTCGGCTTGCCTGAAAGAAAATCCAGGCCAGACCTCAGACCTCGAGTTTGCTACCGGGACTTAATTTTATTCTTTGTGTCTCGTCCTGCTTTCTTCTGGTGAAGTAGAATCGTCAAAATGAATTCTTTAGGCATTTGGGTCCATAAAGGAACTCATGTCTCCATAATGGTCTTTGCACCAAAAGTTTTGTTTCCCTTTCAGGAGGTCTTTCTTGAGTAAGCAGTTTTTTATGTCACCTTTTTTTGCTGTTCCACAACTTAATATGGGTAAGATTTGATGGAATTTCAGTGATATTTACCTTCGATTCATTACCTATTTGGTTTTCACCTCCGTTTCTCACAGAAGTATTCCCTCAATTACGGAAGACTGTTTTTCATCCTGTGAAGACTTTAAAGAGCCAAGAAGTCTTAAGCCCTCGAAACTCATTCGTAGTGCACCGTCAAACGATTTTCCAGGCGAATTGATTTTTCACTGGTATATGTGGTGCTTTAAGAGCGTCACCATCCTTTGTTTTTTTAAGAGTGTTCATTTTTCACAAATATATGGGATATAAAAGTGTAACAGCCAGTTTACCACAACAAGGTTTAAGTTAAACTGGAGGGTGCCTAGTATCCAGAGTTCACATACTGAGGGCGGATTTTCAGCCATTCATCCTTTGGCGTATGCTGTTTCACCTTGGATTAGGGATTTTTTTTTCATGAAGATTGTTTTCCACCTTGAATTATTGATTTTTGATCTCCTTTAGCGTCACACTTTAAACCTGATGCCTACAAGTAGTGTCACCACATAGTGGAAGTGTGTGCAATTGCGAATCGTGTTCTGGTTAATCCATCCCATCATCGTACGTACCACTACAGAGGCTATTGAAAATATGACTGTACTGTTGCATTGTATCAGCTATTGTTTTGATGCGTAGATCCCAATGTTTACTTGTATTACGTACATACCGAGGTGCATTTACCATTATTTTTAGTACTTTTGACTACATTCGTTCCAATTTTATTATATTAGATGCAAAAACGGATCATCATAGTTAAATGCCATATGCCCAAATGGGTTTTAGTACCATTTTATAAAGCAAAACATTACATTCCAGGCTTAAGTTTGAATGTTTTCCTATTAACCAGTTCATTTTGGCACACCTTGATTTGTTGGCGTTTAGTTTCGATGAACTAAACGCCAACAAACCAAATGAACGTTTTATCTAAATGTAGGCCGAGACATTTAACACAACTTACAGATCGACATGCAAGTTTGCAGAGTGTGGATATAATGTGCTCCGTTCTACGTCCGTTGGCCCTAATCCTCCATTTTGCTATCCATTATTCAATTTCATATAAGTGTTCCTGCAGATTTCTTAAAGCTATCTTGGGATTTTGATCCGTAGCTGGAACTACTTTGTCATCCGCAAATGTTGAAACTTTTACGTAACTTGATGTTGGTAGGTCTGCAGTATCGATTAAATATAATATTGGACTTTACACACTGCCTTGTGGAGCACCCGCATTAATTTCGTGTAAATTGGTGAATGCGCTATTATACTGGGTGATTTTTTTAAGCTGAAATTTTCAAATACCGCGGAAAATAAGAATACTACGAACAAAATGTCATCAATCAAAATTTAATCATTTCGCAGAGAAAATTATTTTTAGCTGAACTTATTACCCCCATTTCTTCCTTGTAGGTGGGGCGAGGGATAACTTTGAAATTAAAACAGGAACTCCAATTTTTTTATTGCGGATTCGAAGTTTGTGGTTAAAACTAAGTAAGTAAGTTAGTTTTGATGGAAATCAGCTAACCGGATATGTACAGCACTCATGAAAAAACTGTTAACTGCAAAAACGTTCTATTAACAAAATAAACTAAAATTTAAAATAAAAATAAATTTTTTTTTAAATAAATAAAATTTGGCTACTTCCGGTTAGCTGAATTCCACCAAAATTAACTAAATTAAGTTCTTAAGTTCTTAATGAAATTAAGTTCTTTTAAGCCGGAAAATTTGAATCTGGCATAAAAAATTGGGATTACAAATTGAGGACATTTTGTTCCGAGATATTTGAAAATTTTAGTTTAAAAAATTACCTGGTAGTTCACCAAACATTTTCGATTGAGCAAATAATTTTTAATGATTTTACAAAACCTTACCAGTAACTATGTTTTAATTTTATATGTAAGGTCTTCATGTCATACTTTATCGAAAGCCTGTGCTTTGTTCAAAAACGCTGCACAGCGGAACTTTTTTTGTTTTAGAGCGTTCCTGATATTAGAAAAGACTTTATGAATTACATGGGTCCATGTTCTCTAAATCCAAATTGATGATCCGGAATTTTTATTTTTTTCATTTAAAATTGGCTTAAGTTTCAAATGGGGCATTTTTCCAATAGCTTTGAGTGTAGGAGTAAACTATTTTGATTGGACGATATGAGTTCAAATTTGTTTTATCTTTGTCAGGACTTAGAATAATTATGATTTGTGAAATTGTCTAGGTTTCAGGAAAGGTTTTCATTATAGCATTAAAAATGAACGTTATTAGTTTGATACAATCTTCCGGAAGGTTTTTAATTAATTTTTCTGTGGTTTTTAATTACATTTTTCCGGAAGGTTTTTAATTAGATCATGCCCTGCTGCTTTTATTGGATCTATGTTTTCTTTGATTATTTTTTGTCCTTGGCGACAATTATATTTAATTGGCTAGATTTTCGAAGCTTCCGCATCATCAGATAACATTTCTTAGATTCCGACTTGCTCATTAGTTGTAAATACTTTACTAAGATATTGACCAAATATGTTTGCTTTACCTGCATCACTTCTTGCCCAGTTTCCATCAAGGAGACGATTAGTTTTAATATTAATAAAACTGAAATTTATCGGAGCAAAATCGTTGGAATAACTTATTGGGGTATTAAAAACCATGAGCTTTAAATCATAAAATCATTGTTGTATGGCCTTTAGAACTAACAAACAAATTGATGTGCAAATTTATAATGAAAGCATTTAATGTGTGAAATTGACTAGATATCTGGGAATCTGGATCAACCAAAAATTAAATTTCAGGGTGCATATGGAAAAATTAGCCGATAATTGTAAAAGTAGATTAAATGTGATCAAAAGGGTAAGCAAACCAAAATGGGGGGCTCATCCTAGAGTGACTGATATGATACGAAAGGCGCTAGTATCATCCAAAATTATGTATGGAATGAGTGTGTATGGAGATGGATCAAAAGTAGGTTTCGAAAGGTTGTTGAAAGTAGAGAATGCTTGTGCTAGAGTTGTTTTGGGTACGATCAATTCAACCCCAGTACATACTCTATAGTCTGAAATGGGTGATTCACCTCTCAATTACAAGAGAGACTGGATCACCGTACGTGAAACAGTGAGAATGATTTCAAAAGGTAATGTTTTGGTGAATGAAATGATGGTGAGATTGCAAGCGGGTACGGAATATAAAAAAACACAGAGATCTGGATTGATTTTTGAAAATATTAACTTATTTTCCAAAATCAAAAAAGCCGGTTTCAGCCGCCCTCCCGACAATCTCATAGTAAAATGGAAATTTGGTGATACAACAAAGGCGAGTTTAAATGAATTATTGGTTAAGAGTGAATTTAATAGAATGTTTGTAGAATACTTTGCACATGTAGAAGTGTATACAGATGGTAGTATAAATGGTGACAAAGTGGGGGTAGGAATTTTCATTCCTGCAATGAAAAAAGAGAAATTGATACGAATAAATGACAGCATCTGTAAAATGAATGCAGAGCTAATTGGGATTATGGAAGGCATCAAGTTAGCCATGAGTGATGGGAGAAGGAGATTATGGTTACTTTCCGACTCTTTGAGTGCACTTCAATTAATTACCAGGGGAGGGGCTCTCAGGGCAATTTGTATGTGGATATGTTGTTTGAGTACCTAAGATTATGTGGGAGTGAGGTGGTTCTTCAGTGGATACCTTCACACCTGCAGATCAAGGGTAATGAAAGAGCCTATATGTTTGCAAAAAGAGGTTGTTTGAATGAGGATGTAAAAGAATATGAATATATGGATGCAAGAGATGTACTTCGTTTGTTTTAAGTGAATCTGTGGAGCAAATGGGAGAATGAATTTATGCAAATATCTCAAGTGAAAGGAAAGAAGTACTTTGAATTGTGTAGTGCTCCCTTGAAAACACCCTTTTTTAAGGAAATCAAGGGAGACACTAAAATGGTACGAATTATAGAACGAGTGAGGTTGAATCATGGAAATTGGAAGGAATGTTTGTATAAACGTCATTTAAGTGAAACGAATCAGTGTGAATTTTGTATGGTTGTAGAGGACATCGAGCATCTACTCTTAACATGCTCTGAATATAGGCACAATAGAGTAGATTTCGATAAATTCAGGAATGGAAGATCTCTAATAGAGTTACTGCAAATGGGTAATAGTGTATATAAAGATATTTATGAATTTATTAGAATAAATGATATAACAGTATGAATCTGGATCATGAATGAAAGATAGGTGAATAAAATTAAAAAATAAAAATAATAATTATTATAATTAAAAATTAAATTAAAAATTGTAAAATTTTAAATGTAATTTAAAAAAAATGTAAAATTTTTGAATCAGGCCAGATGGCTCCTTCTTTGGAGCTAGTGCCATAAAATAAACTTATATAAAAAATAAAAAAAAATCATAAAAAAGTATATTACCTCTATTTAAAGAATTTAATATTATTCAAAATTAATTAAAGGGTTAACGAATACTCTCCAATTCATTGTACCATTGCGTTCACCAATGATATATTTTATGGTAATATGCCTTTGACACGTTCAAATTATGTTTTTAAATAGCTTTAAAGCTTATCCTCATGAATATGAAATGAAAGCTTATATTTTATTTTTTTCATTTTGTAACTCTTTGTTATAAATAATAAAAAAAAAATATTTTCTTATTACAATAATTCAATATATGCATATATACATATTATACCGTTATAGTTTATTATAATGAGTATTAATTTTTTTAACACGCAAACTGTATATTATTATTCTAACTCTTATTTATATTTACTTATTACTGTTCGTATTTATTTTTACGATACATAATATTAAATGAATGAGCTTTACAATCAACCACCTTAATATACTATTAGATATATGTTTACAGAGTGTATAAAAAGTATTTGGACGCAAGTGGTTTTGATATTATTAAATTTGTCTGAAGATATTACATGTAAAATTTATATACTAAAATGTTAGCCGAATTTAAAAATTACTACGTCACGAAGTGATTTTTTATGCTACGCTTAAGAATTTACCGGGAAATCTTAAGAGAAATGATTTGAAATACCTATTGGCTGAAAGAGAAAAAATACCTTTATGGATCCTAATTACCTAACTAAACTTCTTCGAGTTTGGGAAAAATTATAGTACTGTATATTATTTTTTTCTTTTTAAAATAAAGGCATAAGAGTTTGCTGTTGTAAGGAATAATAGTGACTGTTGGAAGTAAACCTAAAATAATCTGAATAAACTATGTACACCATCTATGATCAATTAGAAGAAGTAAAGCATATAAAAGATGCAGATTGCACAAAAGTACATTTAGCTATAAATAACCATAGTTTATACTACGTCAAATAAAAAAAAATATATGATTCTTTTGTACGTCAGCGACTAAAAATATTATGAAGCTCGTTACAAAAAGCTAAAAAATCCAGCATATTTAAATAAGCTTTTCCTAAATGACATTTAGCCCACCGAATATAAATATTGATTACGACTAAATTGACAAAAAAAATTGGTTTATATAAGCTTTTAAGCAAAACCTAAAACAAAACTTCTTGGTAAAACGCAATTAGGACAATTTTTGAAGAGTTTTTATCCTTTTATCAAATAAAATTAAATAAAAAAATTATTACGTTTTGCGGCTTAGTACCAACGACAGGAATGATATTCTGATCAAAACAAAATACTTTTTTATTATGCTAGTGGCTTAAAATCAATCTAGTATGCAGTTTTTTTATATACTAGAAGTTCATCTGGTCTTCTAGACGTATTTGTACTACTGATTCTTGAATTACCTGTAACTCTAAACCATAGGAGGAGATTTAATCTTCTTCTTTGGTTCCAGTTGGAGATTGAAAACATGTTGTCCAAATTATAGAAATTAGAGAATTCCCAAAGTATTTGGCAAGATATAATAGCAGTTATTGTTTTAAAATTATTCCATCTTCGTTTAATTCTTTTCTCTGTTAAAGGTAATGAATCTACATCATTTGAAGTACTGCAAACCTTTAATAATATAATATACCTAACATATAAGGAAGCAACAATAGCAAGGGGATTTATTAATGATGTGTGTGGGAGAACTGTTTGTCTATGGCTCGCGAGTTTATATAACCTAAATTTTTGAGATCCTAATTTGTGACTATCCTGTCCCATTGCAATCCTGCTAATCCGTTAAAACTTTTTAATGAATTCAAATGTAGCATGACATTTTTGTATCTGGCATTGAAGCAGAAGAACTCTGATAATAATAAAAAAGTAATGTGTTTAGCTTGGAATGTAGCTTAAAAAGACGTGCCATTTAGCCTTTTCGCTTTCGTTTAACATGGATGTCGTTAAATATCCAAAAATTTCCTTAAAAAAAGACGATTCTTATTATCACAAATGTCTAACATGAGATGAAGCACCGATATCATCAGCTATCGCACTTGAAATTGTAGATTTGGTTTTTAGAGATATAATGAACAGCGATTTACAGTTTGGTGGAAAGGTAGTGGTGTTAGGAGGTGATTTTTGGCAAGTGTTGCCAGTAGTAAGGAATGGACATCTAAGTTCAATAGTGAATACTACAATTAAGAAGTCACGATTATGGCGCCATTTCCATCCACTATATTTTAAAAAAAAATAAAAGAGATATTAGTGATCCTGAATTCAGTTAATAGTTGTTAAATGTCGACAATGGTAACCAAGCATCTGTCGAATTAAATAAAAAAAACACAATATTCGTGTGAAGTGCCAAATAAATACGCCTTACAGGACTTAATTAAAAACTGGCTTCCAAAAAAGCATCCTACTCATCCATTGTTATAGTAAAAACTGATGACGAGATATGTGACTCTGACCTGCAAATAAATTTCCCACTTGAATACCTAGTAATTTAGTAGTAATTTAGTAGTAATTTTCAGTTTAGTAATTTTGTCGCTGGAATCTAGCAAGTTTTCACTTAGAGCAGTGAGATATTTAATTTCTTCTTTCTAAAGCGTAAGTAAATAGAGGTTTTAGGAATGCATAAATCTTTAGTTGTTGGATGCTTGGGTCCACTTCTATAACTCCCTTATTTGTAGAAAAAAATCTTTTTTTGAATATGACAATGAAGATATTAAAGGGTTGAATTGTAATTAAGCAATTAGGGATTTCCCTAACATATTTCGATATTTTAATGGTTTATTATTTTTCTTTTGATTTATTGGTATGGAAACCACTGAAAGAGAAACCACTAGTATGGAAAACACTGAAAGAGAAAGAATTTTCAGCATATTTGGGAATTTTTTTTATAATGGGATGCCATAGGTCAAATTATGAACAAGTTAATGAGCTTTGGAAAATTAAGCATTTCCGCATTATTGAGCTAACTGAAACGCAAACCTAAACTATTATTTCCGACCATCAGAGTCGATCACTACAGATGAACAATGGTTGCGTTATAGAGGACACACGAAATTGTTGCAAAATATGCCTTCAAACTCAAATATGGTATAAAGTTTTGGTGGGCATGAGATTCAAGAACCTCGTTTCCACTAAATGGATAAATTTACACGGGAAAAATGGGCAACGTGAGAGATGTTAATCAACGCGAGCGAATTGTAAAAGGAATCGTCGATCCTTATAAAAAAAGAAGTCGAAATGTGACTGTCGTTAATTTCTTGACCACTCTACCGTTAGCCCAACAATTAATTAATTGGAAAATGTCAATTGTTAGTACACTAAAAAAAAACAAGCGCTACATACCAAATGAGTTCAAAGCTTCACAAATTAGAGAAGTTTTATCGACTGAGTTTGGATTTGGATCTAAAATGGTACTGTGCTTCTACGTACCTAAAAAGGATAAGGCTGTAGCTCTGCTATCTTTACTACATCTAGACAATACGGTATCAGACACAAAAAAGAAGCCAGAAATATTTATATATTATAATCAAACGAAAGAAGGAGCAGACTCAATGGACAGAATGTTGAGCTAGTACACAATAAAAAGAAAGACAAATCGTTGGCCATTAGCTGTATATTACAATCTGCTGGATACTGCTTACATAATATACACCAAAAATAATCCCCAAGGAGACGGAGCTGTAAAACAAAGCCGACGGCGTAAGTTTCTACAATTTTTAGGGGAACAATTGTTTGAACCTCTAATTAAAACAAGATCACAAAAACGAAGAGCAGTATGAAAATTTGCCATAAGATTTACTTCACATTTTAATATATGACAACCCCAAATTATGACCGCAAGAAAAAATAAATTATCTACCCGGGGTGATATGGTTCTCTTACGGGAAATCAAAAAAAAATTCAAGTTGGATCGAAGGTAAAAAGTCGGCAAAACGTGGCTACCGAAGTATTTCGGTTTGTAAAAAATCGTAAAACGAATTCTAACAAGTTACCTGTTTGATTATATAGTATATTCATACAATTAAAATTTCTAAAGGAAACGCATGTTTGGAAAGCGTCACAAAAAATTAAATAATAAAAATAATATTGTTGATAAAGTAAATTTGTGCTATTGTGTATACAAATCAAGTATACTAACCGTGATAATATTTTAAAAAAAATTACGTTTAACATCAAATGAATATCAGGTAATTTAACTACTATTTTAGTAGTGGTATTCATGTGTAGTAAATTTGTAGTTTGTAGACCATATCTTTTTAAGATTTTAAAAATCTTAAAAAGATATGGTCGTGGAAAGATTTTTCAAAGCAATCAATCAAGAGGCGTCTTTGTAATTCAAATACAAATCGGAAAACAGTTAAAACCCAACCCTATTTTAGTACTAAGGAAGTAGTTCCCTATTAGTGAAGAAATTAAAAATTTACCAAACCAAGTGCCATATTCCGTTGATACATATAATGCTTCGAACACAATTAATAAATCCAATAATGAAGAACATGAATCTGACGTCTTATCAGATTTTGACGGAGAAGGCATTGACCTAAATAATATTAAAATTATAGAATTTTTAAATACATGGGCTGTAAAATTTAATATAAAAGCAAACTCATTAAATAAACTATTAGCTTTTATGCAAAAGACACTTGGTTACACGATTCCAGCTGATAGTAGAACGCTTCTGAGTACTCAAAAGAATCGAATTATTTTAGAATGCTCACCAGGACAATATGTTCACAACGGGTGTACTGCAACGATTGATGCTTTGTTAGATAATGAGAACCCACCAGTTGAAATTATTTTAGATATCAACATTGATGGATTACCTATCTCAAAAAGCAACCAAAGTGGTTTTTGGCCAATTCTGGGTAGAGTTCATAATTCCGAACCAAACAAAGTATTTGTTATAGGGGTTTATCATGGATTTAATAAGCCGTATAAATTTAATGTATATTTGAAACCACTCGTTGATGAACTTAAGGAATATATATCGGATGGTTACCCATGGAAAAATTATAAAATAAATGTCAAAATTAGAACTTTTATATGTAATGCCCGTGCACGATCTAGTATTCTTGGTACAAAATCCCATACTGGATATTTTGGTTACCTAAAATGTAATGTAGAAGGCGAGTATATCAAAAATAGGATTACATTTCCAATTAATACAACAGCTCAAATGAGAACAAATAATTCGTTCCGAAGCAAGGAAAACGCAGAACATCACAGATCCGACATTATTTTGGAAGAACTTCCGATTGATATAACACACCAGTTTCCTTTGGATTATATGCATCTTGTATGCCTTGGTGTCATGAAAAAATTGCTGCAAATGTGGGTTTGTGGAGAACCCAAATTACTTTTTCCATCAAGAAGTGTGGCAAACATATCTGAAAGGCTTTATGAAATATCTTATATGCAACCGTCAGAATTTCAATGCAAAATAAGGAGCCTTTCTGATCTTGTATATTATAAAGCTACGGAATTTAGGACATTTTTATTATACTGTGGGCCATTTGTTTTAAAAGACGTCTTACCAATTCAAAAATACGATAATTGTCTATTTCTTCACACCGGAATTCTAATATTATGCCATCCAAATTTATATAAAACCAAATTAAATCTCGCCCGTGAAGTTCTTAAAAATTTTATTATAGGTGTTAAACACTTATATGGATCTCATAATTTAACTTACAACATGCATAATTTATCACATTTGGTAGAAGATGTAACACAATTTGAGTCTTATATGTGTAAGATAAAATGTTTGTTGCGGAAATCAAATCAGCCACTATCTCAATTGTGCAATAGAATCAGCGAAATAAACCACGTCAATTTAATTGAAAATAATATGGCATTAGTATACCCAATTTTGAAGAAAAAAAACTAGAAGATGGGAAAATAATTTATTATCAAATTTTTTTGAAAGGTGCCAAGCTTGATAATAGTGAGAAAAATCGTTGGTTTTTAACGAAAGAATTGTGGAATTCGAATACGCAGGGTTAAGTAAAAATACGTTACATATTTGGGGTCGGAAAATTAAAACACTTACAGACTACTATGGTTTGCCAATTTCATCAAGCAAATTTGACATTTACAAAACTTCCTTGAGTTGTGACGATAAGATTGATGAATGGAGAATAACTGATGTTGAGAAACAACTATTTATAATGCGAAACAATTCAGAGGAATATTATGTTTTCTTTCCGTTACTTCATTTGATTTATTAATTTTCGGTAATATAATTTTATATAGTTAAACTTCTACCATTATATTTTATTTTCCGGTAGCATGTATTCAGTGATTTAAACTATTTCCAACGAAGGGAAACAAGAGGTGTCCATCGTTTCTAAAAAATGGATTAAAAATGGAGAGGTTGCTTGGCCTAATTTTTATAAACATGCAATTAAAAAACATGTTGATCCATCCCCAGATTGGGAGATAATCAAATGTAGTATTTTAAAGGAAAATATAAGTGACTAAACAAAAGATTTCAATGAGCTATTTATTCAAGACTTAACGAGCCTAACTGTAGAACCAAACTGTAAGCTTAACGAGATTCCAATGACATCCTGTATGATAGAATGGAAGGCTCCAAATAACATTAAACTACCAAAATTCACTCCTATAAATTATAACAAAATTCTACAACTAAACACCGTTAATTTAACCCCAACAGAAACGAATACGGAAATTCAACATAAAAACATTTTAGATTTCAATCATACTACTACCGACACGAGCATCATCAATTTATCTCACACCAGTTTATAGATCTGATTGTTTCCTTGATGAATACGCAAATATTGAAAATACCTCGGAAATAAAAAGCATTGCTCAAAAGACCTACAATAAATTAAAACATTTAGAAGAAAAAATAAAAATTAACAAAACAATTATTAAAGAAAATAAGTTAAACATACAAGCTTTACTAGAAAACCAAACAAAATATTATCAAATCAGAGAGACATAAAAGAAATTGTACAAATAGTCATGCACGCCTTATCGAAAAAAAACTAAGCTGCAATTATCAAAGACACCAGCAGCTTTGTAATACCAAAACTTCCAATTACTACTGTGGAGCAACTTGGATCATTTAACTCTAAGTTGACACAACATACATATATGGATCAGATGATTTTTTAATTTATGAACAATGAAAACCTATATATGAATAATGTTTACA